>OX578151.1:64996654-65606654 GCA_951213105.1 Amaurobius ferox
TTTGCTGTTTACATTTTACATAAGTGAAAAATAGGCATCGTTGTAGAAATAATCAAATTTGGATAATCATTTAAACTCTAATATATTGTATTTGCGTTGTTTCAGTATGTAGATGCACAGAATTTAAACTAAAATAAAGTAGTTTTAGGACGGATACAACACTCAATATGAATTAAAAAGAACTTAAAAAATCACAATTTTGAAACAAGATGGATGCCATATATCATTTTGAAGTGGATCATGTGATCTTTTCATACCATGGTCACATGATCGTTTCATACAGGAGGTGTAATTATTATTTTAATTTTTATTTAAAAAACTACTGAATATATTTCGCTGATTTTTTTTATATATTTTATGGAACAATTTGAATACCACCTAAAATTTTCGAAACAATTTGTGAATTTGAAATCCGCTTAAAAAATGTTTGAAAAATTAGGTCCCATAGGGCTCAATGTATTTCATTTTTTCAACCCGGGTGCAAACCAAAACTAATTGGGCGATATTATTCATTTATATTCCCATAGGTCCTACAGACCGTCTGAACAACATACTAAAATTTCATTTTGATTAAATCATTTTACGGCAGTTATCGTGCTAACTGATAAACAGACAGACAGACAGACAGAATGAACAAAGTCATAAACAATTTTCAACTTTTTTGTAAAGTGTTAAAAAGTATCAAATTTGATACCGTTTTCTTGGTATTAAATATTGAATTGCCATTTTGAGCGATTTTTGCAGAAATTGGTTCCTCAGTAGTCAGAAATATTATTATAGAGTGCTTATCTTGACAACAATAGAAAAACTAGAAAATGTCTTTCAAACAATCTTTGAACGGATTCGATACTTTTAAAAGACAAATTTTCGTAATTTTCTAAAAATATATATACTCTTCGAATTTAAAAGACGTACCAGCTTCAATTTTAGTATTGTGATATAGAAATTAGCTGACAATCCGATATTTATAATTTAACAGCAGTTCTAGTAAATATTACACACTGTTTCATTAAGGGCGCCGTAGCCCAGTGGTTAGCGCGCGGGAATTGCAATCGGTAGGCCCGGGTTCGATTCCCGTCACTGCCAAAACTGCCGCAGTGTTCACGCTGAGAACGATCACGTTAAACATGTTCTTTAAGTCCTACCGAGATGTTGGTGGAGGGTGGCCAGAAGAAATACTCATGCTCTACAATCCATAGCAATTCGATAATTACAAAAAATTTTAAGCGTTTTCGAGAAACTGTGTCTGTTACAGTTAAAGTGATAGCAGATAGGGCTTTTGTCTTAATTCGGGATAAAAAAAACGTATTAGTGACAGGAACTCTTCCGTGAACTTTTTTGAAACTCTTCATAGGAACTTTTATAAGGCTAAAGAAATATTGCTTTAATAAAAAATTTTCTCGTTCTAAACAAAAAATTTCATGTTCTTTGATTGACGAAAATTCGGTCTTTGATGATCGTCTGCTACTTGAGCACAGCAAACGATATTTTTGATATATTTTTGAGGCTGTATTGTGCCAGCTAACTGTGAAAAAATCTACTTTTTCAACTTCTCGATACATGGGATTTTAAAATTTGATGTGTGCTTCCTTTCTATAACCATGTACTTTAACTACATATACAGGGTGTCCAGTGCTATCAATGACCAATGACTATTTCTTCAACCGTTAGTCACTATTCACTATAATGACTATTTTCAACCGCTTTTCCACGCATAAAAATGTCCCGTTTCAGGCAACCAACCAATCAGTGACCGCATTGTCCATTTCTTAGCGCAAAAAGTGCTCCAACTTTAAAGAGCTATAAGTAAGTCAATTTTGGTTATAAAAGGATGATTTTTTTTTATTTTGCATAAAATTGTATGAGGATAATTTTCCTAATTATAATTGGTAGAACCGAGGGACGGTATAAAAATTTATATTTCGTATTTCTTTCAGAAATGCATTTATTGATTTAAACTGTTTCTAAGATAATAGATTTTAAAATATAAAACATTTTTGCAATTGGAAGTGTATCTCTGTGACCAACGGTTGAGGAAATAGCCATTGGGCACCGATAGCACTGGACACCCTGTATAATAGATACATTTTTAAGAACAGCTACTGGTAATAAAATATATTGTATTCACTTTTATGCTTATAAAGGTATGAAATGTGAACGAATGGAATAGCGAACTAAACACTCAAATTCCGCATTCTTTACTGTGATCCGCAGAAGTCATTTTATTTTTATAGACATCTAGCATCTTAATGCAGGGATTAGAAACTTTGTTACTTTATATCCTTCGAAAGAAACCGTTATATTGCTCTGCGCCATTGTAATCCCCAGCTGCCACTTCTAATTACAAGTAGGAATTTAAAAAATGTTTGCTATTCTAAATAGTTGTCTTGATCCCACACATTCAACATAACATAGAAAGAAAAACGCATTGAAAACTCTTTTGAAAAGGTAAAGAAGCGTTGCTGTACACAGAAGAAAAAGTTGAATCCTTTAACAGAGAATTGCCAAGCTTTCCTTTAAAAGTTTTTAATTAATACTAGGTTTTACAAGAAACTTTAATTTATTAAGAGCGTCGTTTATATTTTCATTGATATTAGAAAAAAATGATAATTTTTAGAAACAAATGGACATAAGCTATTTTTTCATAACATTTAAAACGTTATTACTGATATTTATTATGTTGATGAATTATTTTGTTTCATATATACACAATAATTGAACTGCGAAAAAAAATTCTGAATGATTTGGTCAGTTAACCATTCTATTTTTATTTCTTTTGCAAGAGATGTTGCACACCTAATTAAAACTTAAATTCACTATCCGAGAATTAAAGCAATTTTAATAAAATTTAATAAAAACTTATTAAACTTTTATAGTAGAATACTTATAAATATTGTACTATAAATGTCTTGCAAATAAATCGACTTAAATTTGCAGTTCAATGAAATAGAAAACTCTGTTAGGGCTCAATAACCTGTTTACATTTTCTTTAATTTGCATATACTATGATTTTCAGGTTAACGATAATCCTATTACGAGATTCGGATAGACATACCGATCAGAAGTTTCTCAACTAAAATGCTGATATCACAAGTGGGATAGAATCAAGTTTTAGACAGATGACCTTTTTGATAAGAGTACTACACCTCGTTTTCGTTCTTCAACGTTCTTATAGTGAAAACAAAATTAATGGCTGGCTAAACTAAATTGGTTAGCGATGGCAATCACCGCAGTACCTAAGAAATCCGGATCTGCTAAAGATCTAGCGTCTACGATAAGGTGTATATCAATACTTATGGATAGCGCGCGGATTCAGAAGCAGTAAGATTAATGGCATATATTGCCACATTACTCTATATTAATACGGTTGCATATCGCCACCTCTTACTCGGTGAGCGGAGTTACAGTGTAAATCCCTTCAACTCTTAGCCTCCCCCCTTCCCCAGTATCAATCGTCAACTCTGTATCCTATCGAATTTCCTGTTGGATATATATATATACATATATATATACATATATATATATATATATATATATATATATATATACATACATATATATATATATATATATATATATACACACACATATATATATATATATATATATATATATATATATATATATATATATATTGTGTGTATATATATATATGCATGGTGTCGTAAAAACAATGACATCGGCGTTTTTTCCTGAAATATTGATCTTACACATATATAATAAATTACAAAGTTGCGTAAAAAAGGGCAGAGAATTTTATGAAATCGATAAAAATTTTCAGGGGATTAAATTTGAAGAAATGCAATATTTAAATTTTAATACAGCCCCCATATTAAACATTTCCAATGAGTAAAATATGCCCCATACGCTATTCAGATAATGTACAAAATTTCAGTATTTTATCTTAAAAAGTCCCAGAGATATGTTGAAACAAAGTTGGTGAGGGATTATTCACAAATTAAAATGTAAATGCTTACAGCAAGAATGCAAATGACGCAACGCACAAATGCATCATAGGCAAATAATATCTACCACTTATCTTTAATGGATATTTGGATAGAAAAAAATTTGAACGAGCTTTGTAATATTTGTGTAAAGTTATTATTTCTACACAGTGTAGATACTTTTGTACCAATAAATAGCAAAATTATTATGTATTTATGTAATCATTGTTTTCTTTCCTAATTTGTGTATGATCCCTAAAACGCGATCTGCCAACATGGTTTTACCCCTCTGAGAACCCATATCGATGCACCGAAAAGTAGTTTATGTCAGTATTTTTGTCTTTTCATATCTCTGAGACTTTTTATGATAAAATGCTGAAATTTTGTACATCACCTTATTAGTGTGTGGGGCACTCATACATATGGGGCTCTCATATGAGGCATTTGTACTCATTGGAAATGTTTTGTACGGGGGCCCGTATAAAAATTTTAATTTTGTATTTCTTAAAATTTAATTCCCTTGAAAATTTCAATCGAAATCCTAAAATTTTGTACCTTTTTTACGCAACTTTGTAATTTATTATATATATATTTAAGATCAATGTTGCAGCATTGCGCGGATATGTCGTCTCGTTTATCTTGTTCGATGTTTTATGACCTGGGTTACTTGTCGGACCATACACGTGCTGTGGTGGTCTTCCGTGTGTTGTTGGATCGTCATTTAGGTTAAAACTGGGGACGCACTATGGTATGTTGTGTTATTTTGATTCCATGTTGATTTCTTATATCACGAATTGTAACTCTTTTAGCATGTTTTTAACAAGGTAGTATTTGCCTTTTAAGTGTTTTATTGTGATTTAACGTTATCTAACACTGATAATATATATCTACGTCCATTTTACAAATAACGTATTTCAATGAAATGATATTTTATAAAAACCAAAAAAAGTTTAAAAATGTTCAAAAAGTCACTGAGTCATGCATTCTCACATCCAGGCTATTCTGATATGATTTGTGAAGATATCGCGTTTAAAGTATGTTTCATAATTTCTACACAGCTTTAATGAGCAATTTGGTGGATCTAGTAATAAGAATCACGTTTTACTTTTACTCCTCAATAAGAGATATAAACTGTTGAAATGATACTTTATGAATGAATACAACTATATTTTTAGCGACTGGCAAATATACTGTTATAAAGTATATGCCCGGTAATACAACAATACAGGGTAGTAGTATTATCGATAACCAGTGACCCTCAAGCTTTGTATATGATGTCTAACATAAAGAAATATTTCAAGCCTGTGCAACATGCTATTGACAACTCTGTGACTAATATAAATAGCGTCTGTAATGTTTCTCATTGTTCTACCGACTCGATCCTTAATCTTAATGGATCACCCTTTTTTAAATATTCATATCGTCATTATTTTAATAGAATACGTGATTTCAATTTTAAAAAATGCAAATCCCATCGATGTAAACTCTGCCCAGTGGCAGATCCTTTCCAAATATCTACTCAAGATCCCCGTTACGGTACATTCTACAAAACCTACAATGTCATCTACTGTATAACTTGCCTAACATGCAAAGCCAAATATATCGGCCAAACCAAAAATCGCTTACATTTGCGAATAAACTTACATCGAAGTCAAATCGGCAAATCTCTTCTCACTGATGCAACTATCACCAATTTGGAACTCCGTCATTATGGAAGCCATGATTTTTCACAAATAATTGTTACAATCATCGATGTAGTACCCAACCTGTCAGAAAGACTTTGGTGGGAAAATACACACATCCAACAATATGGAACTGCTTTCCCGTATGGACTCAATACGATCATATTTAATGACAATTATAATTTGGAATCTTGTAAAAATGAAAAACGTAACCCTGTATTACAAGATATCCATTGTGCTACAAAAAAGCGATGGCAAAGGGGAAAAAGAAAACATAATAAAATCAGTTATAATGCAACTCTTGAAAAGATCGAAACGTTCATAAAACATGTGTGTACAGGAATAATGATAAAACCTGGATGGACAAAAATCTTATATTTAGTATAAAAAAACGTTATATTCAACGCATCTGGTGTTATTTGAAAGAGTATCAACTCGAAGAACTTCTAATTGTTAACAATACAGAAAATGCATGTACAAACTACGCTATAATGATGGATTTACTTAAACTAAAAGCCAGTACATTAAACATAGTATAACCCTCTACCCGGAAGAAAAGTACTACAGCAGAGCATTTTGTTACAACCTACAAAAATAAAAATTATGATGGAATACCAATCAAGATATATATAAAAAACTTGGCACATCTCTTGCCAATACCTGACATCGAGGTAGAGCTGATTTATAAATTTGTGCAAACCAATGGTAGAAAAATATTTAATTATAATCGTATAAGCAGAAACATCCATGTATATCAAAGTGAAGTGTGTAATTGTCAAAACAGCCCTTACATAGATACCCATCATGGGCACATTGTCACTGGAAACCTGGATCTATTGGATAATCGGAAGTTAAAATCTATGCTTCAACTTGGTACGAAATTTCGAATACAAGATTTCACAAAAATATTAAAAAGGACTTTGAACAAGATTTAAAGAAATTTACATATAAACTCGCCGTAAAATACAGCATGACAATACAAGCTTTCAAAGAATGGCAATACAACCTTACCAAAATGTTCAATCTCCACTACAGAACAGTGTGTAAAAAAACGTATTATCCTTCTCTTCAAAATGCAGTCAATAAATATGAAGACAAATATGTTATAACTTATACTGATAAAGTAGTATCAAATTACGCTTTCACATGCAGAAAATACTACGTTGATACTTTAAAAAATAGTTATCTTGACAAACAAATGTACTCCCCTTTACAACAAAATGGAAATTGTTTGGCAAATAACATCAAAGCTCTGTATAAACTAATTGATATCGAACTTAAAGTAGTTAACTTTCCATATCTGGTATTAATACCAAAACTTCATAAAAATCCAGTCAAATTCCGGACGGTGACAGTGGGATGTGGATCCTATTTGACAATTGCAAATAAAAAACTTTTAACTATACTTAAAAATGTTCTGATTATACTCAAGAAACAAGGAACAGTGTAAGACATCTCTGCCCGGTTCTAGGAATGCGTTGTCGCAAAAGGACACCGGCAGGTTATCTCCGTTGAAGTAATAGTTTGTAAGCTAGGATGTCGGTGCCATACGAGAACATCGACTGATTGTAGGTAACGTCACTCCGAAAGCTTGAGTATCGAAATCAATGGATAGATGAAAATATATTCTAAGATGAATCAGGAGCTATTTCGTGCATAGATAAGAGGCAACTTTGGTTGAAAACAAAACAAGTTTATTGATGAACAGCATATCTGGTAGAAATGAAGATATAATACAATGCTAGGGTATACAAGGAAGTGACGAGCAGTCGAGAACAGTCGACCTGCTACTCTCAAGATGTTAAAGCGTCTTTCCTTTTCGTGCCCTCAATTGTCTATATATTCGGGCCTTAATCTCGAGACCACCTTGGAATAGAACATTGGAATCTTTCCCAGGCCCCCGGTGTCAAGAAATACCACCCAATGTTCGTATCATGGGAATCTCTCTCCCTCCTCTTGGTGACAACTGCAATTGCGCGCTTTTCTCCGAAATCTGTGGAAAGTTTATAGCTTTGTTTTCCACAAATATCTAAGTTGGAGGTCTCGGGTGTATGACCTCAAGGATGTTGAAAAAAATGGCGAGCATTTAGCCTCGAAAAAGAACAGAGTTTCTCACATGCCCCTCCTAAAGAAAAATTCGGGTTAAATCACCCAGATTTTTCAAACATAATATAAGAAACTCGACAAAACTCAGATTTCTCACACACTACCTGTGTCGGCACATCTGGTCATCTATGGCCGTTGACGTGGACGCCTTCATGATCACAATAAAAGAAACACAACATTATACACAATCGGAATAAAAAAAATCACGCAAACATTTTCCTTTTATAGGGGCCTCCAGACCCCTGGTCCATTGATTTTACCACTAAATTCTTGGTCATGCTAAGTCCTTGACCAGTCACCAACAAGTCCGGTAAAGTTTGTGTTGTACAAGTTCTATAACTCAGACAGTCTTATGTATTTCTTAAAAGAAATCACCAATATTGTAACACACAGTTTGAAGTAAACTCAAAGTCTGAACACACACCAAGAAGTCGATCCGAACTCCAGAGTTTCTGGTATAAGTTCGAGCGTTGTTTACTTTTCCAGTGACCCTTTACCCTGGCTGTCCCCTCAGGATTTCGTGCTTATATACACATTTTCATTGTAAGAACAAATAAACATTCCCCGAAATCCCCTCCAAAAAGCCAAAATAAGACTCCAGTAGGTAAAGTACTTTAGACGTATTCATAATATCAAACATACAAACATAAATTTCAATTTCACTATATCCCCACCTATTTATATATATTTATCTACGTGTTTACGTAACATACCCCTTTAAATAATACTCAGTTCCGTTCGAACGATCTTTACTTGAATCCTTCCTTATGCTCATTCAAAACCCGTATACTAATATATGAACAAAAAAAAATCACGCAAAGAAAAATCTGTACACCGATATATCTTAAATCGAAACTAACTCTCCCCTTTCTCCTCGCGCTTCTTCACTCAGTTTCGCTTTCTCCGAGGTCGAGAGAGATCCGCTTGACCTAATTTCAAGCCTCCTATCCCCCTGCCCCTCCTGGCTTCAGTAAGCTTCCTAACCCATGCCTCTCCGCTGTCTGGCTCTACTACGACGAGAGAGTTTCTTCATCCCCTTCCGACTATCCACTTCGCTTGGCGTTCGATTACAGCCTTTAGCTCGCGCCGAACCTGCGCTAGGACTTCTACCCCTTCTGGCATCTCCGGTTTCCTTTTTCGAAAGTGAAACTTTCGGCTTCTCTTCCTCCCGATTCAAACTCTGCTCGGGATGTCTGCCATTTAAACTATCCTGGGTATCCATCTGCCCACTTCCTACTTCCTGCTTTTCGTACTGCAGTAACAGAATTTCTAGCGGCCTTAAATGTGCGCGCTGTCGTTTTTCCGACCGGCTCCTCCACGGAATACCTACTCGCCTCTCCTTTTCCGCTAACTCTCTACTGGAGCGTTCCCCCTTCGGTACCTCTCGTACTGCTGAAACATTCACGCGTTTCTCCGCGGAACACTGCGATTGTGGGTACTCAGCCCCTTCCGTTTCCTTCCCCCTTTCGGTTTCCTTTTCTGACCTCGAAACGGACCGTCCCAGGTTTTCTCCCTTGCCCCTGCATCTCGGTATGAGGGTTAACCTGCCTTCCCTCTCCTCCGATTCCGAAACTAAATTCTCAGAAGTGCTCAAATTTGTTTCGCTTTCCTTCCCACTCGTTTCTGCGCTACCTTCTAACTCCGCACAACTGTTTTGCACTTTCTCGTTTGCGCCCTCCGGAATAGGTTCGCGCCTACCTGTGTCTATGGCGTTCGCCTTCCCAGCTCTAGAATTTTTCTCTAATTCCCTCTTCACCTGTGGCGGTAACAATACTTCCTCTACCATATCCTTCACGACCGCGCATAAAACTTCCTGTTGGGGTGCACTATCGCTCTCCCCCCTGACCATTCCTAAAGGGATATTTATCAGTGGACATTCTACGGCCGGCCCGAATACTTCTTGTAAACGTATAGCCGCCTCCGTCCGCGATTCGCCTGGCGCTACGTCGCTCCTCACGACCGTAATTTCCGCGCCCGAATCCACTAGAGCCCACGCCAACCTACCGTCTACGCTCACCGGCACCCTCTCTAATTTGCATAGCGGTCCCCTCTCCGTAACTTTCGGATACTCCGCCCTAACTGAATCCACCCTGGCTACGACTCTGTGGTCACCAGCTCGTGGAGCGTTCCTCTGATCGGCCGCGCGCCTGTCCCTTGGACCATTCGCTCTCCCCTGCCTCGTTTGAGGGCAGTCCCATTTAAAATGATTCCGAGAGCCGCATCCAAAACATTGCCCTTTTTGGCCCCCCTTCTCGGGTCCCCCTTTAAAATGTCGTGCCTTTCCGCCCTCGGGTCGAGATTGGTCACGCTCCTCTTTTGTGAACATACTGGACCTTTCCGTCCCCTGTCCGGACGCCGCATAGGACTTTCCCCTGGCCGCGAAGAACATATCACATTCCTTAGCCAGTTCCCTGGGCCTAAACCAGCCCTCTCCTTGCCTGATGCCTATATGTGCGTACGTCTCGACGTCCAAGCCTTGGGTTATCTTGTCTGCCACTATTAAATGATTTACAGTTTCTAAATCCTTAGCCCCCTTTAAGCTACAATAGTACTCCCACATGGACGTCGCCCGAGTCGCAAACTGCACGAAGCTCTCGTCAGTTCGACGGCTCGCCTTCCTGAACTTTTCCAGGCACACTTGTGGTGACGGTTGGAAATTCTCCAACACGACCCCCTTCACAATCGTATAATCCCCATATTGCTGCTCTGATATCTGCGTCAGCAAGTCAGCTGCCTTGTCCCCTAATAAATTTAACAAGATGGTTGCCCTAAACTCCATCGGCACGTTTTCCGAAGCGAACGCTCTCTCTAAACTTGAAAAAAAATATGGCCACTGGTCCGCCCGTGTTGGTACCTTGACTGTTAGCAGTCTTATGATTCGTACCGTTTCCTCTACTGTCCTGAATCTCATCGGCGCTCCCGTTTCTAGGCTAATAACCGGACTTTCCGTGCTGCTACGACTACCGGCCCGAATTTTCTCTAGCTCCAACCTTTCTTGGGATTCTAGATTTAATTTAAACTGTTCCTGTTCTCCCCTTAATTTTGCTTCAAATTGTTCCTGTTCTCCCCTTAATTTTGCTTCAAATTGTTCCTGTTCTGATTTTGTTTTAGCCTCCCGTTGTTCTCTCTCCAATTGTAATTTATTCAGTAATTCTTCTTTTTCCATTCTCTCAGCCACAATAGCTGTTAGCATCCCCTCTACTAACTCTTCCTCATAATCAGCGCTTTCCAAAATTAACTTTCTTAATTCAACAATTTTTAAATTTTGTGGTACCTCCTCTACGAGTTCGGCCGCTAATTTAGCTAAGTCTGCTTTCCGGGCCCTTGCAAGAAATGCCATTTTCATATAAAATTATAATTATACTTATGCAAAAATAATGTACTAAATTTACGAGGCTATATTTCCCGTACTCAATTCTACTTAAATTAACTCAATATGTATTAAAATGAAAATAAAATGCGTTACTAAAGTTTACAATATATTAAACAAACCGCTATGCATTAAACAAAACATACAATATTTTTTTACACCTAATTGTTCAATCCTAATATCTTTAGTTAAATCCGAGCTTTGGCTAACCAATTTTCCTAAATAAACTGTAGCTCGGTTAAAAGATCTATCCCTGCCTAAATATCACGAGATCCTGAGTTTTGAACAAGAAACAACCAAAGTAAAATAAGTCACTCACCCTTTCGCTGGACGGTTGGCTTCGCGTCATACTGAGTCGTGGTATCAGGTTTCATCTCATTGCGGGATACTGTAGGGGTGGGTCTCCCTTGGAAGGCATCGGTTGGAAGGCAATATTTTTCGTCTGCTATCGTCCGGTCGCTGACCTCCGACGTTTCTCGGATGCTGCTGAATTTCAGGATCTCAATCGCTCCTTTCGCTGTCTGTATATCTCAGATTCCGGTGTATCATTGCTTTCTTTTCATCGATCCAAGCGGCTGCCACCAGGTTTGTAAGACATCTCTGCCCGGTTCTAGGAATGCGTTGTCGCAAAAGGACACCGGCAGGTTATCTCCGTTGAAGTAATAGTTTGTAAGCTAGGATGTCGGTGCCATACGAGAACATCGACTGATTGTAGGTAACGTCACTCCGAAAGCTTGAGTATCGAAATCAATGGATAGATGAAAATATATTCTAAGATGAATCAGGAGCTATTTCGTGCATAGATAAGAGGCAACTTTGGTTGAAAACAAAACAAGTTTATTGATGAACAGCATATCTGGTAGAAATGAAGATATAATACAATGCTAGGGTATACAAGGAAGTGACGAGCAGTCGAGAACAGTCGACCTGCTACTCTCAAGATGTTAAAGCGTCTTTCCTTTTCGTGCCCTCAATTGTCTATATATTCGGGCCTTAATCTCGAGACCACCTTGGAATAGAACATTGGAATCTTTCCCAGGCCCCCGGTGTCAAGAAATACCACCCAATGTTCGTATCATGGGAATCTCTCTCCCTCCTCTTGGTGACAACTGCAATTGCGCGCTTTTCTCCGAAATCTGTGGAAAGTTTATAGCTTTGTTTTCCAAAGATATCTAAGTTGGAGGTCTCGGGTGTATGACCTCAAGGATGTTGAAAAAAATGGCGAGCATTTAGCCTCGAAAAAGAACAGAGTTTCTCACAAACAGTAATGATAAATAATAGTTACGATATCATCAACCGACTTCCATTTTATAACAAGGATATACGTTTCAAAAGTTACGATTTCCGTGATTTATTCAACAACATCAATCTGGAAAATCTATATGAAATTTTGAAGGAACTACATGAAATATATGACTTAAAAGAGCATATTACCTTCAGAAAATACAAGGATTTGATTCGCATTGTGTTATTTGAAAATATTTTATTTGATGGCACCAGCTATTTTCAACAGGTTAAGGGTATTCCTAAGGGAGGGGGTTGTTCATCCCTGCTCGCCGATCTATACTTGAGTAAATTTGAAAATGGCACTCATATACTACATGAAATGCCATACTTTCGTTATGTTGACGATGTCCTTGTTGGGCAATATAAGAATACACCCCAATTTGATTTTACTTTTTATCCAAAAGAACTGGAATTGATTGAGAATAAAAGTAAGGAGGATGATAGTGTTGATTTTCTAGATATCACACTAAAACATGACAGTAGATATGGTACTTATACCGTCTTATATGACAAGAGAAACAATTTCAATATGGAAATCAATCATATTATAGATTGGAGTTCCAATTTGACCAAAAACATCTTCAGAAATGTCGTCATTGGTCACCTCAAACGAAATCAACGCATTAATACTTTCAAGTCAGATTGCATTATGCATAATAGGAATATTATGAAGGAGGCAATAAAACGGAATTATCCAATTGGCTTCCTGACATGTTATTATAATTCCCTATTTAATACAAAAAAGGGAGAAAATGCTTACTTAAAGGATATGGCAGAGGTATAGAACGATGAAAGTAAAAATAACGTATTACGCATGCGTAAACTGCTTTTATATATAAGGCACTCTGGCATTTGCTGCATTTCCATTCTTTTCCTCCCCTTGCAATCCTGGTTGATTCCTATTTGTTTACTCTGCACTTTTTCGAGTGTTTTTGACTTGACACATATACAGAAGTATGACTTTTGCATGGCATTGGTACCGTGAGTGTTGCCCGGGCATAAAAGCAGTCTTTTAAACGGGAAAGAGGGGTCGCCATCCCCTTCTACCATTTTATGCCTTGCATTTGGTCATTTCCCTTATTTTTTCATATGAATCTTGCATGTTACTTTAGGAGAGTGTGCTGCTTTGCGCCAACTTCTGGAGAATAATTGGATAACTGTGGAATTAATTTTAATTTTATATGTTTACTATGCTATATATATATATATATATATATATATATATATATATATATATATATATATATATATATATATATATATACATACATATATATATATATATATATACACACACACACACACATATATATATATATATATATATACACACACACACACACATATATATATATATATTGTGTGTATATATATATGCATGGTGTCGTAAAAACAATGATATCGGCGTTTTTTCCTGAAATATTGATCTTACACATATATAATAAATTACAAAGTTGCGTAAAAAAGGGCACATAATTTTATGAAATCGATAAAAATTTTCAGGGGATTAAATTTGAAGAAATGCAATATTTAAATTTTAATACAGCCCCCATATTAAACATTTCCAATGAGTAAAATATGCCCCATACGCTATTCAGATAATGTACAAAATTTCAGTATTTTATCATAAAAAGTCCCAGAGATATGTTGAAACAAAGTTGGTGAGGGATTATTCACAAATTAAAATGTAAATGCTCACAGCAAGAATGCAAATGACGCAACGAACAAATGCATCATAGGCAAATAATATCTGCCACTTATCTTTAATGGATATTTGGATAGAAAAAAATTTGAACGAGCTTTGTAATCTTTGTGTAAAGTTATTATTTCTACACAGTGTAGATACTTTTGTACCAATAAATAGCAAAATTATTATGTATATATGTAATCATTGTTTTCTTTCCTAATTTGTGTATGATCCCTAAAACGCGATCTGCCAACATGGTTTTACCCCTCTGAGAACCCACATCGATGCACCGAAAAGTGGTTTATGTCAGTATTTTTGTCTTTTCATATCTCTGAGACTTTTTATGATAAAATGCTGAAATTTTGTACATCACCTTATTAGTGTGTGGGGCACTCATACATATGGGGCTCTCATATGAGGCACTTTTTACTCATTGGAAATGTTTTGTACGGGGGCCCGTATAAAAATTTTAATTTTGTATTTCTTAAAATTTAATTCCCTTGAAAATTTCAATCGAAATCATAAAATTTTGTACCTTTTTTACGCAACTTTGTAATTTATTATATATATTTAAGATCAATGTTTAATTAATAAAGGCCGAAGACAATGTTTTTGGGACACCCTGTATAATTACATTACGATTGTTGGTGTCAATAAGTAGCTAATTTTCGTCTTCAAACATGCATTCCTTAACGGCAAATGTTTGTTATAGTGTTCCGAATTTCAAATTAAAGTCGGTTCGGAGACTTTTGAATCAGCCTGTACATTTATTGTTCAATCTTTAACTTGCTTTGCGTCATTGAATTTTCCAGATGTCACTCCAAATTAGAAAGTCAGAATTATCAAAAGTCGCTGCTCTGAAGCGTTTTCTTCATTGTATACTTTCTACAGTACACTGAAAGAAAAATCCCACCGCAAACAAAATGTTTTGTAAGAGGAAGAATAGTTTTTTAGTGAAATAGAAATAAAAAAGTCTCTAAAGGAGATTGGAAACTATATCTAAAAATAAAAACATTTCGTTAATCCCTTGATGTACAGAGCAAAAACTTGTAATAATTTCGGGAACTTTTCAGAAAAAATTCTTTTGAAGGAAAAAATTATTTACATTTTTGTTTTTAAATGAATGTTCTTGCATGGAGTTCTTTTCATGTGTTATGCAGTTTTATAAAGGTTTGAGATTTATCTTTTACTTATTTTAAGTACAGGAGCTTTTTGCAGTAAAGATAAGTTCTAAAAAAGTAAAAATAAGTTCTAAATTTGAAAATACAATACTCTCTGTAAAATTTGGAATAAAAATATTGTCTTTCAGATATCGTCTCCTCTCTCTATTTACCCTTCTCTCCATATATAATATGTATATATATATATATATATATATATATATATATATATATATATATATATATATATATATATATATATACATACATATATATATATATATATATATATATATATATATATATATATACATATATATATATATATGTATATATATAATTAAAAACCGCACTAGCTCTGATTCACTGACTCATCAATGAATTTCAGAAGATTTTTTTTTACTTCATTGGGGATAGGAACTTGAAATGTGGTACAAACGTTGATTTTGCAGCACTGTGCCGCACTGAAAAATGCATTTGTCCTCAGTCAATTTTAAGTGGGTTAAAAATTATTTTTAAATATGACATTTATCTTTAATTTCGCAATCTATAATTATTTTCACACAATATTTTCAATATATTCAATAATATAAAAAGTGTCATGTTCTATAAAAGATAATAAATAAAACGTAGAATGCACATTTTGTGCAAATACAAAATTTAATCTCAAACTTGTACAGGTAAAGCAAATGTTTCCGCATGAGATATTACCGATGCCAACATAATATCAAAAACTTTTGCCGACATGTAGAGAATGTGTAGCCAAATTTATCACTAGGGAAATGTCAATATACACTCCTAGAGAATATACTTTTCGTACTAGTTTTATATTCTGGCGACAAAAATTTTGCCAACAGTCTTTATTTTAAGGATTACTAATTATTAATTACTCTTTAATTATTAATAGCCTTCATTTTAAGGATTATTAATTACTAATTACTTTAATTATTAAGAGTCTTTATTTTAAGGATTATTAATTATTAAGTACTTTAATTATTAATAGTCTTTATTTTAACGATTATTAATTATTAATTACATTTTTATCCCTATTTTACACAGGAGTATGAATTAATCCTTCTGTTTGGACGAATAATTTGCCAAAAGAGCCAAATCTCCATGTATGTGATGTTTGTCCCAAACCAAAAATATTTCTCTGTTTATCTCGTACATCAATGTTTTACTATAAAAGAAGTTTTTAAATTATGAAGTAAAAATCATGTACTACCTGCATCATTTGTTTGTTTATTCGTTGTATGGAAAAAAAAGTACCAAATTTGATATCTTTTTTCAATATTAAATATTAAAGTGCCATTTTGAGTGATTTTTTCTGAAATTGATTCCTTAGTCGTCAGAAGTATTATTACAGAGTGCTTAACTTGACAATAATCGAAAAACTAAAAAACTGTCTTTTAAACAATCTTTGAACGGATTCGATAATGTTAAAAGACGAATTTTTGTAATTTTTTAAAAATATATCTACTTTTCAAATTTGGAAGACGTAGCAGGTTATGTTTTAGAATTATGATATAGAAATTAGCTGGCAATTCGATCTTTATAATTTAACAGCAGTTCCATTAAATATTACACATTGCTTCATTAAGGACGCTGTAGCCTAGTGGTTAGAGTTCGGGAATTGCAATCGGTAGGCCCGGGTTCGATTCCCACCACTGCCAATACTGCCGCCGTGTTCACGCGGAGTACCATCACGTTAACCATGTGAGTTCGTAAGTCCTTCCGAGAGGTTGGTGGTAGGGGAAGGAGAGTACGGTACCTGTGGATGCCTCCCCTACTGGGTTCCGGTCTAAATCGGGCGGCACTTCCCGGCCGTCCAACCTTACACCTTTCTGGTAGGTGGGACGGTCTGGGTGTCAACAACACTACTTCATTAATTATAATTGCTATAATTAATTATAATACTTATGGTATAAATGTATCATTTATTTTTTAAAAGCTTTTAAATTCTTTAAAAAAACAGGTCGAAAATTCTCCCCTTCACCGATAAGAGGGAATTAGAATGTGATTTTTTTTCAATTTGGCAGGATATTCGCTATGATGTGACATCATAGCCATTCTCAACAGCATCTAAAAGTTCTGTAGGGGACAGTAATGATATAAGACAAATATGATGTCCCGATATATTTTTCTGATTGTAAATATTTTAATTCCAAAAATGCTCTCACTCTCTCTCTCCATATATATATATATATATATATAATAATAGAAGTTTGAAAATCCAATGAACGAAAAGTAAGAAGATGTAACACGATAAACCTAACTTTTTAAAAACACCCACAGAATAAAATATAATACAGCAAATCATCAATCAAATGGATTAAAAATACAAAACACTAGCTATCAAGTTACAGAAAATCAACCAAATTAAAAGGTATGGAAACAAAAAAAGAAAAACTTAAACTAAATTCAACTATCTAACTGTCGTACAAAACAAATGTAAAAATCTATTAATCCTCAAGCATATGGAAAAAATAAAAAAATTAATATCGAATCAACAAGTCAATGAAAAATATAATACAAAGGTATGGAATCTAAATAAGTATAACAAACGAAATCAAGCACAAACGCCTTACACGTGGACGAGGCTCTAAGCCTAAATCATGAATTGTTAACCTCTACAAAAATCTAATCATGTCCAAGTTTTTTGTAGAAGCAAACTCAAAAATGTATGTTTCTGAAGAAATAGATAGATTAAATCTATGAACTATTTCTACTTGGACGACATACATAAAGATGGAATAAAAAAGAAAAAATGAATACCTGGAAAAAGCACAGCATGTGTACAGACGATTCATTACAGGGATCGAGGGAACACTGATAGAAGAGACCAGTGTTGCCATTCGTAAAGAAAAAATAAAAAACCATTTACTGTTGCCATTCATAAGAATTGAAAAACTGTGAAGCGAAATGTAAAGAAAAAGTATTAATATACAATATATATATATATATATATATACATATACACACACACACACACACACACATATATATATATATATATATATATAAGATATATAAGACAAATATATATATCTCAAAGGCAAAAAATTCGACGCACTAAGAAAGAATTATCCAAATGAGACAAAATTTGGTACGTGTAATGTGGATGCACTAAAAAAAAATTATTAGAATTTCAGAACAATTGGATGATTTATTGCACTGAAAGATCTATATAAAGTGAGCACTTGTATGACGTTAGTTCACCTCTAGTCTTGATACAAGCTGTTAATCGACGTGTCATTGATGCATGAAGTTGCTGGATGGTATTCTAAGGGATATCGTACCAAATGGCCTCCATTTGACGAGCTAATTCGTCTACATTCTAAGATGGTCACAGGCGAAGTCCCATAGCAGCCTAAATGTGCTCAATAGACGAGAGATCTGGGGATCTGGCTGGGCAAGGAAGTGTGTCGTAAGCATGCAGACAATCAATAGAGAGGCGTGCCGTGTGTGGCCTGGCATTATCTTGATGAAAAGTTAGCCCGGGGTGTCGCGAAAGGAATGGGAATACAACGAGGCGTAGAATATCGGCAACGTTCTTCGGCCCTGTTGTTGGGCCTTGTAGCGTGTGGTAGTAAGACCAGGATCCTCACGATGTCCAGGCTGTCTCGAGACACGTCTGCACTAGTTGTCGGGACTCAGTTCGAAACGGGACTCATTACTGAATACAATTCGTTCCCAATCGAAATACACTGCAAGTTTTGCTCCTGGAAGCGAGGTTCGCTCCTTATATACACCACCATGGTGCTCAGATTCAATGTGCTGTAGTTCCGACTATTCATTCATTGGCTGCGAATTTTTTATCATTTGCATATTCGGTAGAAAGGCGTTTGCATGTGCAGTTTTGTTACTATAGGATTATTTTGCAGGGTGCGTCAATTTATATATATATATATATATATATATATATATATATATATATATATATATATATATATATATATATATATGAATATAATGTATATAAGAGATCTTTAAAATTTAAAACAAAACACAGATAGCTACTATATTTCCAAAGGCGCCATGCCGCACTTTCAATATTAGCTAAAATAGTATTTATAAATGATTAAGGTGAATTCAAAAGGAGAAGAGTCATAATACCGATAATTAGAAACGAATTTGAAAAGAAAATGGGGGATGTACTTACAGGTAAGGTATGAAACGGCCAAGGGGGATTCTGACCCCTTGTTCCCGGTTTAAGCATGCTTTTAATCCAAGAAAACACTCCCGGAGCCAATACCTTCTCGAAGCAACCCTCCGTCCGTTATAATAACAAAAATCGCCATCATCCTGAATGAATAAAAAAACCAAAGTCCCGGATGGAGAGAAGGAATAAGGCAGAATGAACAATGGACCAGAACCATATACGTGCGTATGAAACACTAACACAAAGAACTGCCCCATTATCAAGGTGTACAAAACGAATCATCTTTACTATGCGTGATTACATAATCGATTGGAATACCAACTTGAGTAAAAGTATATTCCGTAACTTGATAATCAACCATCTACAACGATATAAAAGACTTAACTTATCACAAGTGGACGTAACAAATGCGAACATCACACGTAACAAATGCGAAAGGAATTTAGTGGCAGAACTAGTGAAACAACATTATCCAACTCGTTTTCTAAGGCATTATTACAACGCCTTTTACAATAACAAAACGAACAACAATTATGCAAATTTCAACAAACTGTTATTATAAATCGGTATATACACGCATAGCACAAGATGATTCGTTTTGTACACCTTGGAAATGGGACAGTTCTTTGTGTGAGTGTTTTATACGCACGTATATGGTTATGATCCATTGTTCATTCTGCCTTATTCCTTGTCTCCATCCGGGACTTTGGTTTTTTGGTACGGAGGGTTGCTTCGGGAAGGTATTGGCTCCGGGAGTGTTTTCTTGGATTAAAAGCATGCTTAAACCGGGAACAAGGGGTCACAATCCCCCTTGGCCGTTTCATACCTTACCTGTAAGTACATCCCCCATTTTCTTTTCGAATTCTTTTCTATTTATCGGTCTTATGACTTCTCTTTTTGAATTCACCTTAATCATTTATAAATACTATATATATATATATATATATATATATATATATATATATATATGTATATATATATATATATGTGTGTGTGTGTGTGTGTGTGTGTGTGTGTGTGTGTGTCCGCACACCACAATCTAACTCCAGCACAACTGTAGAAATTTTGATACGTCTGTGAATGTCTCTTTTCCATTTTCCATTATACTCTGAACTAATAGTTTGTGGAACGTCAAATAAAGGTTAACGTTAGTCGAAATATTCTGAACTATTTTCATCATTTTCTTCATTGTCTTCTATTTGAAACGTAATAAAATCAAAAGTATCACGAAATGTTTTAGCACTTTCAAACTTGTCTGTTGTCTGGAAGCAATTTTACGTGTTGTATTTTACTTTAAAACAGTTTCGAAAGTTCGTCTGTTTGGTAGATGCGAAAAATTTAAGTTTTAAAACTAATAGTTTGATGGAGTATTCTTGATGCTACTTCAGTTTATTACTGTCGTTATTGGAAGTAGCGTTTAGACGAAAAAAACTTGTTATGCAAGATATGTGAATTTTTTTAGAAACTTAGCGCAGTTTATCTTTATCCAACTGTTATTATACCTTTACTTCGTGTAATGACGATGCTTGCTTAGATGGGAAAATATGTAAATAATATAAATAATTTCTTGAAGTAATTGATAATTATTTAATAAAGTGTATGATTGTATTAATAATAATAAATAAATATACCCTCCTGGAAGATGAACACGGCTTTGCTCGAGATTTAAAGCAAGGATTAGTTGAAGTCATACATATATTTTATTAAAAAGTGTAGTCTCCAGCTGCGCGAGTATATGCGTGGCTGTTACCCGCTTGTTAAGGGGGTATAATTCCCCCTAAATAAGCGTCTTCTCCTTAGCTCTCTGCGTGATCGCTTATGTTCAACGATATGCGAATCAACCGCTACGCCCTAATATGACTGGGTATTATGTCTAAAATACGCCCTTCACCCTCTACGAGATCGTAATACACCCGGATAAAGACTTCATCAGCCCTAAATAAGCACTTTGATGCGCCCTAAATAAGCATTTTTGATACGCCCTAAATAAGTTATTTTAATACGTCCTAAATAATCTCCTTCGATACCCTCTACATAAGTACCTTTGATACACCCTAACATGCTTTTCGACCTGTGCGTGGGAAGAATACACTTTAAATAACCTTTGTTGATAGGCCCTGAGTAAGCACTTTTAATACCTGCTAAATACATCTTTCTACCTCTGCCCCGGAATAAAATGCCCTAAATAAGCTCTTTTGCTAAAATCGATATAATTACTAAAATCAAAACAAACATATATATATATATATATATATATATATATATATATATATATATATATATATATATATATATATATATATATATATATATATATATATATATATATATATATATATATACTGGAAAGAAAGAATAGTAACCAATACCAAGGAATTATGGAATATTAAAACAATAAAATCACCAGACAGTTAGATACATCACAGCTACCGTGCCGACAAAAAAAATTAACATCACTGGCTTAATTTGGAAGTTAATTAGACTAGACTCCTTATCAGGCCTGAGCATCTTACACTAATTACCCAAACTTGCTTTGCAAAAAAATTCTTATTTCAGATATGGCAATATTAAGTTACTATAAATACCATAGCACAGACTACAATCATTAAGAGAGGGAAACAAATTGAAAAATTATTAAGAAACCAAGAATTACCATAAACCATGAGGTAGGAATGCTGTATACACGTGCTGTGCAGGTGAGCAGTTGAGACTGAATGAAATAAAGTTGAGATGCGTCCGGGAGAAGGAGAAGATAATAAACCATGGAATCACAATGGAACAAATAGTTGAAAAGACCTCCACTAAAGCACATTCAGGGAGTTAGGGAGTTAGAGTTAGAAAAAGGGGCTCGGGGTTCAAACGGTGCTAAAATCTGGCTAGATTTACATATTTTTAGCGAAAATAATTTCTAAAATATTATATATATATATATATATAAACCATATTTCAATTTTTTATTTTTCAATTATTTTGTTTATTGCTTTTTATTATTATTTTTTTATTATTTTTTATTTTTATATAATCATGTAATTAATAATAATAATTAATGGGTATTTATATATATATATATATATATATATATATATATATATATATTTAATAAATAAGTAGCCGCCACAATTGGGAATGTTGCCTTAGATAATATCGTGTATTAGTTGATATACTGAGTTGATAATATTAATTACGAATTTGGGAGAATATTCATTATTAGTTGCAGTATTTAATAATTCTATAAAATGCATTAATTTATAATTGTCATCACAAATTTTATTTATTCTAAGAGCCTGGTTTGATATGGTATTTCTAAACACTGATATATGCACTGATAATACAAGATTTAAAATGTTGAATTTTAGAAGTATTAAAATCAAAATCAATCCTCTTATCATATAAGTTTATAGCCAGATTATATTTTTGTAAAAAAAAAAACATTTGTTTAAATGTAAAAAATTCAAACATTACAAACATTGTTATTTGCATTTAATTGCGAATTATTAGAATAAAGGTTAAATATAACAGGATTGTTGTTATAGGATTATATATATAGGGTGAATAGCACCTAATCTGCCAAATAAAAAAGGGTGATAGATGAGCCAATGTGCAGTATAAAACACAATAGCAACCCTATCCTATCTCTAACCGTTTCAGAGTTACGGTGGATAAAAGAAAAGTGCTTCAAGTCTGGAAAAAAAAAATCTCTGAGGTTTCTGACAGGTCTACACGCAAAATAAGTAAATAATTGGAAAGAGCAGAAAAAATCCTATAAGATGACATCATTTCCATCAGGATATCTAGACATAACAGTGAGATACAAGCGCTGAAACATTGGCGAGCTGCAAAATCAAAATGTTGCCAAAATCTGAAACCGGATATATCGCAAAAACCCTTCTAGTTAAAATCGTTCAAATTTACTAAAACCTTTTCCATTCCAACAGCTTCCGAATAAGCCTACAATGAACCATATCGGTATTTTAGTTCAGGAGAAATTTAGCTTTTTGTTTGCAATACATCACTAAAATCGGCGTTCGTCGAAGTCACATTCGATGATATATGATTTTGGCGATATATGTCATCGCCAAATGAACAATTCAAGGATAAAAACACAGTACCGCGGTACTTATACATTAATTTTTGACTGTAAAAGTAGTACGGGATTATAAATGCATAATATCACCCAATTAGTTTTGAATTGAACCCGGGTTGAAAACATGAACTACATTGAAACCTATGGGACCCCATTTTTCAAACATTTTTTAAGAAAAGTTTAATTTCACAAATTGTTTCAAAAATTTTAAGAAATATTCAAATTAACCCATAAAATACATAAAAAAATTTCAGCAAAATATGGTCGGCAGTTTAAAAAAAAATTAAAATAATAATTGCACCCATATTATATGAAGAGATCGCGTGACCCACTGCAAAATCAAATATGGCTTCCATCTTTTTTGCAAGTGTCAAAATCGTGATTTTAAAAGTTCTTTTTAATTTATATATAGTGTCGTATCAGTTCTAAAACCGCTTTACTTTTGCTCAATTTCTGTGCATCTATTTTCTGAAACAACGCAATTACAATATATCTGAGATTAAATGATCATCAAACTTTGATTATTTCTACAACGAAGCCTAAATTTCACTTATGGAGAATGTAAACACATCAAACTGTAAGATGAGTTGTATAAGAATTGCTGAAATTTTTTAACGCAAAATTATTTAGCTCTGAAGTTTGCAATATGGCTGATATGAATTTAACATTCATTGATTTATTTAAAGTAGTAGACGATTTTGTAATATTGCCTTTTTCGATGAAGTTTTATGCAGGGAAATAGAAAGTACTTTTACCACCATGGTTTTAAATTTTAAGTAAAATCAATTATTATAGTATTGTGATAACTATAAAAATACCACGGGTGAATGGAAGGGATTTAATAAAAATTTATGAATTAAATATTTACTGCTGTTATATAGAGAGTCAGATGATTTATATTTCGATTACGTCATTTGAATAAAGTTCATTTTTTATAAAGTTTTAAGTTTTGAAATATAATAAATTATTGTAGTATTGTGATAATTTTTAAAATATCACTGCTGAATGCGCTGCATTTTTAGATGTTTAAATAAAATTGCATTGCAGTTAGAAAGTGTTTCATAATGTTTATTTTAATTTTCACTTAATTTACAACATTTTATTAAGGCTCGATTTCGCTAAATACTTTTTATGCAATTTTATCATATCGATACACCTCTGAAGCCTATCGATTGTATAATCGTAATCATTCGATTCAATTTGCTTTATTTATTTTCCAGTATCTGCAGAATGGCTCATGATAACTCCTAAAGAAAGATGTTCATGAATTTTGGATAAAATGTGTAAAGAGATTTTATTTATTCTTTAATAATAAAAATATATACATTTTTATTATATTTCGTATTTAAAGCATAACAACCTCTTAGGTTGGCGGATACATTGTAAGTTATTCATAACAAAATTAGGAAAATTAGGAAAGGCTAATCAAAGACGAAATAGGCTATTTCGATTTTAATTACTTGTACATCTAGGCATTTGCAAAGCAAGATTAGCGCCACTCGTTCAATTTTAGAATTTCGCATTATCTTGTCCATATTTTTAATTAGTTAGTTACTTTTTACAACATTCTATATGTTATTTTTTATTTTTTTATAGAAAATATGCAATACTGGGTTACTTGCATACAAAAATAATATTTAAACAAAGCAATAACTAAAAATTCGAATAGCATTCATACATCCCAGTTGTTACTTGTATATATCGCCTACCCCATCAAATATTTATTGTAAAAATAAGGATCTATACGTGAAATATCATGAAGTAGCAGGTGGCAACTTCTGAAACTGTGACATCCCAAATGCAAAGCGTAAATTTTGAAAGACGTGTTGTCAGCTCTATTGGGCAGACTTCAGCTAACAGGGATAAATGGTATTCATTCTGCGTGGCTCCGGGGGGATTTACAGATTTCAAATACGTACCAAAGAATGTGCGAGTTTTTAAGTCTCCCATATTTTTCGTGAATTTAGATTTAACAAGGTGAAATTTAGAAGGGATGTAGATAAACCTCTCTCTCTCCTCTCTCGCCCTCTCTCCTCTCTCTCCCGCTCTCTTTATCCCCCTCTCTCTCCCGCTCTCTTTATCCCCCTCTCTCTCCCCTCTCTCCCCTCTCTCCCCTCTCTTTCTCTCCTCCCTCTCCCTCCTTTCTCTCTCCTCTCTCCTCTCTCTATATCTCTATCTCTATATCTCTCTATCTCTATCTCTGTATATATCTCCTCTCTCTCCCCTCTCCCCTCTCCCTCCTCTCTCTCCCTCTCTCCCTCTCTCCCCTCTCCCCTCTCCCTCCTCTCTCTCCCTCTCCCTCCTCTCTCCTCTCCTCTCTCTCTCTGTGTATTACTTTTTTTAAGCAACAGTTTGGTATCCCACAAGGGGTGCGTGCCTTATCATTGTTGGTTAATCTGTATTTATTCTTCTATGAAAATAACATTAATCCAAGCATGCAAAATATGCACATGTTTAGATCTTTAGATGACATATTATGTGTGTATCCCATATCCCTTGATAATAACCCAATAGTATTTAACTTTTATCCTAATAATTTACAATTAAATGCAAGTAATAGTGACTCCAATGTTGCAAACTTTTTAAATTTAAATTTAGATTTACAAAATTGTAATATGGCTATAAACTTGTATGATAAAAGACAAGATTTTAAATTTAATACATCAAAATTTCAATATTTTGACTCTTGTTTGCATATTTATCAGTTTTTTGAAATATTATAATAAACCAGGTTCTTAGAATCAATAAAATTTGTGATGAAAATTATAAATTAGCACATTTTCTGGAATTACTGAGTACAGCGACTAATAATGCATATCCTCCCAAATTCGTTATTAGAATTATCAACTCAGCGTATCAACTTCCACTCGATAACATCCAAGACTACTTTCCCAATTATAGTGGCTAAGAGAAAAAAATTATAATTATTTATTAATTATACAAATAATTAAAAATGGAAAATGATAAAATAAGCTAAAAAAAGTTAGAAAAATGAAAAAATCGGACAATAAGATACATTAATATTGATGTTTTGAATTTTATTTTTGCTAAAAAAGTTGTAACTTACTGGATGGGACTGGGAGTATCGCTGTGGACGTTCTTACTGCCTCCTAGGTAGTATTTCGTCATGTTCATTCCGGTGCTTCTAGAATTTTTTATACTACTGAGGTTGATTGCATACACATGGTGAAAGAAGAAGGGCTCCAGCCAGATGGTAATACAAATTTTCCTAATGTTTCTTATCTTCATTTTTTCATCTTTTGATGCCTGGAGTCTGAATTTGGACATTTATAGCAATGTACCATTGTCCAATCAGAAACAGGCATTTGTTTGGGTTAATTAGAATGAAATACTTAGACCTGAAGATGAATTCAATTTGTTTTAATCTTCAAATTTGGGCCGGTGCTGATCTTTTCTATTATCGGCATTATGGTCGTGGTTTTGCCTCTATGGTGATGTTAATATTTCACGATTACTTGAATTAATTATTTTTATTATTTGTTATTTCTAATATATATATATATATATATATATATATATATATATATATATATATATATATATATATATATATATATATATATACCTTCATGTTACCCATCATTTTAAAGAGCTTGAAAAAAGCTTTTGATTGATACTAGTTTGACAATGTACCCCCTTGGGGGTAAGTTTCCTCCAGGAGGATAATAAAAAACACAAAAAACACACAAAAATAAAAAAATACACACACAAAATAAAAAACACAAAAGTTGTATTGCAGCTGCCTTTCACAACGGTGATGAAAAATTTTAAGTTTCGTAATGATTGAACCTTAAATACGCCTTTTATGCATAATTATGTCGAATTTTGTCCTATGCTACCGTGTTAAGGAAATAAAAATTTCAAATAAATTTCGTTGTTTACAAAATTCTATCTTGTCCTATATTTTTGAATAACAAAGCCGGATATAAAGTTTCGTGAAAATACATTAATGTGTGTAACAGCTGTCTTGAACACAAGAAATCGACCATAGATAGACGAACATCCCTCTATAAATATTCAAAACTTATTCAGGAGATCTCGATACATAGATTGACATCGAAATCTCGAAAACAAAAATGTTCTTGAAAGCAATACTTTCTTTATACCATATTCTACAATATGGAAAAGTAGAAATGTCGATCTCATAGGGTACAAGATTGCAGTAACCATTCGCAATGCCGTACAGTCTGATTGCAATACCTTTAGTTTCAGTAGCTACGAAGCGTTCATCACGGCGGTAGTACTCTCAGTGCAGCGATCAGCATCTATGTACTGGTTTCAAGCTCTTGATTGCAATCCAGTACCGAAATCCAAACAGCACCGAAAAATAAAGAACGATGTCTGTCTGGTTGCTTGCCAGTGTCAGCAATAGCGGAAGATATATCATCGCACTGCCTTGAAATTTATATAGATACTTCAGTCCCCGAACCGATGTACCTCGGTGAGATTTCGTTTAAAATTCGAATTAGTGCTTAATTTACTTCATGTTTTAGCACAATTTTGAGTCATTTTCACACATATCGGTTCTTTATTTAAAGAACTTATAATCACAGGGTTTCCGCAATTACATCATTGAAAAGACCGAAAAACTCTCTTTCAAGCAAATTCTGAATAGGATCTATGCTATTAATAGAAGAATTTTCTTGAATTTTTCGAAAGTATATACTTTTCGAATGTTGAAATCTTAATCTCTTGAGATCAGAGTCGAATTTGGTCTGTACTACAGAATTTCGCAAAGTTTCCGTTTTAGTACCATCAGCGCAGCATTTTGTTATTTATTTTTTGTTGTTGTCGTTGTTATAAGCGGGCGTATTGTTAAAGTTCTCTTTAATTTTCGAGAATTCTCTGTAGGTCCCGGTGTGATTTTATTCAAAGTTTTGCATCCCGCATCTGCTGCAACAGAAGGAAATTTCCTAATATTGAGTAAATATGCACGACTATATATACAGATGTATGTGAGTATACAATGAATGTGAATATACATAGAAATGAGAGTATATAATGAATGTGACTGTACATAGAAATGTATGTGAGTATACAATGATAACAAATATACATACAAATAAATGTGAGCTTGCTTTCATTAAAAGATACAGTTGAAATGCTATAATAACAAAAAGATTATAATAAAAATTGTGCTGAAAGTTATGCAAAACATAAACTTAAAAAAAACTTTGAAGAAGGCAGCAGTTAGTTGGAGATAGTATCAACTGATTTCGGAGGAGGAGAACAGCCTCTTTATTCCAGATAAAGGAACCCTAAAGGTCACCTCCATCATTTTCAAGAGCGACTTCTATTGATCCCTCTGGCAGTGACAGAAATCTGTTTTCTGTACCTTGGGTGGCTGCTCTATCGTTTAATGCTAAAAAAGGAAGATGTGTTTTGTGTCTAAAATGGTTTATACCTATTATCAATTAACCTGTGTACTTAACGAAGTTTCACTTTTGTAATTTAATGAAAATTTAATATAATAAAGAATTATTTTAGAGTATATAGGCGGGTTTTGTGACTATATCTGTATAATAATTTTAAACGTAGTTTTGTTTTTCCAAACCCTCCAGAAGACTTCCTTCCTACAATGGCCTAGAAAGCTGAGAGTTTGCCTTATAATATCGACCATGAAAGATAATCTAACTAAGCAAATGTTCGACTAATATGACTTCTCTAAACGCAAAACATTTTTAAAGAAAGCAGAACTTGTTAAATAATTAAAAAATTAATATTTTAAGACTATTAATTTCTCTTCTACGGTAAGTTTATGTACCGGTATTGAAAAAATACTTTTATTAATATTATAATTTAATTAATATTAATATTATAATTTAATTAATATTAATATTATAATTTAGTTTTATTAATATTTTAATTCTTGCTAAATTTTTACGCTGTTTAACAAAATCAAAGTCACTTTGATGTGTATAGGTTCCAAAGTTTCTCTGAAATGGCTCACCTCAATTTTCTTCCTGAAGTGCAGTCACTTGTCCCCTCTTGTTGCAAAGAAATCAATAAAGCCGCAGAAACTTCGTGAGTTTCAAAAGACCCTCCCATTGTTCCAGAAATCGATACTCAGCAACACCGTAATAATCCCCAGACTTCAACAAGTTTTCGATAGCGTGTGTATGGCCCTCGAAATTATCCTCCAGCAATAATCAAATTAAGAAAGTTATGCGAAAAGTTTGGCTGGGCTTCATTACTTCATGTTTCAGCTGATTGAGGGCTTTTATTTAGCAGTTTGTGATATAAAAATCTGTTATGAAAATTTACCTATTAATTGGCGTTATTGTAATTTCATGAATATTAGCTTTTTTAAAGGATATATACACTACTAGAAAGTTATATACACTACACGACATATAAAATGCAGCACCATGAAGCTCTGGTCGTGTGATTATGCAAATCGAGAGATAAACGTAGCTGGCCGAAGTATGCAAATGATCTGAAATGCAAGTAGGTCACGTGGAGAGAGCGCGAGATAAAAGGGACAAAAACGGCAGATGAACCAACAGTTGTTACTACCTACAGCCTAAGAAAACCAGCTGATTCGAGCTGATTTTAGTTTCAGAAGACACGTGTTTTTGAAGCGATGCCTGACCCATGACGCCGAAATTCGTTTCAGCATTTGGACGATCGTGCAAGGGGATTTAATTCATGCCCACTTACGACTGGGTGGACGTACCGCAGTTAAACCGCTGAAGCACACTTGGATGCGTCCACTGTGCAAAGGATTTAGAGAAGAAGCATTGAAGAAGGGCATGATTATCGTCGCAATGGTACAGGTCTATCCAGAAGTACACCAGCACGTATTGATCGATGAATTAGAAGTCATGCAATTCAGTCCCACAAACGACGACTGTCGACATTCTGCAGAATTTGCAAGTAACATTGGATTTTCCAATATCACCGAGAACAATTTCTTGACGATTGGCCGAAAGCAACTTGCACGAAAACCGTTCTATACAAATAATTCCATTGACTACAAGACACCGTCGTGACAAATTGCAACGGCATCAGGCCAGAACCTCTTGTACGACTGAATGCAATAGGCTAGTGTTCAGCGATAAGACTCGGGTATGTTTGTCAAATAACAGTCGTCGTGTGAGAGTCTGCAGGCGACGTGGTAACCGATCTAATCCTGCTGTGACTGTTGAACGCCATGCTGCTAGTTAACGCAGCATCATGGTTTGGAGTATCATAAGCTCCGATAGCCAGTCACCTCTGGTTCGTATCAGAAACACAATGACGGCACGGGGATTTGTGGATGAGGTTCTGTGACCGGTTGAGTTGCCCTACATTCAGCGGTTGAAAAATGCTGTTTTTAGCATGATAACGAGCGACCGCAAACTGTAACCATTAGCAAATAAGCATTGCAAGGTATCAAGAAGCTTCCTTGACAACCGCTGTCTCCAGATTTCTCACCCATCGAGTGAAGTATGGTCCAATACAACTGGTCTATTGAAGCCTTTAAGAGCTGTCAAGTACAAGTCACCTGGCATGCAAAACAATTGCTTCATCAATTACCTATGCAGATTTTTACGCATAGTTACCAATACATCTTAAAAGATATCAAATTAATACAAGACAAATTTGTAATAACTTATGTTGATAAGGCTTCTAATAATTATGCGTTTATTTACAAAAAATATTATTTGGACGAACTCAAACTACAACTCAATACTTCAGAATCTTTAACTCCAATACAAACTAATATCTCTATTATCAGGAAACAATTCATAGCTTACTACAAGCTACTTAAACTGAAACACAATTTCCGTTACTTGATACTTATACCGAAGTTCCATAAATCACCAATTACTTTTAGAACTGTTACTATAGACTCATAATAAAATGCGTCGGACAAACAACTTCTATGTATTCTAAATCGAATATATATATGATCATTTCACGACACAGAAAACACATATTATCGAAAATAATTTTGAACGGATTGAAAACTTAAAACAACAATCTTTCATCCATGATATAAAAATATTTGATTTTAAAGACCACTGTAATAACATTGATTGACACGGATGATTTATATAAAGTTATAATAAATTTATGTACCAAATTTATACCAAATTTATACCAAAATTCCCTAAATCACCAATTGCTTTTAGAACTGTTACTATAGGGTTTAATTCATAATCCAATGCATCGGACAAACAACTTCTATATATTCTAAATCGAATCATTTCACGACACAGAGAACATATATTGTCAAAATTAGTTTAGAACTGATTAAAAACTTAAAACAACAACCTTTCATCCATGATATAAAAATATTTGATTTTAAAAACCACTTTAATAACATTGACATTGATGATGTATATAAAGTTATAATAAATTTATATGAACAATTTGCTCATTCTAAAAACATCACTGTACCAAAATTCAAAATGTTATTACAATTCATTCTGCTCAATCAGTTTACCTCTCAGAGTAATTGAATTTACAAATAAAAAATGGGAATTACACAGGGATAAATCTCTTCATAATCTTCTGAAGATTTCCAAAATTTATTAAAAGTGGTATATATTTATACCTTTTACAAATTACAATTAATGAACTGATGGCTTCTGGAAACATTTATTTTTGTTTTTGAGCAGTGCGTAATATTTAAAGGAGATACTAATAAATTATACAGTTCGGACTGCCAGTCAAATTCTATTGCACACTCTTGAAATTGTGTACGTTTTCCAAAGACGTAAAGTATCTATATGTCTTAAAAATTCACGAAAATTCGGCTGTAAATAGTACGCAATCTATTAAAAATTTCTTTGAAAAAAAATTCTTTCATATTGACAATGTTAAAGTGGAAACTCTGCAATAATTTTTCATCGATCACTAAGGAACCGATTTGCGCCAAAATCCTTCAAATCGACATGTCAACGTTTAATAACTAAAACACCAAATTGAATTTTTAAAAAATCTCGAGGAGGTGTTTCTGTTTGGTCGTGAAGGTATCCCTGTACTAAATTTCATGGCTCTGGGTGCTTAGTTTTTTCGTTACGTACCAATAAATAAACAAACAGACATCGACCTTCATTATTATAGATGTTGCTTTTGATGCAATATCTGATGTGGGCAGCATATGATTTCCCTACATAATGCACTGACTTTGATTCTTTTACAGCGGAATAATGCTGTACCACATCCAGAGTAAATATTTTTAGCTTTGGATGAACATCAAGTAAATTAAAATTTAGCTGTTTTGGCAACTTATTAGTCCAAACCGAATGACTCTTTTATACTCACGTGTAAAATCCTCATAAATATGTAATTAACGATTAATATCCCTTAAAACAATGACTATTGGCAAATTTTTTGCCTTAAAATATGAAACTATTGCAAAAGTATTTTCTCTAGGCGTCCATTCAAATTTCCCCCGTGACAAATTTCACTACATATTTGACACGTGTAATCAAATGTTTTTTGAAATTATGTTGACAACGGTAATATCTCGAGCGGAAATTTTTGTTTTCAAATTTGGGATTTCATTCAAAACTCATCTTTGAATTTATTATTTGCTCATAATAAGCATTCTATATTTAATATAGCAGTTGTTACAGGGCGTTTCATAATATTGAAAATCATTATATGTTGTGCATTGAACACATTTTTATGGACCCATTTTTAAAGCACTTAAAATTGTTGTTTACCAAACTCCTTTCTCCGTGCGACTATATGCTGTAAAAAAGTATTTTTTCCAAATTACTCATCAATGATTTTTTGGAAACTACTTAAGTTTCTGACTTCAGTAGTTTCTGAAAATTTATTGATGAATCATTCAATCAGCCTGCAAAGGGAGAGGGAGAGAGATTTAAATGACAATATATAAATTTTAATAGTAGAAACAATTTTATGCCATCCTGTTTTGGGATTTTTCTTTCACTGTGAAAAGCTCTCTTATCTGAAATAAGCAAAACTCAAATCACAAATTTTTACTGAAATATATAACACATAAAAAAACCTTCACATAAGGAAATTCATTTAAAAACTAAACTTTTTGTCATCGAAAGAATTTGTTCTCAAAAGTTTTTATAATACTTTTAAGATTTTGCATACAACATAGGATTAATAATATGTTTTTAAATATTGTTTGAAATCTCACTGAGGCTGTTTAATTCCTACTTCAGAATAAAACTATTCTTCCTTTAAAAACCTTTTATTTATTGTGTGTGTCTCTGTTAATGTACTCCAGAATGTATGCAACAAAGAAAACTATTTAGAACAGTGAGTGTCGAAAATTCTGACTTGTAATTAGCAGTGACATCTAGGGAATTCAATGACACAAAACATCTTAAAGATTGTACAACAAATATATAAATATGCAGATGATATCGAAACCCTCTGAGCAAGCTTTAATAAGAAATTTCGAACACTAAAATGTTATGTGTATGAGAGAAACTTCAGAATGTTATCATAAGTCATTCTTGAGATATTGAACAGACTGAATTTTTGAAATGATTAAAAAAATTTTCAATTCTATGAATAAATAATCGTTTTATACATATTTTTCATTTGAAAACGAATGACATAAGGTTTAGGAAAATAGCATGAGAAACGTTCTCGAAATACTGCGCGTTTTTCGAAAATATTTGTTGAAAAATGACATAACATTGAAAAGTACTAAGTATCTTCGAATAGATTTGCTTTCCATACCTCACAAATAAAACGTGATCGTCTATGTGTGTATATATATATATATATATATATATATATAGATGGAATTCCAAAGCCCCATACTCGGCCTAAGAGAGTGTGGGATTTTTAAAACTTAGGTGTCAAACCGAGATTTTCAGAAATTAGTAAAATATCATAAATTTTTAACTATTTGTAAATAACCCTTATTTTTGGAGGTAAAAATAGGGAGGTGTGAAAAATCTATCTTCTCATTCGAAAGTAAAGTTAGCGCCTCTGTTTTTACGATAGATAAATACACTTCGAAAAGCCTCTAGAAGAGGGATTTTTTTGTACAGTCGAAAGATTATTTTCATACAGATTTTTAAAAATTCCTAAAAACACGAAAGAACCCATTTAGAACATGGAACGATTCCCCTCGTGTTTATCCATTTGCGGAGCTCGCAAGGATGTAAAGTTCAGACAGCTGACGTCCGCCGGGGTGAGGGTAAAAACTGCAAAATTCTTAAATCTCGAGTTTTTCAGGTCGAAATATTAAATTTTAAATATAAATTTCTGTGAGACCAGGAACAGGTTTGAAACAACATTTAGTGGAGACAGTTTTATGTTGAATATTTAACTGTCTGTAATATCAAACAGAACATCAGACTTAAGGGCGCCATTTTTATTGCACCCCGACCTGAGAGGTCAGATAGGCCATAAACATAAGTGGATAAAATGAAGACACTAGATTGGGTAAAGATGTTAACCAATTATTCAAAATGTCTGGTCGTATTGCCCTATGGTCGGTCAATCAGAGCCAAAGAGTCGTTACAGACCTCAGGCAAAAGAGGCGGCAACCTAAAGGTTCCACAGATGATCCAGGACGATAGATTAGACAACAGAATGATATAACGAGAGATTGATATCCTCAGAGATGCAGTATAGAAGTATTCCGCTACATATACCCACAGAATGATTTAGAGAATCAATTCAAGAATAAATAGAGAATGAATCGCGATGCATTGAGCATACCACAGAAATGTCCTGACATAACTTCAACGCCCTATTCCTTATGATGTGAGCGAAATGTCCTGATATACAGAACTTCAACGACAGAACCAGTACAAAATACTCTGATGTAAGAGTTATGATCAATGGCCAAAGACGAAATTGGAGATATGTACTTACCAAATATTGTACCAGGCCTTCGACCATTTGATAATAGAATTTACCTGGGCTCACATTTCCAAGCTCATCAGCGAAAATTATAGTAATTCTTGTAATTAATTTAGAAATTGACCAAATGTTCTTAATAAATGATTTTATTTTAAAATGAAAATAGTGCAGTTAATTGTAGTATCAAGTTAATAAATATTCTATTACAGGAACTCGCACTAGAGATAAATAAGGTTGTTAACGCGGCATTTCATATTACAACGCAATGTAATCAATTAACGCCAACCAACTTCAACTTATTTTCGTTTGTTCGCCACAGTTTCTAACGTTATTATAAGAATTTCCTGAGAACAACAACACGGTGTGTTCTAATGAAAACTTCGTGCTTTACACTTTTTCGACGTATTGCTCAAAATTAGAATTAAAAGTAAAATTTAAATTTTTCAGATACGATCTTTAACGTTTGCCATTATGAAGTGTCAAGTCTTATCACTAGAGCACTTCTATTCGCTTTAAAGAACCTCCATTCATTCCAAGGCCATGTATAGATCAAAATGTTATTTTCGTCAAAAAAACGTCTTCAACGTAGTATTTTCATATTTGGCATCAATAAGTGTCATATCCTAAATCTGAAAAACTCCAATTCCTGTTGTTGTAAATTTATTAGCGAATATTTTTTATAATTATGTTCATTATTTGATAACTTTCATCTGGAAAGTCGCTGCGTCTTTTTACTCAAGTTTCTTCACGCTCTTCAACGGCCCCCGGCCACACAGAAAGCTACCATTAGCCTATGGGTTGGTCGTGTGGTCTGGGTTTTCTACGCTCTTCAACGGCCCGGCCGTCCAAACAGTTGCCTTACACCTTTCTGGTAGGTCGGACGGTCTGGGTCTCAACGCTCTTCAACGGCGAATGGAAATCACATAACACTACTAAACGGGTAGTAAGGGTAAGTCGTAAACAAGATCTTTTAATATTTTAAGAGGGACTTTTCGCTAGCTTTTTAAAAAAGCGATTCAAATGTGAAAATCCAATTTTAGAATTTAACAGATTGATATTTGGTTCTTAAAATATAAAATTGTACATTATAATAAGCATTTCCAAAGAATATCAGATTTCTACGACACTAACTTCAAAAGTTAGCAATTAAGATTAAAATTCTACTTCAATAAGAATCAATTAAAATTAACACGATCGGGGAAAGAGCGGGAGCGCATTTTAAAATATCGTTTTAATAAAGTTATTTGCTAAGCGACTCTTGCTCTAATTTTGATATAATTTTCATGTTGTATTTTCGACTCTGGACTTACTCGACTTGCTCACACTAAATAATGTGGACTCCATTTCATTGCTTCGCAACTTTTGCGCCCGCGGATGTAGTTAGAGGCGGTTGTGTAAGGAAGCTGTAAGAAGGGGCTGTGGAAGGGGCTGAGAGAGAAGACTGTGAGAGGGAACTGCAAGGAGGGAGCTGTGGAAAGGGGCTGAAAAAAGACTGTAAGAGGGGGCTGTAAGAGTGGGCTGTGGAAGGGAGCTGTAAGAGTGGGCTGTGGAAGGGAGCTGTAAGAGTGGGCTGTGGAAGGGAGCTGAGAGAGAAGGCTGTGAGAGGGAGCTGTAAGAGGGGGCGGTGGAAGGGGGTTAAGAGAGGAGATTGTAAAAGGGAGCTGTATGAGGGGGTTGTGGAAGGGGCTGAGAACGGAATCTGCGAGGGGCGGATGTAAGAGGGGCTGTGAAAGGGGCTGAGAGAGGAGGCTGTGAGAGGGAACTGTAAGAGGTGTGTGAGAAAGGGGCTGAGAGAGGAGGCTGTGAGAGGGAGCTGTAAGAGAGGACTGTGAAAAGGGCTGAGAGAGGAGGCTATAAGAGGGAGCTGTAAGAGGGGACTGTGAAAGGGACTGAGATAGGAGGCTGTGAGAGGGAGATGTACGAGGGGCTTGTGAAAGTAGCTGAGAGAGAAGGTTGTGAAAGGGAGCTGTAAGAGGGGTTTGTGGAAGGAGCTGAGAGAGGGGGCTGTAAAAAGGAGATGTAGGAGGGAGCTGGGAGATAATGGTGTGAGAGGGAGCTGAGAGATAATGGTGTGAGAGGGAGCTGTAAGAGGGTCTGTGGAAGGGCTTTGGAAGGGACTGAGAGATGTTAGAGGGGGCTGTGGGTAGGGCTGTGGAAGAGGGCTGAGAGAGAAGGCTGTGAAAGAGGATTGTGAGAAGGGTGGGAGCTTTTGCGCAAACGCAGCGATCCCAGAACTTGCAAACAAGCTGATTGCTACAAAAACTGGTTACTATTTATTTAACGACCGCTAGCGAGGAAAGTCCGCTAGTACAATATTATGCAACAAATCTTAAGACAATATTCTCATGGATGTAGTGCATTTCATTCACTAAAGATGATTTTGTGGTAATAATTTTATATCCTGGCTCCAAAAAATTTGTCTGTACTCCTTTATCTCACGGGATATTAATCAAATAGCAATTCGATATTGATGAGGATTTTCACGTGAGTATGAATAAGTCATTGTGATTGTTACAGGTAAGTTGATAAATTGGTCAAATTTCAACTCACATGATATTCAGCTCGATCCCAGGTACAGTGTGCCGTTAATCCTATACATTAATTTGCTGATGAGAAAGCAGTAAAGGCATTGAATTATGTAGAGAAAGTCATGTAGTACCCACATCAAATTACCTTAACTTTGAGAATTGGGATTCTTTGAGTGTAAAAATAAATTGCTTATTTTCCTTTAAGCACTCAGTAATGCATCTTTTGCTCATATATTTCCCAATTAAATTATTGCTAATCTATGCGCCCTATTTCCCAATAACATCACACCTCGACTTCTGAAAATCCGGTCAGTTTTACACTCATCTGTGTTAAAGAAATCAATAAACCCATAGAAACTTCATGAAATTCCAAAAACTCTTCCCCTCATCATTGTACCTGAAATCAATTCCAGCAAACCCCCCCTCCCGTCCCAGTAATCCTTCACCGACTCCAACAAGTTATCAAAGGAGTATGTTGAACCTCGAATTATCTGGGTGCAATATTCAAATGAATAAATTTTCGAGAAAACTGGCTATGAGTTTCGTTATTTTCTTTCTGCCACAGTTTGGGGGCTTCTGTATAGTAGTTCGCTTGATATATCTTCAATGTTTAATTTGATAGTGAATATAAAATTCGGGGCATTAAAAGACGGGAATGATTATGGAGATTGATGTGAATTTTAAGTAAATCTTTTTTATGAGTAATTCAATGATTATTTAGAACTAGAGCACCCGACGTTGTTCGGGATTTAAGATGAAAAACTGTGATTAAAATTAGATCAGAACTAACGGAGATTTCCAGTAACTAAGTCTGAAAATAATTTGGGGTAGGTACTGAATATATATATATATATATGTGTGTATATATATACAGAACATTAAAAATTTAATAGTATTTCAAGATGATATATTTAAAGCTTCGTAATATCAAAGGCGCCATGCCGCTCTTTCAATATAAGCTAAAATAGTGTTTATAAAGGATGAAGGTACAGATTTAACATATAATCGGGGGGGGGGAGAAAATTGAAGGGAAAATGAAAAGCAAGAAGGGGAGGGGGAAAATACTTACAGATAAGGCAGTAAATGGCCAGGGGAGATTGTGGCCAGGAGGGATATATATATATATATATATGTATATATATATATATATATATATATATATATATATATATATATGTATAATGCAATGAATTTACTACTTTTACAGCAAAAAATAAGTTATTCTTATAGTATATACTTATATACTTTTTAAGATATTGAATTTTCGTCAATGGATCGCCATTTTCATTGATCTGGCGTCATTTTTAACCATTTGGTGAGATTCTCGTTAATTTGGCGACATTTAAAAAAGTTGCCAAGTTGGCGATATTCCGCCAAATTCGTCGCCAAAATCTGGCCAAGTGTTATGGAAAGAGAAATAAGTTATTCTTACAGCAGATAAATGACTATTGGCGTTTAAATACAAATGTAGTACTCAAAGTATTTTTTCTCATGAATAGAACGACTAGATCCACGAGAATGATGTCACCAAATTTATCGCATGGTATTACATATGAAAAGTGAACATGTTTCTCAACAGTTAATATATTTTCTTAATTTATGGCATTTTTTGATACATTTATTTAAAAAATGTACAATATCTCGAGAACGGTTCATGCTAGCGTTCTAAAGTTTATGTCAATCGTTTTCTAAGGAAAAATTACATAAGAAATGTCTATTTGCGTAACTTTATTAAATGTTTTGGTTTTTTGATGATTTTTTCAAAACTTTACTCGAAAATTTAGGAGGGTTCTGAACATTCGATTGCGTTTAAAACCAAGAGGCTTCCAGTATTTACGGATTGTGATTTTTGCACCGAATTTCATTCCAATCTCTCTATTTGTTCGTGAGATATCGTCTCGAAAGGCTCACTGACACACATACCCACACACATACTCTCTCTCTCACACACACACACAGACATTACCTCAAAAATGTTTGATTCGTGACCAGGAAAGCTTGAAACGTGCTATCCCGTCGAAAACTCGAATTCGAATTTTCGCCCCGGTCACAGTACTTTCCTTATACATTACGTATATAAGAAAAGTAATAGTGTAAAATACGCATATTTTAATGCATTGTTAAAGAAAAATTTACATATAAAGAATTTGTCCTACAGATTAGGTTTTTCAACTCGGTAGAAACAGCGATCTTCTATCTTTTGAATGGTGTCAAGATAGAAATTCAGAAATTCGGCAATAATATCTTCGATCGCGTAAAAATCTCTAAAGAAATAGCTTTTAAAATTAAAAAAATAACGCCAGAAATAATTCGTAAATTAATTAAATATATAATTCGAGTTTTAAAATATCGCTCCGATGTATATTGAGACCCAACCTGTACTACAATTGCACAGAGTTTCTTAGCTATGGGGTCACTTAGATTTCCCGCAAAACAACAACAAGCAAGCAGACAGACAAACAAAGAAAACAAACATATTTTATGTTTGATTTATATAATTAGTTTTGCAGTCCCATTGCAAATAACTTAACCAATAAACCATTTCCGCGCTTATTATATGTTTGTTAGCATGGAATAGACGACAAGGCACAGACATATCCTATAGGACACCTACGCAAAATTGTAGCGCATAGCAAGTTTTCTTTCTGTCATTGCAGATATCGGCTATATCGTAATGGCGTGTGCATAAAAAGTCCAAAACGTACCAATGGATTTTGTTTTCTGTAAAGAGACAAGATAATAAATTCATTTTGTTAAATTAATTATATGCGGCTTTTGTACGTTTAAGCCAAAATATAATTAATTAATAAAATCTAAAACTAATATATCAGTATTTATATGCAATACCGCTATCTGCTAAATAATGGGGTTATTGAATATATAATTTAAAATGTCTTTCCATAAAAAGTTAATTAAACTATCCTTCTAAATTAATTTATCTATTACACTCATGTCTCGCTTAACAAAATTAATCATTTTAATTTAATTATGATAAGATGTTTTTAATTAAGCATCTGTATTGTAAAATTGAATAACAAGCTTGATAAATGCTGAATTTATAATCTAGACTGCCAAGAGTAGGAATTTGAAACTTTAAATGTTAGTTGTGAAAATAATTAAATTCAATACCTTCGAATGTAATTGAATTTTTTTAATTGCAGAATTTTATTTTCCACCATTCTTCCGGCTATAACTGAAAAACAGCTATACACGCAAAATGTGTTTACCACCATACCTTGAATAAAATATCTTAATTAACTCTATTGGTGCAATACCTATAGTTTTTGTTTTATTAATTCTAATTTATATTTACAGGAGACAATTTTTTACAATATTTTATAATTCAAATTCTTGCACATTTCTTTATTCCATTCGTCTGTGTGGTAACAGAATTACGCTTCAAATAACAAATTAGTCTGCTGGCTATTCTTCTAATCAGTGAAAAAATATCTGATGTGGTCAGCCCATGACTATCACTTCTTCTTCTTCGACCCAGACCGTCCGACCTACCAGAAAGGTGTAAGGTATCTGTTTGGACGGCCGGGAAGTGCCACCCAATTTAGACCGGAACCCAGTGGGGGAGGCATCCACAGGGACCGTACCCTCCTTCCCCTACCACCAACCTCTCTGAAGGACTTACGGACCCATATGTTTAACGTGATCTTACTCCGCGTGAACACGGCGGCAGTTTGGGCAACGGCGGGAATCGAACCCGGGACTACCGAGTGCAACCTCCGCGCGCTAACCACAGGGCTACCGCGCCTGCCATGTCTATCACTGCAATGACTTTATTTCTCTTACAGTGAAATAGCATCAAATCCATGTCACAATTTTTTAAACATTGATTTATACACTTAACATTTGGCACAATATTTGATGACCAAATGCAAAACATATTTCGAGGTAACAAATTATCTTATGTTTCGCGCAAATATAACTTGACAATTAGAAATATTACTTCCATCTCCTAAAAAATATAGTCCATGTATTAAAAGTTGCTAAATTCATCAGTTTTGCATCATTTCCATAACTTTACCTTCATTTCTGCCAATTTTACGAATTTTCGTTAGTTTGACACCGTTTTTAAAAAGTCGCCAAGCCATCGATATTTTGTCAAATTAAACGCCAAGGTCGCGTACCTTATTGATAAATGCTATATACATTATTATATGTAATTTATTATATAAATAAATTTTTAAGATGAGCAATATTCTCAAGAACTGTCCAAGTAAGCTTTCTAAAGTTCGTGTTAATCGTTTTCTAATATAAAATTAAGTAAAAAAGGATTCTTTATTTAACATTGTCCTGACATTTCTATTATGTTTTCAAATTTTTATTCAAGAACTTAGGGTTTCTTAACATTCGAATCCGTTTCTAATCAATAGGGTTCCAGTTTTCACTTACTCTAATAATCGTACAAAATTTGTTTCTAAAACGCCAATCCTTCATGAGATATCGCGTCCACAAACTCTCAGACACACACACTAACATACATACATACATACATAAACACATATACACATACTTGGGGCAGAGCTGGGAATCGAACACGAGTCGTCCGAGGGCACTACCCGTGCGCTAACCACTGGGATTTCCAACACCTCCAGTATCCCAATTGATTAAGTAGCGACAGACAGTCTTAAGCTGATTTGATTTTCAAAATAGGTTCTTTTCTATTGTACGAAATTGTATTTAAGACATGATTTTACTTTCAATTAAATAAGAAGTCACAGTTCACGACAACATTATTCATTTAATAATCATTTATACTATCTTTACGTACTTTTCTCTGCAGGTCTCTTTTTCATGTTTCATTTGCCAATATTGGTGAAATTCAATGTGTGGTGTAAGGATGTAATGAAAAATAACAAAAAAAATTGGAGGAAAAACTGTTTCGATTACGTGAATGATGAAAGCACGTAGCCTAAATGTTTTCAGATGTAGACTTTAATAGTGAGGAAGTACAATATATGCACTCATAAATGCAAGCATATGCTTATTATACAGGGCGCCTAACAAAATTCATAAGCACCAAAATAACTTTGTAAGGAACGGACTATGAGTGCACACGTAAAATCTATCTATAATAATGATCGATCTCATGCAAGAGTGCATGCAAGAAACCGATAGATTTGCAGCATAGATTTTATTAATTTTTTAATTCCGGCATTCTTTGTAAGCTCTTCAACGAAATCAAAGACACTTTGATGTGTATAGGTTTCAAAGTTTCTCTGAAATGGCTCACCTCAACTTTCATCCTGAAGTGTAGTCACTTGTCCCCTCTTGTTACCAAGAAATCAATAAAGCCATAGAAACTTCGTGAGTTTCAAAAGACCATCCCATTGTTCCAGAAATCGATACTCAGCAACACCGCAATAATCTCCTGACTTCAACAAGATTTCGATAGCGTGTGTATGGCTCTCGAAATTATCTCTTCCAGCAATAATCAAATTAAGAAAGTTACGCGAAAAGTTTGGCCGGGCTTCATTACTTCATGGTTAAGCTGTTTGGGGGCTTTTATTTAGCAGTTCGTGATATAAAAATCTGTTATGAATATTTACCTATTAATTGGCGTTTTTGTAATTTCAAGAATATTAACTTTTTTAAGGGATATATATACTACTAAAAAATTATATACACTACCCGACATATAAAATGCAACACCATGAAGCTCTGGCCGTCTAATTGTGCAAATTGCGAGACAAACGGGGTCGTACCGGCGTAAAACCGCTGAAGCACGCATAGATGCGTCAACTGTGCAAAGGATTTAGAGAAGAAACATTGAAGAAGGGCATGAGTATCGTCGCAGTGGTACAGGTCCATCCAGACGTACACCAGCACGCATTGATGGATGAATTCGAAGACATGCGGTGGCGGCCCCACAAACGACAACTGTCGACATTCTGCAGAATTTGCATGGCACACTGGATTTTCCAATAGCAAAAACAGTTTCTCGACGATTCGCCGAAAGTAGCTTCCACGAAAACCGTTCTTTACAAAGAATTCTATTCAGGACAAGACACCGTCGTGACAAATTGCAATGGTATCGTGCCAGAACCTCTTGTACGACTGAATGCGATAGGCTAGTGTTCAGCGATAAGTCTCGGGTATGTTTGTCAAATGTCAGTCGCAGTGTGAGAGTCTGGAGGCGACGTGGAAACAGATCTAATCCTTCTGTGACAGTTGAACGCCATACTGCTAGATAACGCGACATCATGGTTTGGAGTGCCATCAGCTCCGATAGCCAGTCACCTCTGGTTCGTATCAGAGGCACAATGGCGGCACGGCGATTTGTGGATGAGGTGCTGTGACCGATTGAATTGCCGCGGTTGAAAAATGCTGTTTTCCAGCCAGATAACTAGCGATCGTACACGGCAACCATTAGCAGATAAGCCTTGCAAGGTATCAAGGTGCTTCCTTGACCTCCGCTCTCTCCAGATCTCTCACCCATCGAGTGAAATATGTTTATAAACTATCAGTCCAATACAACTGGCCTATTGAAGCCTTTAAAAGCTGTCATGTACAAGTCACCTGGCATATAAAACAATTGCTTCATCAATTACCTATGCAGATTTTTACGCATACTTACCAAGACATCTTAAAATAAATCAAATTACTACAAGACTAATTTATAATAACTTATGTTGATAAGGCTTCTAGTAATTATGCGTTTATTTGCAAAAAATGTTATTTAAACGAACTCAAACTACAACTCAATACTTCAGTATCTCTAACTCCAATACAAACTAATATCTCTATTATCAGTAAACAACTCATTGCTTACTACAAGCTACTTAAACTGAAACACAATTTCCATTACTTGATACTTATACCAAAGTTCCATAAATCACCAATTACTTTTAGAACTGTTACTATAGACTCATAATAAAATGCGTCGGACAAACAACTTCTATGTATTCTAAATCGAATATATATATGATCATTTCACGACACAGAAAACACATATTATCGAAAATAATTTTGAACGGATTGAAAACTTAAAACAACAATCTTTCATCCATGATATAAAAATATTTGATTTTAAAGACCACTGTAATAACATTGATTGACACGGATGATTTATATAAAGTTATAATAAATTTATGTGAACAATTTGCTCATTCTAAAAACATCACTGTACCAAGATTCAAAACGTTATTAATATTCATTCTGTTCACCCACACAACCAGTTTATCTCTCAACGTAATTGAATTTAGAAATTAAAAATGGAAATTCCACAGGAATAAATATTTGCGACATAAACATTTTAAGATTTTCTCAAGATTTATTAAAGGTAAGTCGTACATTTATACCTTATAAAAATTACAATTAATGATTTGATGGCTTCTGGAAACATTTATTTTTGTTTTTGAGCAGTGCGTAATATTTAAAGGAGATATTACTAAATTATAGAGTTCGGATTGTCAGTCAATTTTTATAGCACACTCTTTAAATTGTGTACGTCTTCCAAAGATGAAATATATATATATATATATATATATATATATATATGTCTTAAGAATTCACGAAAATTCGTCTATAAATAGTACGCATTCCATTTAAAATTTCTTTGAAAAAAAAATTCTTTCATATTAACAATATTAAAATGGAAACTCTGCAATAATTTTCCCGATCACTATGTAACCGATTTGCGCCAAAATCCTTCAAATCGACACGTCAACGTTTAATAACCAAAACACCAAATTGAATTTTTAAAAAATCTCGACGAGGTGCTTCTGTTTGGAACTGATGGTATGCCTGTACTAAATTTAATGGCTCTGAGTAGATTAGATTTTTCGTTACGTACCAATAAATAAGCAAACAGACATCGACCTTCATTATTATAGATGTAGCTTTTTATGTAATATCTGATGTGGGCAGCACATGACTTCGCTGCATAATGCACTGACTTTGATTATTTTACAGCGGACAAATGCTATTCCACATCCAGAGTAAATATTTTTGGCTTTGGATGAACATCAAGTAAATTAAAATTTGACCGCTTTGCAAACTTATTTGTCAAAACCGTGCAACTTATTAGTCCAAACCGTGCTACTTATTAGTCCAAAAATTCATACTGATGTGTAAAATCCTCATAAATATGTAATTAACAATTAATATCCTTTAAAGTACTGATTATTGGCAAATTTTTTGCCTTAAAATATAATACAATTGCAATATTATTTTTTCTATGCGTCCATTAAAATTTTCATTGTAGCAAATTTGACTACACATTTTCCACTGTAGTCAAATGTTTTTAGAAATTATGTTGACAACGGTAATATCTCGAGCGGATTTTTGTTGTTTTCAAATGTGAAAATTCATTCAAATTTTTACTTGGAATTTATTATTTTCTCATAACGAGCATTCTATATTTAATTTAGAATTTGTTACAGTGCGTTTCATACTACTGAAAATCATTGTATATTGAACACATTTTTATGGACCCATTTTTACTTTCCTTATATACATAATGTATAAGGAAAGTATTGTGACGGGGTCGAAAATTAGAATTCGAGTTTTCGACGGGAGAGCGCGTTTCAAGCATTCGTGATCACGAATCAAACATTTTTGAAGTGATGTCTGTGTGTGTGTGTGTGTGTGTGTGAGTGTGTGTGTGTGTGTGTGTGTGTGTGTCAGTGAGTCTGTGGAGACGACAACTGACGAACGAATGGACCGATTCGAACGAAATCTGGTACAAAAATCACAATCCGTAAACACTGGAAGCCTATTGATTTTATACGCAATCGAATGTTCAGAACCCCCTAAATTTTCCAGAGAAATTTTGAAAAAATCGTCAAAAAATCAAAACCGCTAATAAAGTTATTCAAATAGACATTTCTTATGTAATTTTTCATTAGACAACGATTGACACAAATTTTACAACGCTAACCTTAACCGTTCTCGAGATATTGCACATTTTTCAAAAAAATTATCAAAAAGTTATATGAAATAAAAAACAATATTTCCTATTGAAAAACATCTTCACTTTTCATATGTAATACCATGCGATAAATTGGGTAATATCATTCTCGTGGATCTAGCTCGTTCCATTCATGAAAAAAGATACTTTGAGAAATACTTTTGTATTTGAACACCAATAGTCATTTATCTGCTGTAAGAATAACTTATTTCTCCGTCCGTAACGTTTGGCGAGATTTTGGCGACGAATTTGGCGGAATGTCGCCAACTTGGTGACTTTTTAATTGTTGCCAAATTAACAAAAATCTCGCCAAATTGATAAAAATGACGCTAAATCAATGAAAATGATGACTAATTGAAGAAAATTCAATATCTTGGAAAGAATATAAGTATCTACTATAAGAATAACAATTTTTTAACTGTAAAAGTAGTAAATTCATTGCATTATATAAGGAAAGTCATGTGTTGCCCACATCAGATTTTTAAAATTGTTGTGGACCAAAGTTCTCAGTGCGCCTTTATGCTGTCATTTTTTTTTCTAAATTTCTCATCAACGATTTTTCAAAAATTACGGAATTTTCTAACTTCAGTAGTTTCTGAAAATTCATTGATGTGTCATTCAATCGGCCAGCAAAGGGAAAGAGAGAGAGATTTAAATGACAATATATAAATTTTAATAGTAGAGAAATTAATGAGCCATCCCGTTTGGGGATTTTTCTTTCTCTGTAGAAAACTCTCTTTTCTGAAATAAGCAAAACTCTAATCACAGATCTTTACAGAAATATATAACACATAAAAAACCTTTGAAATAAAAAAATTCATTTAAAAACTAAACTTTTTTTCATCTAAAGAATTTTTTCTCAAAAGTTTTTATAATACTCTTAAGATTTTGCATTCAACATAGGATTAATAATATGTTTTTAGATATTGTTTGAAATCTCACTCACAGGCTTTTTCATTCTTACTTCAGAATAAAACCATTCTTCCTTTACAAAAATTTTATTTGCTCTGTGTTTTTCTGTTAGTGCACTCTAGAATGTATGCAACAAAGGAAACTATTTAGAACAGTGAGTTTCAAAAATTCTGACTTGTAATTAGGAGTGACATCTAGGGAATTCAATGACACAAAACATCTTAAAGATTGTACAACAAATATATAAATATGCTGATCGTATCGAAACCATCTGAGTAAACTTTAATGAGAAACTGGGAACACTAAAGCACTATGGATGTATACCAGGGTTATTTTTTGAGTAAGGTCCATTTTGAATAAAAACGAAGTATATATTTTCCAAAAACACATCTATTTTTTTAATTGACATTCAATTGTCTATAATTCTACATAATTTCCTTGCTGATTTAAATATTTATCGAAACAGTACACCAGTTTTTGGATACCTTCGTCATAGAACTCTGCCGCCTGTGATGATATCCAGTTACTCACGGTCGTTTTTACTTCTTCATTAGTGTCTAAACGCTTGCCGCCCAGGAAGGTCATCAGATGGCTCAAGCGGGGCTAGTCACTAGACGCAAGGTGTGGTTTGTATGGCGGGTGATCGAATACCTCCCAGCCAAAAGATTCGATCGGATTCTGAGTTTGAACCGCAGCATGCGGCCTTGCATTGTCATGAAGCAATACGACACCGGCTGGCAGCATTCCACGTAGTTTGTTCTGGATTGTTCGACGAAGCCTTCTTATGGTCTCACAATAGGAAGCTAAGTTAATTGTTGTTCCTTGCGGCAAAACGTCAACTAACACAACACCCTGCCTGTCCCAAAATACAGTTGCCATGGTTTTGCGCTTTGAAAGTGTCTGTTGTGCTGTCACTTTGACCGGCGATGACGCGTGTTGCCACTCTATCGATGGTTGTTTTGATGCAGGAGTCACTTGAGACACCCATGTCTTATCTCCTGTGACGATATAGCTCAAAAATCATCACCTTCCTCGTTGTAGAGGGTCAAAAATATTAGAGCACTTACCAGTATTTTTTTGTGTGTGTGTTCCTCACACAGCAGTTTCACTCAGCAGTTTAGCAGACAGTTATATATTAAGAGGGACTTTTCGCTAGCTTTTTAAAAAAGCGATTCAAATGTTAAAATCAAATTTTGGAATTTAACAGATTCAGATTTGGTTCTTAAAATATAAGATTGTACATTATTATAAGCATTTCCAAAAAATATCAAGTTTCTACGACACTAACTTCAAAAGTTAGCAATTAAGAATAAAATTCTACTTAAATAACAATCAATTCAAATTAACATGATCGAGGAGGAGCGGAAGCGCATTTTAAAATATCGTTTTTATAAAGTTACTTGTTAAGTGACGCTTGCTCTAATTTTAATATAATTTTCATGTTGTATTTTCGACTCTGGACTTACTCGATCTGCTCACACTAAATGTGGACTCAATTTCATTGCTTTGCAACTTTTGCGCCCGTAGATGTAGTGAGAGGTGGCTGTGTGAGGAAGCAAGAGGGAGATTGCAAGAGGGAACTGCAAGAGGGGGCTGTGGAAAGGAGGATGAGAAAAAGGCTGTAAGAAAGGGCTGTCAGAAGGAGCTGTAAGAGGGGGCTGTGGAAGGGAGCTGAGAAAGGAGGCTGTGAGAGGGGGCTGTAAGAGGGGGCAGTGGAAGGGGCTAGACGCTAAGAGGGGGACTAAGACTGTAAGAGGGGGCTGAGAGAGGAGGCTGCGAGATGCGGATGTAAGAGGACCTGGGAAAGGGGCTGAGAGAGGAAACTGTGGGAGGGAGCTGTAAGAGGGGGCTGTGAGAGGGCTGAGAAAGGAGACTATGAGAGGGAAATGTAAAAGGGAGCTATGAAAGGGGGCTGAGAGAGAAGACTGTGAGAGGGCGCTGTAAGAGGGGGCTGTGAAAAGGGCTAAGAGAGGAGGCTGTAAGAGGGAGATGTAAGGGGGTTGTAAAAAGGGCTGGGAGAGGAGGCAGTAAGAGGGAGCTGTAAGAGCGTACTGTGGAAGGGGCTGAGAGAGGACGCTGTGACAGGGAGATGCAAGAGGGGGCTGAGAGAGAAGGCTGTGAAAGGGAGCTGTAAGAGGGGGCTGTAGAAGGGACTGAGAGAGGAGGCTGTGAAAGGGATATGTAAGAGGGGGTAGTGAAAAGGGCTGAGAGAATGCTGTGAGAGGGAGCTGTAAGAGGGACTGTGGAAGGGGCTGAGAGAGGAGGCTGTGAGAGAGAGATGTAAAAAAGGTCTGCGGAAGGGGGATGAGAGGGAAGGCTGTGAAAGAGGATTGTGAGAGAGGCTATAGCTTTTGTGCAAAAGCAACGATCGCAGAACCTGCTAACAAGGTGGTTGCTATAAAAACTGGTTACTATTTATTTAGTGACCACTAGCGGGGAAAGTCCGCTAGTACAATATTATGCAACAAATCTGATGACAATATTCTCGTGAACGTAGTGCATTTCATTCCCGAGAAAAGATTTTATCGTAATAATTTTATATCTTGACTCCAAAAAATTTATCAGTACTCCTTTTTCAAACGGGATATTCATCAAATGTCAATTCCATATTGATGAGGATTTTGCACGTGAGTATGAATAAGTCATTCTGTCTGTTGCAGGTAAGTTGATAAATTGGTCAAATTTCAACTCACGTGATATTTAGTTCGACCCCATCAACATTGTGCCGTTAATCCTATACATTAATTTTTGGATGCTAAATCAGTAAAGGCGTTGAATAATGTAGAGAAAGTCATGTGGTACCCACATCAGATTATCATAACTTTGAGAATGCGGATTCTTTGAGTATAAAAATACATTGCTTATTTCCGTTTAAGCGCTCCGTAATACATATTTGCTCATATATTTTCCAATTAAATTATAGTAAATCTATGCGCCCTATTTCCCAATAGCATCACACCATGACTTCTGAAAATCCCGTCTGTCTTACAGTCATCTGTGTTAAAGAAATCAATAAACCCATAGAAACTTCATGAATTTCCAAAAACTCTTCCCCTCCTCATTGTACCTGAAATCAATTCCAGCAACCCCCCCCCCCCCCTCCCGTCCCAATAATCCTCCCCCGACTCCAACAAGTTATCAAAAGAGTATGTTGAACCTCGAATTATCTGAGTGCAATATTCAAATGAAGAAATTTTCGAGAAAACTCTCCATGAGTTTCGTTATTTTCTTTCTGCCAGAGTTTGAGGGCTTCTTGTATAGTAGTTCGCTTGATATATCTTCAATGTTTAATTTGATAGTGAATATAAAATTCGGGGCGTTCAAAGACGTGAATGATTATGGAAATTGATGCGCATTTTAAGTAAATATTTTTTATGAGTAATACAATGATTATTTAGAACTAGAGTACCCGCCGTTGTTCGGAATTTAAGATGAAAAACTTTGATTAAAATTAAATCAGAATTTACAGAGGTTTCCAGTAACTAAGTCTGAAAATAATTTGGGGTAGGTATTGAATATATATATGTATATATATATATATATATATATATATATATATATATATATATATATATATATATATATATATATATATATATATATGTATATATATATATATATATATATATAGTAACTACTTAATGTATATAATAGTAGCTACTTAATATATATAATAGTAGCTACTTAATATAGAGTAGCTCCTTAATATAGGTAGTAGTAGCTACTTAATATATATAATAGTTGCTATTTAATACATATATGTATAATATCTACTTAATACATACGTAGTAGCTACCTAATATATATATATTACAGCTACTTATTGTATATAATAATAGTAGCTACTTAATATATAGTAGGTACTTAATATGTAAAATAGTAGCTACTTAATATATGTAATAGTAGCTATTTAATATGTATAATAGTATTTAATATGAAATAAATGAAACTGGCATCACATCTGATTTCAACCAGCAGAAACAACAAGCATACAACTATAATAGAAGGTCTTTTATTTCTCTTCTTTAAGACGTACAAAATTAAAAAGGCCAGAGCGCTTTCGAGCGTAAATACGCTCTTCATCAGTGGCTATATGGATATAGGAATGATCGTTCATATATAGACCATAAGAGGTGACAAATTTGCATAAATACAATTATCAATAAACTTACGTTTATCTCAGGAGAATCCAAAAATACTAAACATCTTTCACAGATTCAAAAAATCGAGCATAAATCTCGAAAATAACAGTAAAAATTTACAATTTTATTACAGAATTTTCAAATTCATTTTTTTTTAAATGGGAGCAATCAGGTCCAATCCCCGAGAGGATGACGTCAAAGATAACTATGAAGAGACTTGAATTGCATGCAGTCGAGAATGAGTCTCCAAGCATAACTTAAAATCTGAACGGGTCAACATTACAAATCGACTCGCGGTAAACATAAATAAAGAGGGACTCAAAAAGGAGAATATTACGAGGGTTATTACAACGCATAAGAAGGAAAGTTCTTTCAAAAATGGGCCAGAAATTTTCCTTAACAACAAAATGAGCAAGGGCCGTAGAAAGTTTACCACCTTTGACATTCCTGACCTGTTCTGCCAAACGGATACCAATAGTACGTTTCGTACTGCCAATATAAAATTTAAAGTTACCGTCGATGGACAACAGGGGAACCACTTACACCCCAGCAAAGCTTTTAAAGTCATCCTTATCACCCAGCTTATCAGACCGAATCCGGTTAAATAAAGAAGAAACATTAGAGTGAGCAGGCCTTAAACCAAATTCAGAGCAGAACTGAATAAAGGGACGGAAAATCCTAGGATGGTTCGGGAAACTAGATTTATGATTCAAACGATATTTTAAAGAAATAAGTTTAGTATCAATTTGAGAAAATTACGTCGAACATGGGAAAAAACCTTATGTATAAATTCAAAGGAATAGGCGGCCTCATAGCCAAGATTGAAAATAAAATCAATCTCGTCACTTAAAGAAGAAAAAGAAGAAAACACGTTAAAAGCACGATTAAAATAGAAGCTATTAAAATAATAGCTCGAGAATGAAATTTTGCCTTTTTTGCCCATCCCCCCCCCCCTTCTCTTTGGTGCCGTTTTGTTGAAGATGTTTTTATTTTGGGGGATGGTGATTTAAATGATCTCCTTCTTCTTTTGTCCAAGGTTAATGATTTTTACCCTTCGATTAATTTTACCGTTGAGCACGAAAATAATTGTTCCTTGCCCTTTCTTGATGTTCTGGTTACCCGTTATGCTGTTGGTTTTCACACTTCTATTTTCCGTAAACCGTCTTTTACTGATTCCTGTATTCCTGCTAATTCTTACCATCCTATTTCCTCTAAAAAAGCTTCTTTTGACGCTTATTTTAATCGTGATTTTAACGTGTGTTCTTCTTTAAGTGGCGAAATTGATTTTATTTTCAATCTTGGCTATGAGGCTGCCCATTCCTTTGAATTTATACATAAGGTTTTTTCCCATGTTCGCCGTAAATTTTCTCAAATTGATACTAAACTTATTTCTTTAAAAGATCGTTTGAATCATAAATCTAGTTTCCCGTACCATCCTAGGATTTTCCGTCCCTTTATTCAGTCCTTCTCTGGATTTGGTTTCAGGCCTGCTCACTCTAATGTTTCTTCTTTATTTAACCGGATTCGGTCTGATAAGCTGGGTGATAAGAAAGACTTTAAAAACATTGCTGGGGTGTATGTGGTTCCCCTGTTGTCCATCGATGGTAACTTTAAATTTTATATTGGCAGTACCAAATGTACTATTGGTATTCGTTTGGCAGAACAGGCTAGGGATGCCAAAGGTGGTAAACTTTCTACGGCCCTTGCTCATTTTGTTGTTAAAGAAAATTTCTGGCCCATTTTTGAAAGAACTTTCCTCCTTATGTGTTGTAATAACCCTCGTAATATTCTCCTTTTTGAGTCCCTCTTTATGTATGTTTACCGCGAGTCGATTTATAATTTTGACCCCGTTCAGTTTTTATGTTATGCTTGGCGACTCATTCTCTACTCCATGCAATTCAAGTCTCTTCATAGTTATCTTTGAAGTCATCCTCTCGGGGATTGGATCTGATTGCCACCATTTTTTAAGAAAAAAATTTGAATCTGAAAGTTCTGTAATAAAATTGTCAATTTTTACTATTCTTTTCGTGATTTATGCTCAATTTTTTGAGTCTGTGCAAAATGTTTTGTATTTTTGGATTCTCCTTAGATAAACGTAAGTTTATTGATAATTGTATTTATGCAAATTTGTCACCTTTTCTGGTCTATATATGAATGATCATTCCTATTTCCATGTAGCCACTGATGAAGAGCGTATTTACGCTCGAAAGCGCTCTGTCCTTTTTAATTTTGTACGTCTTAAAGAAGTGAAATAAAAGACCTTCTATTATAGTTGTTGTTGTTGAGACCCAGACCGTCCGACCTACCAGAAAGGTGTAAGGTAACTGTTTGGACGGTAGGGAAGTGCCACCCAATTTAGACCGGAACCCAGTGGGGGAGGCATCCACAGGGAAAGTACCCTCCTTACTCATCCTCAACAACGAGGATGCCCCAGCTCTGCTACATTTCACCATGATGGAGCACACACCCATATTGTCCGTTCTATTCAACAGTTGTTCAGACAGAATTTTACAGAAAATTGTGTAATCAGTCGCGCATCTCCATTTTTATGGCCTCTCCATTCACCCTTGTGACTCGCTGTGAGGTTACCTGAAAATCATATTTTATCGGGGAGATATTCGTAACCTTGCAGATTTGAAAAACAGCGTTCTCTTGCACACGCGCAACATAACAACAGATAAGTTACGTGCAGCTGTTGAACACGCTGTCAGAAGGTACCAGTTGTTGCTTCTTTAACACGGTGGACACATTGAACACTGCCAATAACCTGTCCTCCAACAGCTTACTTTCCTTCTACGTTTCATGTGTAACATGTTCTAGATGCAATAATTAAATTGACATTTGGATGTTTGTAACTATTGTCTGTATCTATCGTACGCTTATACCACTTACAATTAGTAATTAACATGCATATCGATTGCGAAGCCGTTTCATTAAATTATGTTTTCACTAGGGACTGTCCGTAGCTCCATCTCTTACTCTATCGGTCATTTTTTAAACTATATTTTGTGGCATTCGTTTCCCCATATTCGGGCATGCATACCACGCAGATTTTGAGTTCTTATGACCAATTTTTTTCTGTGCATTGCTCTGAACAGGGATACTTTAATTATAACCATCCGGTATATCAAATATATTCTTTATCTAGAACTTAAAAAAAATTCTGATGTGGCCAGCACATAACTTTCCTTATATAAACTAATGAATTTACTTCTTTAACGGTGAAAAAGTGATGAAAAAATTCGCAGTACAGTGTTTGTAACGTTAAATTGTACATTTCGCGCTTTTTCTAATAACATGCAAAACTATTTCGTACCCAATTAACTTTTATTTTACGCAATGCTATGTTAACAATTATCAATATTGATATCATCCTCAATAAGAAATGTAGTCCATATATTTAAATATTTTAATAATAAATTCATCAATTACGCGACATTTTCATTAACTTGGCATCATTTTTCCAATTTTGACGATATTTTCGTCAATATGGGGCTAAATATTGCCAAGTTGGCGATATTAAGAAGAACTTTTCTTATACAATAAAAGGTATGCTCATCAAATGACGAAATCAAATATTTTCAAAACATTACATCGCATTTGGCGACATTTTTATCAATTTGGCGACATTTTAATCAATTTAGCAACAGTTTCACCATTTTGGCGACATTAAAAAATCGCCAAGTTGTCAATACGCCACCAAAATACTTGACTAGAATTCTGCAAAGCGTTACACACGGATAAATAGGTTATTCTTATGTTATTTCCGAAATATTGAATTTTCATCAATTAGTTTTAATTTTCATTGATTTAGCGTCATTCTTATCAATTTATCGATCTTGTTTATCTATTTGGCGACATTTTCATCAAATTTTCTCTATTCAAAAACTCACCAAGTTTGCGATATTCCGGCAAATTCGTCGGCAAAATTTCGTCAAGCATTATGCTCGGAGAAATAGTTTTTTTTTTATAGTAGATTATCGACTAATGGCGTTCAAAAACAAAACTATTACCTAAAGTATCTTCTCTCATACTCGATTCTTATATTATTCCAAGATATCGAATATTCATCAATTGGTCTTCATTTCATTGATTTAGCGTCATTTTTATCAATTTTGTGACGTTTTCATTAATTAAGAGATATTTTCGTCACTCGAGCAACATTTAAAAAATTCGTCAAGTTGTGGATATTCTACCAAATTCATCACCAAAGTTTCGCCAAGCATTGTGGATGCAGAAGTTATTCTTATAGTAGATAAACGACTAATGGCGTCAAATTAGAATGTTATTACCCAAACTGTCTTATCTCGTAAATGGAACGAGCTAGATCTACAATGACGATAATAAATTTATAGCATACTATTACATATGAAAAATAAACTGATTAAACAATAGTTGATACTTTTTATGAGTTTTATGTGATTTTTTGATAAATATATTTAAAAACTGGACAATATTTCGAGAAAGGTTCATGCTAGCGTTTTAAAGTTTGTGTCAATCGTTTTCTAATCAAAAATTACATAAGTAATAATTATTTAAATAAGTTTATTGACTACTTTAATTTTTTAAAGATTTTTTCAAAATTTCTCTCGAAAATTTAGGGGGTTCTGAACATTCGATTGCGTATAAAAACAATAGGCTTCTAGTATACTCCCAGTTTAATTTTTCTTCCAAATTTCGTTCGAATCGCTCCATTCATTCGTGAGATATCGTCACCACAGACTCACACACACATACAAACCGAGACACCTTCCCAAAAATGTTTGATTCGTGTTCAGGAATTCTTGAAACGTGCTCTCCCGTCGAAAACTAGTGTGTGTAAATGTGTGCGTAAGTGTGAGTGTGTGTGTGTGTGTGTCAGTGTGACTTTAGGGACGATATCTCACGAAAGAATGGAGCGATTTGAATCAAATTTGAAACAAAAAGTATAATCTGTGAATACTGGAAGCCTCTTCTTTTTATACGAAATCGGATGCCCTGACCCCCCCCCCCCTCCTCACCTCCCAAATTTTCAAGTGTAATTTTGTAAAACATTTCAAAAAATCAAAACCTTTACTTAAATTAAGGAAATAATAATTTCTTATGTAATTTTTCATTAGATATTTAGCGGGACGTTGCTAACTTAGCAACTATTTCAAATGTTGGCAAAGTGACAAAAATATGTCCAACTTAATAAAAATGACGCCAAATGGGAAGTTACGTTTCGCAAATTCTGATTTCCGTCATATGATGGGCATTAATTTTAGTAGCTTCATAATTCAGCTCGAAGAATGTACTCAAAAGTCCTTAGAAACATAAATAAATAATACTATCTTAGTAGAACAGAGTCCATTTTCACCACATCGGTGAAAACAAATCCATAAATCCATTAATCCATAGAGAGCTCATGAATTTCAAAAATATCCTCATTGTTCTGGAAATAAATTCGCAGCAACACCGTAAAAATCTCTCGACTTCAACAAGCCCCCAAAGGCGTGTGCGGGACCTTCAAATTGATATTTTCATAATATTCAAATGAACAAACTTAAGCGAAAAGTTTAGTCGAACTTCATTAGTTTCTGTTCTGGTAAGACTCTGTGGCTTATGTATGTAGTCATAGTTCTAAAAATCCGATATCTAATTCAAGTGAAAACCAATTTGGTGTACACATATAAAACGGGAATTGTTCAGTGCGTTTGCATTTAGTGTATTGGAATAATTCCGCTTTGATTTAGTGATTCTATGGTAATGAGCAACGCCTTCAAACCTTTCGGTAAAATTCAGTTGAAGTAAAATAACTGAAAAAAAATGTGAAAATACAATATCATTAAAATAAAATATCTGTAAAAGGCATGAACAACGACCAAACTTTGTAGAGGCCACTTTGACTATAAAACTTGTAATTTCGTCTCAGTAGTTCTAAAGTAGATCGTCGACGTGAAAGTTCGAAGATCCAGGGTTCAATTCCAGGTTAGAACAGTAATGTTTTTTACAATGGTGCCCGAAAAAACCAACCCTGTAAGTTAGTGCAACGATTTCGGAAGCCTGAGTGTGACCGTAATACGACTTGCACGGATTCAGTGAACTTTGGGATATTGAGCGCAGATTTCAAAGAAAAATAGTGATAACGACCACGTAGGAAGCTAACCTGGAGGATAAAAATAGCATCAGGAGGTTAACCTGAGGTAAAAATAGCAGAAGGTGTTCAGTCAGATTATCATTTGCACGCCAATCTGACATTAGAGAGTCTATCTAAGACCTTGTAATTTCGTCCCAAAGGTAGAGCGTCGGCTGGTCAGCTTGATTCAGGATTCGGTTCCCAGTTGGGGCAGCAACGTTCTTTACAACATCCGGGATAGCGGTGCTGGTCTCTCAAATTTGGTATGTGATGATGTTTTGTACTCAATTAAGAGACTACTGACTCAGAAGACTGAATCTTTGCCTACTTATAGCACCGACCCGACAACAGGATTTTCAAAAGAGAGAAGAATGGTTTTGAAATATTGCCAGAACCTTTCGAAGCCACTGATGACTTTATACTATCGACCACGGGGCAGAACCGAACGAAACTAGATTTTCGATTTCTCCTCTAAAGTCTGGCAAACAATGGAAGGTTGAAAATATTTCCTGTTTCTTCAGATCCCCAGATTCCGCAGTGGCGTAGAAGGCTGAAACTTCAAACACTTATAATTTCAACCACGGATCAGAGCAAAACAAAGCCAATATTAGATTAAGACTAACCATTTTCTGCGATAAGAGGCATTGTTAAATAAAATAATTTCTGTCAAAAACTGTCTCACCTATTAGTTTCCCTGACTGTCAGGCTTTCCCGATCTTTCGCAGGCTTAAATACTAGCTTAAATACTAAAAGAAAAACCAAATTTTGTAAAATTAATATGGTATGTGTCTTAAACGAAAGGCAGTTCCAACTTTTTCGGGAGTAATTATCTCTTTATCTCCTATCTGGAAGAACAATGCATTTGACTCCAAAACTATTTGTTAGTCTAATTTTTTCTTTCGCAGACGAAGATATTATCCACAGATAAAATTATTTTTCTAACTAATCTTTTTCAAATATTACTCTACAATCAACAACAGAAAGCTAATCTGAAATCAGTAAGGACCTCAAACACTTTGATCTTATATGATAATGAACTTCCACTAAATTTTCAAAGTTAAAGCAGAATTCTATGAAATAGTATTTAATCATATATGATTATGTACCAAAAACTTAAATTAAAAATAATGATCTCTTAAATCAACATCGTATTTTCGATGTAACGCGACGTCATTTTACAAACACGGATGAAAAACAAATTAAAATTTTGTAATGGAAATTAAATGCAAATCCAAAGCTATTTTCTACAGTTTTTCGTTTAACACCAAAGTTGCGGTTTTGTAGTCATTTATTGATTTTCAACGAGTTTAGCTATAGAATAGACTATTTCGCATTTACTTCTTAATATGCCAGTCATGTCATTTTTTTTTTCGAATGGCCAGGCACTTGACTTTCATCATTCGAATTTGTCAGCGGCCAGAACGTGAACCATTTAGTCGTCCTAGGACGTTGACCCAGGTGCACCAGGGGGGGTGGGGCGGAACACTCTGCGCCCACAACACAAACATCCATGCCTTACGTGGGACTCGAACCCACAATGCGACGGTCGAGCGATTGCTGTGGAAACGCTCGCCTTGACCACTCGACCACTGCGTCGGCTTGCCAGTCATATCGTGCGTATAATATCTTTTAAAGTCACTTGCCGATGCTAACGGGATATAATTTTTTATATTAAAACTGGGGGAGAGGGGATGTATAGTAGATGAATGTTGTGGAATTCATACCTTATAAATATTATATTTTTTGCTATGTATAATATACGTAAAGTTATCTATACCACGAAGTTAGAGAGAAGGAAATAGAACCCCTATGGAGTAAAGCTTGATAATATTGTTACGAAGTATCGTCTGGAATAATGAGTGTGCGCTCAGCAGACAAGAATGAATCCATTTTTCTAGTTAACTAATACGTTTATTCACAAGCACAGCGTAAACAGGAACAATATGCAATAAAAGAGCACTTAAGTGCTCCACTAATTTCACAGCCGATACTAAGTTCACTAATTTCACAGCCTATACTATTCTTGAAGCATTGACGTATTTCCTTTCATAAAACACTGACAAATATCTAGGTTCAATGTAGCTCGTATCACGACAACTACCCTCCAGCTGAGTGGTGACTTCTTTTATAGACTCTTTAGAAACTTCACACCTTAACAATATTACATTTCTTACTATGCATAGTACATGTACAGTGATAATATTATGACTTTAAAACTCCGAACCATTTCTTTTACAAAATATAATTCGGAAATATATAGAATGTATTACATATAAAGTATCATACAGATACTGAAATCCCCAACTCGTACCTGACATCGACATTTTTTTTCAATGAAAATAAAAATTAAAGCTATAGAAACACTTATTTAATTCAGCAATTCCATATATTTTCATTAAGTATTGTATCCATCCTTTTTAAAACACGACCATTTTCATCTGGTTTAAAATTCCACAAGTGTAACAATTTATTTTCTTTTTATTTTAATTTTGTCCAAAATGGCAACAGTTATTTTAACAGTTCACTAAGTATTTGATATACGTTATACATTTATTCCTTAAAAATGTTCAGTTCATTTTAAGATTATTTCCATTGCAACAGAGTGGTAACAAACTGGAACTCAACGTGTTATGATTTATTTATGTCCAGAACCAAATACTATTTTGGTAATTTTGGATGGATGTTTCCTTTAATAAGTTTAATTTATCCAATTCATGCAACTGATGTTTATATTTTTTGTTAGACTTCATTTATTTCTGAATGTTTGACAGACTGTTACTTTAAGTAAATAAATTCAAACGAAAGTTGGTACCATGGTAAAACAAGGAAAGCAAACAATCATTTTCAGACATGGCCGTCTGCTTCATCAGAAACGATCGTCTGCTCTGCTCTATTTCCTTATAAAATCAACCCAGACCGTCCTACCTACCCGGATGCGTATAGTATCTGTTTGGACTGCTGGGACAGTGCCATAAAATTTAGAAAGCCCATTGGGACAGCGTTTACAAAGACCATACCAAACTTCCCCTACCATCATCCTCTCAGAAGAACTTACAGACCCACATATGTAACGTGCCTGCATTCCGTGTGAACACGGAGATAGTTTGGGCAGAGGAAGGAACAGAACTCGGGTCATTCGACCGTAATTCTGGAGCGCTAACCACTGGTCTGTCCAACACCCTGCTCCTTTTTCAGAAATGATAGTCGGTCTCTTCTTCAATGTAAAAATGCGAAAAGTTGATAACTTCTAATTCAAATTTTTTAAGTGGTGTGATGCCCGTCTCTGAAAACGGAGTGCATTGTTAATCCAGTAATGCGAATTGTTGATGCTACCTTTACGCATTCCGGTACAGGTGGCTGCGCCCAGGTAGATGCCTGAGGCACACGCACGGCACGGGAAATTTGCTACAAACAACAGGCACAAAGATTGCTGTAGTCAGTTCGATAGAAACAAAGGACTTGCACTGTGGGCAGGTGCAAGACAGTTAACTGCTATAATTAACAACTTACTTACAGTATCTTACATTTTCAAAAGTTAGCTTTTATATAGTATCGTCGAATTTCGAATTCCATTGTGAGATATAGTCAGGTTGTAAACCCAAAGGGTCAGCCCGCTCTCACAGTGATTGATTGATTGATAAAACCAAAGGAAGAATATGATATCGGGACATTCGGCCGCGGATCGCCCGATATGTTGGCAAAAGAAAAAAGAAGGCGCTAAAATATATCAGTTGACAGATGAATTAAATAAACGACTATTTCAGAATATATCTCTAATTTGTTTCTATGTTATACAATTCATTTCTATCAATAAAACTTAATTATAATTTTAAATTTTTCAACGAAATTTTTGGACCCAATTTTCAATATTATTTTACAAATAATTTGAAACCTTTTAATATGTTCTTTAAATTCGTTCAGAGATAGCTGAACTCCAGATATGAAAAACCTCGTCCGCGAATTTCTTTCATAAATAAATTCGAATTAGTTTAAAAGTTACAAACTCATAAAGCAAAAAAATCTGATGTGGTCAGTACATGACCTTCCCTGTAGACTCATATTCACGTTCTATTTATTTCTTAATTAATTCATTATATTGAACTTAATTGCACAAAATAACACTCATAATTATTCAAAATGACACTGAATTTGCACTTTCAATTCAATTTTCGTTCTCATTTGGTAACGTGACTTATTTTCAAAGGTGGCGTAGTGAAAATGGGAAAAAACAAAAATATCTCCAGAACGGTTAGTGCAATGGGGTCGGCCTCATTCTTTTCATCGTTAAAAACTACGTATAAAACAAGCAACTTTTTTTGTTTGTTACTTTTAAACTAAAAAAAAAGTTTGTAACTTTTAAACTATTTCGAATTTAAACTAACTTTTAAACTAATTCGATTTTTGCTGACCATTTCGCAAAAACAGGCAGATTATTTTTTTCAGAATAGTACCAAAATTTAATCTACTCCAGGTTCACACACAAGTGACTTATCTACCAAATTTTGTAAAATTTGATTTATTAATTCTTCAGCTAGAGTGGATAAAGGCAATGTATGAAGTTTTGTAACTAAAATCTCCTGGGTTTTTGTTTGTTTGTTTTTTAATTAATTTATTTAAAGAAAACAAAAAGTGATTTTTACCAATGCGAGGAGATTTTTGTTTATTTTACCGCTTTTTATTTTTGATGTAAATAATGATTGGATTTTCCCTGGTAGAAAAACAAAACGTAAAGAAAAATGTAAACAATTTGTCGCTTACACACTCGAAGCTAATAAATAAAGATGTAAATGTATTTTGTTCAAAAATACAGTCCAGACTATGAATATATAAAAATAATTTCAATATTCCAAAAAAATTTGTTAATAAACTTTAAAAAGTAGTTTTATATGTGAGTGTGTATTTCAATTTTTTGACTTTCACTCGAAATATATAATACAGGACAAAAATGCGTATTAGAACATTTAGTGTTATACTCTATTATTATTATTATTATAAACAAAAGCTCTTATAATTTATGAGTCAGCTCTTATAGTTTTAAAGTTGACGAAGAATGAAATTTTTCCGTTTTTTAAGATTGTGATGCATATATCTCAAGAACTAAAAACGCTAGACACTTTGAACAATAAGCATGAATTTGTAACTCTTTGAAAACCCTTTATGTGTATATAATCAGATTTTGGAACGATTTCTATTTTTTGAAAAACTTGAAAAAGTATCTCGCCGAATGAGTTTTTTTTTCATGCTTTCACTCAAAGTATCTTCGAATCTATAAAAGATGGATATAAATAGTAAGCGACAAAAATATGTATGGGAAATTTTAATTAGTTTCTGAATATATATTTAATTTTAAAGATAGCACTTATAGTTTTCGAGTACTTGTTTTGTCAATTTGAAGAAGTATGAACATGTTACATTTTTCAAGTTTGTAATGCTTATGTCTTAAAAACCTAAAATGATAGCTATAAACAATAAATAAGAATTTGTAGCTCTTTAAAAGCCCCCTATAAGTGTATATAATCAGATTTTGGATCGAGTGTTCCTCTCAATATTACAAAATTGAAATTTTATATCACAAACTTCACATTTTACAAACTTCACGCAGAACCATTTTGGCTCTATCAGACTGGAACTATGGGCGTTTTTTCACTGCAGATTGATTACTCAGGATTGGTTTATTTATTAATATAATATTGTGGAAATTTGGAACGTAATATTTTTCGAACAATTGGAATTAAAATAACGAAATTCAGAAAAGCACACTTCTTAAGAACTAAAATTTCTAAAAAGGTACCATTTGTTAAGATCGCTGTCAAGTACGTCAGAAATGCATCTTTGTACACAGCTTGCTATAGCAAAGTAGAAAATCCAGTTCCAATTAAATGAGAACACCAGTTGATTTAAATACTGCACTATGCGTGTTTTTCATTCACATTACATGAGCCCTATAATATCATTGGCGCTGGCAGTTTGATCATTTATATAACTCTTAAAACGACATTTGCATTTTAGCGGATGTATCTGCATTTTTATGGGTGTATATACAGAGGGTGTTCACACATTTTGGTAACGATTTTGACTTTCTCTCAAAATTAAATTGAAATAAAAAGAAAAAACTGTCTATCATCAAGTCGGAATAGGGTGTAATTATCGTCTGTATCATTAAAAATATTGTTTATTTAAAATGTCGCTAGAAAATAAACAATGGATCGAAGACTATATTTATGCGCTTTTGAAGAGAAATACACTTATTACAGTATAATACTCTTATTAGATCATTAAAAAAAGATGTGAAAAGCATGGTTTTAATATTTCTACACGTAAATGAAGTGACTTAATTAATAAAAAAAGAACGAAACGTCAAAGTTTACATTTGACTGGGGGAAAGGTAAAAAATGCATACCCAATAAAGGTTGGTTCAGAGAGAACAAGGAAAGTTTTGCTAAAGATTTTATGGTTATTGCTGGATGATTCTCTTATAACGGAACACTTAAAATAAAGGAAGAAGAGAAAAACGTCAAAATTAACTCGGATTACTATCAGAAATATGTTTTAACACCTGTTTTCAAAAAAGTCATTCCATCACTTTATCCGAACAATCATCACTGTGTTAAGTTCCATCAGGATAAAGCTACCAGCCATACCTCTAAATCTACTGCTATATTTTTTGAAAAAAAAAAGAGAAATGAAACCGGAATTGAGGCTATTCCATTTAAATGCATCCCACCCAAGTCCCTCGACCTGTCTTCTATGGATTATTTTACATTTAGACCTTTAAAACAAGCTCTTTATAAGCGGTATCCCAAAACATTGGATGGACTCTGAAAGATAGTGGTGGAGGAGAGGAAAGAAATCAACCTTGATATTTTAATAAAAGCTCTTTTATCTTGGAAATCAAGTTGGAATATGATAGCTCACCTAAAGGGCTATCAGACTGAACATATTAGAAAATAAAATTCTTATCTTTGTTTATATATATTTTTTCTCAAAATCGTTTCAAAAATATGTGAACACCCTCTGTATTTTCTGAAACAGAGTGTATATACATCTGTCGCAATACATCTGTTATCTGCAAACTGTTGCTAATGTTATAAAACTTGAAACCTTGTTCAAGGAGAAAGTTATTCTGTAAACTTCGAAATTCATGTATTCTACATTTATCCCGTAAATTGTTAGGAATATTATAAACATAAAATCACCTAAATACTGCAATTAGAATACATTTTATTATAAAAGTATTAAAGTGAATCATGCAGAAAATATGCACCTGATATTTACAATCTTGCGGTATTGTAGGGTCAAGATTAATTAACATAAAATCTTCTTAACCTAAAATACATAAGATTAAGAGTTCTATTCCGGGTTAGGGCAGCAAGGTACTTTACAGCCCTCTGGAAAGCAGTCCTGGTCTTCCAAATTTGGTAAGTGATGTTTTGTACTCAATTTAGAGACCTTGGGCAAAGAAAACTGAATCTTTGACTACTTATAGCATTGATGTGACAAAAGGATTTTCAGAATGCAGAAAAATGGTTTCGAAATCTTAAGCAATCTCGCCAGTTCGAAGATCTAGGGTTCGATTCCCTGTTAGGGCAGTAAGGCACTCTACAAGTTTCAGTTTAAAATGAATAAAATTTCTTCAGAAATCAAATTTCACAGAAAAATAATTATTTTCTAAACGTTCATTTCCTTATTTTCTCACGTTCTTATTATTCCTGATTTTGCGAATAAATTTATGTTTTTTCTTTTATTATTATTTTTTAAGGAAATTATTTAAGTCGCAGTAATTTTTTTTCATATTTTGCGACAACTACAAAAAAGAAAAAAAATCAAAAATTTTTTGGTTTACAAGACAAAATTATGTTTTATATTTAAACGTAAAAACATATTTTGCATTTCAAATAAAAAATATGTATATTTTTTGTAATTCAACTACATTTTTTAATTCAACTCAGGAATAATTGTCGCTAAAATACAAATTCAACTCACCTTGGATCATTTTTTATATCTTAATATTTTTTACAGAATAAATTATTTTTTTCCTTTCAGTTTAAAAGACTGTGTTTTCACTCATATTAAAATTTCCGAATTTAAATATTTAGTTTCTGTCTGGAAATACTTCATAGGAAACTTTCAGAACGCTAAAGATCTTATTATTTTTAGCAAAGTTTGGATTAAAGGAAATATTAAAAAACTAATACCTGCACAAACAAGCTGAATTTCATTAAGAATAGAACTGGAAATATATATATACTTTATGAACGTAGAAAACTCTTTTATGCTTATTTTAAACGTAAAAATCTTTGTATAGTTTTAGATATTATTTCTCAATTTCGAATAACTTCAAGATATTTCACAAGTTTGGTTTAATCGAAAAAATATTTTATACCAGCTTCAACGAGGTAGTTATTACTTTCTGTAAATGCGTAGTATAATGTATAGTGATAGTACTGTGACTGTGTCGAGAATTCTAATTCGAGTTTTCGACTGAAGAACCCGGAACTCGAATCGATCGTTTTCGAGGTGATGTGTGTGTATGTGTGTGTGTGTGTGTGTGTGTGTGTGTGTGTGTGTGTGTGTGTGTGTGTGTGTGAGTGAGTGTATGTGTGTATGTGTGTGTGTGTGTGTGTATGTGTGTATGTGTGTGTATGTTTGTTTGTGCGTGTGTGTATATGCGTGTATGTGTGTGTTTATGTGTGTATGTGTGTGTGCTTGTGAGTATGTGTGTGTGTGTGTGTGTGTGTGTGTGTGTGTGTGTATGTTTGTGTGTGTGTGTGTGTGTGTGTGTGGAGACGATATCTCACGAGCGATTGGAGCATTTCGAACGATTGATTTTAAACACAATCGAATGCTTTCTTATTTATTTTCTATCTTATTCGAAAGATCAAAATTTAACTTAACATACATGAAAACTGGCACGTACCTCTGTATTTCAGATCTGTTTCTCAACAGAACTGTCACCTTTTCCTATTCTTTTTCTGACATTCGGTGTCATATTTCATCTTTTCCTATAACATTCTCAATACTCAACTGAATACTCTCTCTGAGTAACACTGCTTGCAATCACGACTCTCTCTCCCCAACTCTTGAATAAAAATTTAATTATATAAATTGACTTTACTCCTTGCGGCCGCATCGTTTGGCCTGGGGTTCATATACGCCCTCCTTGCTCTCACTTGTTGCTCCTCAGTTCTATGTCGTACCTTTGCATTATTGGCTCTTTCAATTTCCAATGAAGCTTGGTGCCAAGACTTAAGTCTTGGCCCTAGGATATTTTGCTCCAACCACACTTGCATCTAGTGTGAAGTTATTTATTGGGTCATAACTTTCCGATCCAAAACTGCCATAAAACGGTGACTAAAAGTCTGCGCTTTATTTCGTCGTAAACATTTAAAACTGCATATGGTGCCTTCTGGTCTCGCAAATTCGCTGTAAAAAATCCCAGCTCTTACTTCCTAAGTGGAGCTACGGGTGCAAGTCTCTTCAACTCTTAATCTCCCCTCTAGGATCAATGGTCTACCCTGTAACTTTCCGATCTTCATATTGGAACTGTTCCGAATAGCACATATTGCTTTTTGATTTTGATAGTTTGGTATTACTTATAAGCAAATATATCAATTGTAAATAATATATATATATATATAATTATATATATATATATATATATATATATATATATATATATATATATATATATATATATATATATACATGTATATATTTATACATATATATATATGTATATATATATATATATATATATATATATATATATATATATATATATATATATATATATATATATATATATATATATATATAATTTAAAAATTACACACAACTTGAAGGAATCTATCAAAATTCATTAAGTACTATATATCCTACTGTGAAGAATATGCGCTTATTGCTGCAAACACACTCCACAAAATTATATAAACTCAAAAGACAATAACACTGAAAACCATACGATCTAGATGAAAACAAGAACGAAAGGAAAACATACGGGCTAGGTGCAACGGGCTAGGTTTTCAGGGTTATTGTCTTGAGTTTATATATATATATATAACCCTACTACCATTTTGAATATGCAAATGTAGCTTCTTTGATGACCCTGCGCTTAACGCATGTTGGCCACCTCACCATTTGTAAAATGCTCCATATGTTACACTTTCGAAGTCTGCATTACGAATGAAAATGTCAAAAAATCAGTAATTGCAAATCTTCCCAAAAGCGCCCCTTTTCGCCATAGAATGACATCTTCAGACATATAATTCAAATGTTTGTTTTAGTGTTTTTAAATTTCAAATTCAAGTTGGTTTAAAGAGATTTGAATAACCCCGTACATTTTTTGATCAATCTTTAAGATGCTTTGCGTGATTGAATTTTCGAGATGTCACTCCACATTACGAATCTGAATTTTCGAAACTCACTGGTCTAAAGAGTTTTCGTCGTTGCATACTTTCTACAGTGCACTTAAAGAAAAACCCACCGCAAACAAAATATTTTGCAAGATGAAGAATAGTGTTTTAGTGAAATAGAAATGAAAATGTATCTAACGGAGATTGGAAACTATACCTAAAAATAAAAACATTTCGTTAATCCCTTGTTGTACGGAGCAAAAACTTGAGATAATTTCGGTAACTTCTCGAAAAAATTATTTCAAAAACAAAAATCATCTATATTTTTGCTTTTAAGTGAAGTTCTTTTCATGTGTTATATAGTTTCATAAAGTTTTGAGATTTATCTTTAACTTATTTCAAACAAAGGAACTTTTAGCAGTAAAAGAAAAAAAATTTAAAACGAAAAGTTACAAAACATTCTTTAAAATTTTATATATATATATGTATATAATATATATATATATATATATATACATATATATATATGCATATATATATATATATATATATATATATATATATATATATATATATATATATATATATATATATGTGCATATATATATATATATATATATATATATATATATATATATATATATATATGTATATATATATATATATATTATAGTATAATATATAAATATGTATATATGATACAGAAATTTTAAGCCTTTCCCAATAACGCGCCCTTTTCTTTTATAATTATTATTCCTAATTCCTATTTCATGTTCAGTACGTATTGCAATTAGATTAAATTCTATCCCACGCCATTAATATTATCAAAGTCTGCAAGCACTTCTTTTCTTCCTCGGCCATACTATATATGGTCACTAATCTTAACCTCTGTGTAAACTTTCTCATATGAAACTGCATTCCCAATCACATTTTTAAAGATTGAAGAACGCGAAGTCAGCATCTTTCCCATACTGCCATATCCCTCCCCCCCCCCTCTGCTGTAACTATACATTGCATGTGAAACCACAGGCAGCATTGAGATTTCTTGAGAGCTAATCGACCATCCGATGTAACTATATCTGTTTCGAGTGTGATATAATAAAGTAGATTTTGGTAGTGTGAAAGTGTCTCTTCCCTGGATTTTCAGCAAATATTACATATAAATATATATTTATATATATATTTATATATATATAAATATATATTTAATATATATAAATATATATTTATATATATATAAATATATATTTATATATATATAAATATATATTTATATATATAAATTATTCAATTATATATATATATAGGTACTAAATTGATATAAAATACCCCTTTTTCCCTGTTCCATATATAAGTCAAGAAATGGAATAAGAATTACATACATGTGGTAAGGATTAGCGAAAAATTTTGTTGTAACTACACATTAAGACGAAAGTATTTTTATATAAATCATATATGTAATGCAGGTACTTAAGGTACTAATCCCTTTGCTCCCTGCATAAACATTCATGGTGTAAATGCAAGAAATTTGTTTAAGATGAAAAGTTGCAAAACAGAAAAAATGTTTTGCACGATGAGCTAAGCCTTTTCTAGCTTCCAAAAAAATGTTGAAATTGAATAAATTGAATAAAGTTCAAAGCATTTCCTAAACCATGTGCGTTATCAAGGGCCATACATGTTTCGTTAATGCGGATTCCACGTTTCTGTGTGCATTACTGTAAATTGTATTACAGAAATAATGCACATGGCCCGACGTAGAAGAAAATATAAATTGAATCAGATATATAAAAAATCAAATGTAAAAATCAAATATAATCAAATATACCAGCGTGTGGCTTAGTATTTATAGGAGAATACAATATAATGAAAAGTTATAAGAATATAATAATATAAATGTATTTACCCCTTGTGCTGCTTAACAGTGTAGATTACGTGATACTGACTAAGCATTTTAACTCAAAACAGGTTACAGTTAATTCTATATACTTAGATTTCAACTGTTGGAAATGAAAGATGGAGATGAAAAATTATTTAAAAGTGTTTGAGAATGATCTGCCAATATGTTGCTGTAATTGTAGCAAGGTGTTGAATTTAAAATTAAAATGTGTTTTAATAAATTAAAAAATAAGATTTTGCGGATAGGTATTTTGGATAGTGGTGTTTATGAATATAGAAAGATGTTCCTTGTAAGTAGCATGGTGTACTTGACATTTTTATTCTTAATAACTGGTTATTAATAATATTTTTAAATACTGATTTTTAAAGATTGGATGAATAATGTTGAAGTTTAATTACATTGAAGTTATAAGTTTATGTTTTGTCGTATATTTCAAATTGTAATGTGTCTGCATTTTGAATTTTCAAACTAACGTCTAGATATTTGGTCCAGTTTGATGTATATGCATTTTCAATTAGTTGTAGATTAGGTGGATAAAAATTAAAGTTTAATATAGGTGCTTCATTAGTAATTCCAATAAAAATTAGATCATCAATAAATATGTGATATGACTGTTGAAAGGGTACTGAATTTCGCAAAAATGTAGATAAAGTTTGGCCAGTATTGTGGATGAGATTTCTCCCCTTATTTAATATGTATATACAATTTCCTTGAGATAGATGCTGTTTAAGCAGAATGAATTTTAAATAATATTTTGAATTTTGGAAAAGAGATGTTTTTCGTTTGAGTAAATTGTTCATATAAATTTAGTATGACTTTATATAAATCATGAATATTAATGTTAATAAAGAGGTCTTTGAAATCAAAAGTTTTAATATCATGTATATAAGGCAGTTGTTTTAAGTTATTAATCAGTTCTAAACTATTTTTGGTTGTATGTGTTTGTTGTGTAGTAAAAGGATCATTAATTTGATTTAGTATAATTAGAAGTTGTTTGTCAGCAGCATTGGTGTAAGAATTAAATCCTATAGTAACAGTCCTAAAAGAAATTGGTGATTTATGGAATTTAGGTATGAGCATTATGTAAGGAAAATTAAGATTGTGTTTTGGTTTAAGAAGTTTGTAGTAAGCAATAATTTGTTTACATATAATAGTGATATGAGAGTTTATAGGGGTTAATGAAATTGAGGTATGGAGCTGCAGTTTGAGTTCGTCCAAATAAAACTCCTTGCAAATAAACGCATAATTACTTGATGCCTTATCAACATAAGTAATTACAAATTTGTCTTGTAGTAACTTGATCTCTTTAAAGATGTCTTGGGTATTATGTGTATGTTTTGGTATAGTAAATTGTTAAATCAATTGTTTTACGTGACAGGTGACTTGTACTTGCCAGCTCATAAAGGCTTCAAAAGGACAGTGGTATTTACCTGATATTTTAAATATATATTTATCTAGATCAATGTCAAAAGCTTGTATTATTTTCTCTTTATTATATAGTAGTGGCAGTCTGTATTTGGATCCATAGCTGAGAAATTGTTTGCGATTAGGTTCCTGAATTAAATAGAGATTGCCAGTGATTACATGTCCATGATGTTGGTCAATAAACGGTAGATAGTATGATTCAGTACATGAACAGGATACAGAATTGTTCAACTGCTTTGATAAAAGATTGTAGTTGTATATTTTACGTCCTAATGGTACTGGATATTTATATGCTTTTATTATATTAGCATTTTCAATTGGAAAAAGGATTGTAATTTTTCAAAAATTTGTGTAAAGTTTAAATAATCAAATATAGGATTTGTGTAATTAAGAACACAATATGATTGTTTTTTTTTTGTGTGTGTGTATGTGAAAGTGAGAGGTAAACACCTAGCAGTCTTGCTCTTGTTAATGAAAGGTCAAAAACAAGGTGTTCGAATTGTTTTTTGTTATTAAGATTTATGAGTGAAATATAAAGTTTATTTAAATGTTGCCTTTTGATGTAATATATATATATATATATATATATATATATATATATATATATATATATATATATATATATTAATAAATTTCAGAAGATTTTTTTTTATTTCAATGGAGTTAGGAACTTGAAATTTAGCACAAATGTTGATTTTGCAGCACTGTGGGGCATTGAGAAATGAATTTGTCCTAAAACAATTTTAATTGGGTTAAAAATTGGCTTGAAAAATGACATTTAACTTTAATTCCGCAATATATAATTATCTTCAAATAATATTTTCAATATATTCAATAATGTAAAATGTGCTATGCTCTGTAACAGATACTAAATAAAACGTATAATGCACATTATGTGCAAATAGCAAATACAAAATTTAATCTTAAATGAACTTGAAAATATAAAACAAATGTTTCCCCACGAGATATTATCAATGCCATCATAATTTCAAAAACTTTTGACGACACTTAGTGAATATGTAGTCAAATGTCAATCACTAGTTAAATGTCAATACACGACGAAAGAAGGTACTTTTTGTAAGCGTTTTATATTCTTGCGTCAAATTATTTCCAAATATTCTTTGTTTTAAATTTTTTTAATTATTAATTACATTTTGATCTGTATTTTACGCATGAGTATGAATAAAATATTCTGTTTGGACTAATAATTTACCAAAAGAGCCAATTTTCAATGTACGTGATGTTTGTCCCAAACTTTCTTCTGGACCTTGTATTCCATTGTTTTTCTATAAAAGAAGTTATTGCATTATGAAGTGAAAATAATGTGTTGCCCTCATCATATTTTTCACAAAAAGTGATATCTATAATTATATAGGAACATGTTTCTTTATTAACTCGTTGAATGTAAAAAAATTAAAGTACCAAATTTGAATTCGTTTTCGTGGAATTAAACATTGAAGTGCCATTTTTGCAGAAATTGATTCCTTAGTGTACGGAAATATTATTGTAGAGTGCCTATTTTAACACCAATTGAAAAATTAAAGAATGCTCTTTTAAACAATATTTGAACAGATTTTATACTAATAATAGTCGAATTTTTATAATTTTCAGAACATATATTTTTATATATATACTTTTCGTATTTTGAAGACGAAATCAGGTTTCAGAATTGTGATATGAAATTAGCTCACAATCCGATCTTTATAATTTAATAGCTGCTCTATTATAAATATTACACACTGCTTCATTAATTATAATTTCTATAATTAATTATAATCCTTATGGTAAATATATCGGTAAATGTATTATAATCCTTATGGTAAATGTATAAATGGATCGCTTATTTTTAAAATCCTTCAAAGTCTGCAAAAGATCAGGTCGAAAATTCTCCCCTTCACCAGTAAGCGGGAATGTGACAATTGCTTAATTTTTTTCAACTTGCTATGATGAGACGACGTCACATATTCTCAGACACAGCCTCTAAAAAGTTCTTCAGGGAGTTGTGTTCTCGAAATACGTAAAGAAGCAAGCTGGATGATAAAAGAAAAATAAGACGGCAGCATGGATTTGTTTTTATTGTAAATATTTTAATGCCAAAAAAGTGCTGTTCATTTTAAGAAATTTTAACAATCTCCCATTTTAAAGTGTCCCGCTATCTTATATAAGGTGCATGAAAAGAGCTTATTCAAGACGCAGCAAAGGAAATTATTTAAGTCTTAGCGAAAGTGCTTATTTAGACCATATTACGCCCTCGCAATGGTAGAAAGATGCATTTAGTAGGTATTAAAAATGCTTATTCAGAACGTATCAAGAATGTTTATTTAGCCCAGTGACATCCATGACGTACGCTGCGTACGGTCATGATATCATCGTATACCACTACCTGACGTACAATGCGTACGTCATATGTTATTCCTATCTGAGCTGTCTCATTTCATTTTGTGGTAAATCCCTCCCTTCTCCGAAGTGGCTCTAGTAAGGTTAGACCCATGGAGTTAAGAAGGAGGAGAGAAAACTCCTATGGATGAAACGCTTGAAAATGCCATAACGCTTTGAGAATTATATCTAGGTATAGGTAGTGTTTGTAAAGTAGTTGCTATTGTTAGTTGACACTATAGAAAGACGTAGTATTTAGTATATGCATTTTTAATAATTTTTAAATTAAGGATTCCTTCATTATGAGTATAATTAACCAGTATGTTTTCACAGTTGTAGGTTAGAGTACAAAATATGTGGAAATAAAAATGAATTGGAAAGTAAAATAATTTTGAATAAGTAGGAATATTTTTATTGCTTCAGTTATTATTTGCGTTGTACTAATAATTAATTTTTACAAAATTGACAGTTTAAACAAATATTTTAAATCTTTCGCCATAGAAATGCATACAATACAGGACTATTTAACTTATCCCAGTGCCACCTAAATTATTGTCTCAAACGATATTGTTGTTTTCTTAATATGAAGATTTAACTCCTTACTTTTACGTCCATGGTAAAAGTAAGGTGTCCTAAGCCTGTCAATCAACTTTCATCACATTACTTCGATCACTTGATGGGGTGTGGCCAACCAGTATTTGCAAAGCCGGAGCTTCGGCGTTGTGTGCATGTATGAGCAAGGGTATTTCGTTTTCCTTGTCTCAAAATTTCAACGCGTTTTATAATATGAGAAGGATTTTTTATTGTATTTATTATATCATCCAGATGGAATGTGAAAGCGACAATGGTGATGATTACAGCCATGAGGCAGAGGAGGAGGAGGAAAATACAAGTGATACAGAATTTTCAGACGTTTCAGATGACGAAGTAGAAGCAAGGTGCGTAAATGGATAGACGTATGCTATCAACCCATTAACTGATTATTGCAAAACATCTCTGACTGAATTTCAGGAAGGAGTCGAAATTAGTCCAGCAGTTCTTCTATCGAATGCCAAAACGCTTCTTGATTATTTTGAAATATTTTTTGAAAAAGATGTTCCTTGTTTGTGCCAATGGACAAATGAAAAACTGAAGTATACTTTGAGGACATTGATTATAAAACACTAAAAGTGTATGAACTAAAATGGCATCCTGTAGAAGTGGAAGAGATGTGTGTATTTTTCTCGTATGTGTTGTTGATGGGACTTCCTAAATTCCTAAACTTGTAGACTATTGGTTTAACAACATATTTTGTAGTGGCCCAAACATTTTCAGCAGTCAAATAATAAGTAGGAACAGATTTCTATCTATTTTGAAATCTTGCCATTTTCCACTCCTAAAGGGAAATTCCCTCACTAGAGTAGCTCAATATTTTACCCATTTACGAAAAGTCTGTCAGATAGTTGTTGATCCTGGAGAGCATTTGCCAATAGATGAGTGTCTCATGTTATGTAAAGGGCGTCTTCATTTTCGAAAATTTATAAAAGATAAAATGTCCAGATTTGGACTAAAATTGTTTTGTGTTTGTTCAAGTGATGGGAAGTTTCAAGGATACACGTGGAATTTTGTCCCTATATATTAGGAAGGACATATATGACACTCAATTGTACTCGGATTGTTTAAATTTACCTGTTTTTGAGCTAATAGTGGTGTTTTGGGCACAAAACTTGCTTGACGAATGAAAGCACATTATTGTTGACAACTGGTATTTGTCAACCCGTCTGACTCAGTACCTTCTGCAATACAAGACACACATAACTGGCACACTGCGTACCAACAGAGGGGTTCCTAAGCATCTTATTGATGAACAAAGGATCGTCATTATTTGTTCTAAATGAGGATATGCCACTAGTCCGATTTTCAGATAAAAATAATGTTTACGGTTTAACTTCCTGTTCCGAGGCTTCACTCTGTGAAAAGTAAAGATACTTAGTTGGTAGCAATTCTACTATAAGCCCTATCATATTCAAATGTATAATCGCATGATGGGATCAGTGGATAAAAGTGACCAAATGTTACAGCCCTACAATCCAACTCGGAAATCTTACACATGGTTTAAAAGACTCATGCTTCATCAAAAATGCTCTTGAATACATTCATCATGCATACAAGTTGTCATGGGAGAAAACATGAGATTCAAAAATTTCATAATATCCTGCTGCAGATGAATGCTTCAGAAACATACAAGTTAACTTTGTAGTGAACATGATTCTACAGCAGAACAAAGTGGAAAAGTTCAAATACCATCCAATGACAGGAAAAAAAGGCCACAGAGGAGATGTCGTGTCTACTGGACAAAAGATAAAAGGAAAGATAATCGTCTGATGTGTTTGTTCTGTATGCATCGAATTTCCTGGATTGTGTTCCGCAGATCATTTCGACAAATACCACGACAATTTGAAATTTGCAATAATTTGTAAGCTTTTAAACTTTTTTTTTGCTTGATTATAAATAAATAGCAAAGAGAGACAATATTCTCAGTTGATTTCATGTAGAAAAAGAAAATACAAATTTTTACTGAAAGCTGGTATATACATACGTGTATGAATAAAACGGTCAGGACGTCAAGAAGTTAAAGAGTATTCCTCCCAGGCACAGGTCGAAAAACATTTTAGGGTGTATCAGAGGTACTTGTACAGAGCGTATCGAAGGAGATTATTTAGGACGTTTTAAAGGAGCTTATTTTGAACGTATCAAAAGAGATTATTTTAGGTGGATTAAAGGCTTAGGGTGCATTACGATCGCGAAGGCGGTAAAAGGCGCATTTTAGACATAATACCCAGTCATATTAAGGCGTAGCGGTCGATTCGCATATCGTCGGGCATAAGAGCTAAGAAATGTTAAAATATTTATTTAATGTGCATTATGTCTGCAACAAGCGAGTAACAGCCGCGCATGTACTCGCGCAGCGTGAGACTACGATTTTTTTCAAATGGAATGTATGACTTCAACTAATCTTTGCTTTAAATCTCGAGCAACGCCGCGTTCCTCCTCCAGGTGTTATATATTCTAGGGGTTAGACAAAATAATATGAACACCTGTGTAATAAAATACTTGAGGGAAATCTATCGTATACTCTCGCCCTCTAGCGTTGACTCATGCCACGATGAATGGCGAGAATGTACACACATCAGTCTGTGAGTAGCAGTGATAGCGGTCGGAAGCAAAATATATTGCGTCGTTAAAACTTCGTTATGGCTGACCTCTCAGATTTCAAAAGAGGAATGATTGTCGGAGCCCTTCTTGCCGGTGCCTCAGTAACGAAAACGGCCACCCTTGTTGGTGTCGGGAGAAGTACCGTATCGACTGTAATGACAGCCTATATCAAACAGGGAAAGACATCATCTGCCAAGCAAAACAGTGGCCAACGGTCGAAGTTGACTAGTAGAAAAGGAATGGGTTTGAAACGGGTTGTGGCTAGAAAGCACAAGACAACAGCATCTCAGATAACACCTGATATGAACACACATCTACAGGAAGCTGTATCATCAAAAACTATCCGGCGCGTGTACTGTATGCTCCAAACAAAGTAGAGCGGCGATTTCAAAACCATTGGTTACACCATGCAATGCCTTGAAACGACAAAAATTGTGTCGCGAGAATAATAATTGGACACAACAATGGGAGAATGTCATCTGGTCAGGCAAATTGTCGTTCACATTATCCCAGACCAACTGGCGTGTTTCCGTTTGGAGAACTCCAGCAGAAGCCTATCATGTTGACTGTCTCCTTACTACTGTTCAACATGGAGGGTGATCAGTTATGTTGTGGAGCGCGATGTCGCACTGTGGTCTCGGCCCAATTGTTGTCCTGCATCAGTTGGTTACAGCACGGGATTATGTAAGTATTTTGGTTGACCATCTTCATGCAATGGTGTAAACTCTGTTCCCTAATGAACGGTTTGTGTACCACGAAGATAATGCTCCTTATCACACTGCTGGAATTGTCTGAGACAGGTTTAATGAACACGATGATGATGTACAACACATCGTGTGGCCCCCCCCAGTCCCCTGATCTTAATATCATTGAACCTTTGTGGGGTATTTTCGAGGGCAAGCCGCGCAGTCGGTTTCCACCTCCAAGGACAATTTCTGAATTAGCGACCTTTTTGCAAGTGGAGTGGCTACGTATCCGTGTGACTCTTGTGCATGACTTGTATTTATCTATCTCACGTCGGATACAAACTGTAATTCATACAAAAGGGGAGGCCATAATCCTATTAATAAAGATTTTGTCTATTTTCACAGATGTTCGTATTATTTCGTCCAACCACTGTATATATTATTATTAACACAATTATACACTTTATTACATAATTATCAATTACGTCAAGAAATTATTAATTTTATTTATATATTTTCCATTTTATTAAGTAATCCCAGTCATTATACGACTTAAAGGTGTAATAACAATTTTATAAAGATAAACTGCGCTAAGTTGCTAAAAAATTAATGGAATGTTTTTATTCGTCTAAATGCCATTTCCAATAACAATAGCAATAAATTGCAGTAGCATCAATAATTCTCCATCAAACTATTAGTTTTAAAGCATAAATTATTCGCATCTATCGAACAGACGAACTTTCAAAACTGTTTCAAAGTAACATGCAACACCGAAAACAGCTTTCAGACAACAGACAATTTTGAAAGCGCTGAAACATTTCGTGATACTTTTGATTTTATTACATTTCAAATGGGACACAATGAAGAAAATGATTAAAACAGTTCAGAACATTTCGACTAACGTTAACATTTATTTGACGTTCCACAAACTACTGGTTCAAGTTATTATGGAGAAGATAAGTTTGCAGGCTTATCAAAATTTCTACAATTGCGCTGGAGTTAGATTGTGATGTGAATAAATATATATATATATGTGTGTGTGTGTCTGTGTTTATATACATATATGTATATATATATATAATATATATATATATATATATATATATATATAATACATATATATATATATATATATTATATATATATATATATATATATATATATTATATATATATATATATATATATATATATATATATATATATATATATATATATATATATATATATATATATATATATATATATATATATATATATATATATATATATAATTTTGGAATAGTGTATTATGAGTTACTACATACATTCTAACTTTGGATTTAATAATTTATATATATATATATAGCTTTAGGTTCATGATCATTAATATAATACCTTGGAGTACTAATTTACACAAAAATGTTTACTGCGTTAAATGTTAAAAGATAAACTGCTCTAAGTTGCTTAAAAATTCATTTCATGTTTTTTCGTCTAAATGCCATTTCCAATAACGATAGCAATAAACTCTGCAGTAGCATCAAGAATTCTCCATCAAACTATTAGTTTTAAAACTTAAATTATTCGCATCTATCAAACAGACGAACTTTCAAAACTGTTTCAAAGTAACATGCAACACTGAAAATGGCTTCCAGACAACAGACAAGTTTGAAAGCGCTGAAACATTTCGTGATACTTTTGATTTTATTACGTTTCAAATGGGACACAATGAAGAAAATGATTAAAACAGTTCAGAACATTTCGACTAACGTTAACCTTTATTTGACGTTCCACAAACTACTAGTTCAAGTTACAATGGAAAAGATATATTTGCAGGCTTATCAAAATTTCTACAATTGTGCTGGAGTTAGATTGTGATGTGCATAAATATATATATATATATATATATATATATATATATATATATATATATATATATATATATATATATATATATATATATATATATATATATATATATATATATATATATATATATATATATATATATATATATATATATATATATATATATATATATATATATATATATAATATATATATATATATTACATATATATATATATATATTCATATATATATATATATACATATATGTATATATATATATATTAATATAAATACATATATATACATATATATATATATATATATATATATATATATATATATATATATATATATATATATATATATATATATATATATATATATATTGTGAAATCTAGGCTAATCGTTTTTCAGCTAGATGGGATACAGGCAAATCTTGCGGGCCATTTCGCAAAAGAAGGCAAGTTCTTTTATCCCGAATCGAACCAAAATCTAATCAGCACCAGGGTCACCCACAAAAGACTTGCTTACCAAATATTATGAAAGTCGGCCAATTAGTTTTTCAGTTAGAGTGGATGCATTGTACGGGCAGATACACATACATAACACACTCACACACATACACCACGCCAAAAATAGATTTTTCGTGTTCTAGACGTCTCAAAACGTGTAGATCTGTCGAAAACTGAAGTTTTCGACAGAAAATCGTGTCGAAAACTGAAGAACACGATTCCATTACTTCCCCTATACATTACCATGTATTGCATGAAAAGTAGTAGTAAAAATGAAAAACGTTTTGACGCTTCAATGATAGAGATATAAATATATTAGAATCTGGCAATTTTTTCATGTTATAAAAGTATATTTTGCTTCGCAAAGCACAATGCATCTTTTACATATAATGATATTGGCATTATATGTAAATGTGATGCATTGCCTATTTATAAATGCAATACTAGAAGACTCAGCACAATCGCTCGCCAATGTTCACCATTCCCCTAAACTTGCTTCTCCCGAATTTTCTGGCGCTTGCTGAGATCCACGTATAGTAAGGGTTGCATATACAAATAGGAGCTCTTTCTGTAGTCACCAATGTCTCATATAAACTCTTGCTAATTCCATCACCTAAAGTATGATTAGACAGACCTAGTCTCAACTGGTGCACATGCCAACTAGTGGCTTCCATGAAGGAAACCGTGACTCTTCCCATGGGCCCTCTGAATATTATCTAATATAATATAATATTCATGGAATTTGTTGGAGTGGACACTATCTAATCCTGTAATAGTTGCTGGGCCCGACAAGTAATTTTTATACAAGCATTTGCTTCTACAATCCAAGCTCAATATATATTAAACATTCTTATTATATATAAACTTGTTGCTGAATTTATAAAAATTATTGGTAATCATTAGTCTAAAACTTTTATTTTCTAAATCAGTTATGCGCTATATTCAGAATCAATGACATTTATTAACAATGCTCGAATATCCAGGTCTTTTTTTTATTTCATTCATTATAACAAATCAGAAAATTTCCTTCTTCCATCTTACTTAGGCAAAATGAATTAGTAAAATTATATGGAATAAACATCAAATCATTAACACTAAAAAGAAAAAAATAATTGTTATTATAAGTATTTAAATAAAATCACCATCCACGACATATCCAAATTTACAACCATAGCGTTTTCGGGTAATATTATACCAATCATCAGTGGCAAAGTAAAAATAGGTGGTGAACATAAGCTTTAATACACTGGCCACAAATACGAGACAAAATTTGCATATAAATCATTTTACATATAAAACACGATATATTTAAAAAGCTCGTCTATTTCGGCTTTAGCTACTGAAATTGACTTTATCTTTAACCTTGGTCGTGAGGCCGCTTGAGTTTATTTATGAAATATTTTTCGTTTGAGTTTATTTATGAAATATTTTTCACTATTCGCTATAATTTTATTTATCCTAATACTAACCTTGTTCATTTTTCTGACCTTTTGCCGAAAAAATCTGGTATTCCTTTTCACAAAACAAATAAAAATAACACGTCAAAAATGTAATGGCGGCTGTCCACATTACCGGCTATGCGTGCAAGTGACCGGGATGTGTGCACACTGGAATCCCATATCATCGCAACAGGTGCTGGTCCCGTATGACGATGGGGAATGCAAGCGGGCAACGTTCGGTCTCCACGGTGCCTCCACACGGATACGTCCATCATGATGCTGTACGCAGAACCGGGATTCGTCCGAAAAGACGACGTGATACCACTCCTGTGTCCAGTATCGTCGTTCGTCGCACCACTGTATGCGCGGCTGTCTCTGCTGCAGCGTCAAGAGAAGCCGCAACAATCGTCGCCTTGCAGACAATCCGTGATGCTGCAGACGTCGTCGCACTGTCCGTACACTGGTCGTCCTACAAACGAACCAAGTTCCTGACTCAGGGTACGTCACGTGGCTGCACGATCCCGCAAGACCGAGAGGACAACATGTCAGTCCTCTCGGGTGTTAGTGGCCCGGGACCGTTGAGATCCTGCATGATGTTCAGTATGGCTTTTCCTGAACCCATCGATTCCATCTTCACCTGACAGTCATGGGATCCCGACCAACGCGAGCAGCAATGTCGCGGAACGATGAACCGCGGTCCCGATAGGCCACGATCCTACCGCGGTCGGATTTCGACATGTGCTGATAGGAGTTTCTCCTTCTTACATGAAGCATAACACGACCTTCACGCAAGCAACCAACGTTTAAATATGATTTCCTAATGAGAAATCCGCTGTGCAATCTTCCCTTTTATACAGAATGCAGATGGTGTAACTCATACCTGCTTTGTACGCATGAGCTGCAATGCTAATCATTTGCATATCCCAACATGCAGTACATTTCATGCAAGTTTAACGTTTGTTGCATGCCGCCTTCATGGCGTAACAATTTTAATGGTCAGCATTGTGCATATAAGCATTTGCACGTCGAGATTAGCGCCGCTCGTTCAATTTTTAGAATTCGGCATTATCTTGTCTATTATGTAATTAGTTAGTTACTTTTTGCAACATTGTATATGATATTTTTTTCTCTTTCTGGAAAAAATGTATTATTGGGTAACCTACGTAAAAAATAATAATAGTTACATAAAAGTAATAAATAAAAAATCGAATAATGAAAGAAATTTCGAATTATGTTATCTATTCGAATAAAAATTCGACTAGATTACATAAATTCTACCCAGTTGTTACTTGTACATATCCCTTAACCAATCAAATATTTATTGTAAATATAGAGAGTTATACGCGAAATATCATAAAGTAGCAGGTGGCAGCTTTTGAAACTGTGACATCCTAAATGCAATGCATAAACTCTGAAAGACGTGTTGTCAGCTCTATTGGGCAGACTTCTGCACCTAGGGGTAAATGGTGTTCATTCTGTGTTGCTCCAGGGGATTTACAGATTTCAAATATCTACCAAAAAATGTGCGAGTTTTTCAGTCTCGTATATTTTATTTTTTTGTGAATTCAGAATAAATCTCTCTCTGTATATATATATATATATATATATATATATATATATACAAGATATAAAATGCAAAACGATTTATAAATCGTTTTACATTTTAAATCTTAGATTTAAATCTTAGATTTTTACTTAGATCTTATATTTCAAGAATTTTAGAATCTTATATTTCAAGTTTTTGATAGGGCTGTAATATGCGCCTTCCGCTTTCTTGAATTTTTAACTTTCTGGGATTGTAATTTATTACAATAAATATATATATATATATATATATATATATATATATACATATATATATACTAATTGCCAAGTGTCCGTATTTCTGTCTGTCTGTCATGCTTTTTTAGACGCTTCCCGAATAGATACAGACTTGCAATTTGGTACACGGCTCGATCGTTTGATAAAACCCCCTGGAAAAATCGAATTTTTCGAAAACGGTCTCTAGAGGGGGTGCTCCATATCGAAACGTTCGAAAATGAAATGACAGGAAAGCATGCTTTGCCATAAGATAGAGACTTAAAATTTGGTGTATGGGTAAATCGTTCGAAAGGAAGAAAGTGTGCAATTTCAGATTTCCAATATTTTCTACTTAAGGGGGTGCCGCATACCAAAATGTATTTCTGTCTGTCTGTCATGCTTTTTTAGACGCTTCCCGAATAGATACAGACTTGCAATTTGGTACACGGCTCGATCGTTTGATAAAACCCCCTGGAAAAATCGAATTTTTCGAAAACGGTCTCTAGAGGGGGTGCTCCATATCGAAACGTTCGAAAATGAAATGACAGGAAAGCATGCTTTGCCATAAGATAGAGACTTAAAATTTGGTGTACGGGTAAATCGTTCGAAAGGAAGAAAGTGTGCAATTTCAGATTTCCAATATTTTCTACTTAAGGGGGTGCCGCATACCAAAATGTTCAATTTACCGAATAAATCAGAAAAGGCTGCTTTAAAATTTGATAGAGGCTTGAAATTTGGTACATGGAATAATCATTTGATAAAAACTCCCATGACGATTCTAGTTACTTTCCTTATATACATAATGTATAAGGAAAGTATTGTGACGGGGGCGAAAATTCGAATCCGAGTTTTCGACGGGAGAGCACGTTTCAATCATCCCTGATCACGAATCAAACATTTTTGAAGTGATGTCTGTGTGTGTGTGTGTGTGTGTATGAAAGTATGTGTGTGTGTGTGTGTGTGTCAGTGGGTCTGTGGAGACGATCACTGACGAACGAATGGACCGATTCGAACCAAATTTGGTACAAAAATCACAATCTGTAAACACTGGAAGCCTATTGTTTTTATACGCAATCGAATGTTCAGAACCTCCCTAAATTTTCGAATGAAATTTTGAAAAAATCGTCAAAAAATCAAAACCAATAATAAAGTTACGTAAATAGACATTTCTTATGTGAATTTTTCATTAGAAAACGATTGACATAAATTTTAGAACGCTAACATGAACCGTTCCCGAGATATTGTACATTTTTCAAAAAAATTATCAAAAAGTCTTATAAAATAGAAAAAAAACTATTTCCTATTGAGAAACATGTTCACTTTTCATATATAATATCATGCAATAAATTGGGTGACATCATTCTGGTGGATCTAGCTCGTTCCATTCATGAAATAAGATACTTTGAGTAATAATTTTGCATTTGAACGCCAATTTATCTGCTGAAAGAATAACTTATTTCTTCGTCCATAACGCTTGGCGAGATTTTGGCGACGAAATTGGCGGAATGTCGCCAACTTGGCGACTTTTTGAAATGTTGCCAAATTAACGAAAATCTCGCCAAATGAATAAAAATGACGATAAATCAATGAAAATGACGACTAATTGTGGAAAATTCAATATCTAATAAGTTATATAATATATAAATATATAAAAATAGTTATATAATATATGTCGAAAATTCAATATCTAATAAGTTATATATATATACATATATATATATATATATATATATATATATATATATATATATATATATATATATATATATATAACTTATTTCTTCGTCCATAACGCTTGGCGAGATTTTGGCGACGAAATTGGCGGAATGTCACCAACTTGGCGACTTTTTGAAATGTTGCCAAATTAACGAAAATCTCGCCAAATGGATCAAAATGACGATAAATCAATGAAAATGACGACTAATTGTCGAAAATTCAATATCTAATAAGTTATATAATATATGTCAAAAATTCAATGTCTAATAAGTTATATATATATATATATAGATAGATAGATAGATATATATATATATATAACTTATTTCTTCGTCCATAACGCTTGACGAGATTTTGGCGACGAAATTGGCGGAATGTCACCAACTTGGCGAGTTTTTGAAATGTTGCCAAATTAACGAAAATCTCCCCAAATGGATAAAAATGACGATAAATCAGTGAAAATGACGACTAATTGTCGAAAATTCAATATCTTGGAAAGCATATTAGTATCTACTGGAAGAAAAACCTATTTATTTTACTGTGAAAGTAGTAAATTCATTTCATTATATAAGGAAAGTCATGTGTTGCCCACATCAGATTTTTTTTCAAAAACATTCGTTTGAGGAGTTGTTCCATAGGAAAACGTTCGAAAGGTGAATTGATAAGAAAACATACTTTGGGATGAGATAGAGATATGAAATTTGGTGTACTGGTAGATACTTTGGAAGGAGGAAAGTGTACAATTTCAGTTTTCCAATATTTTCTACATTAGGAGGTGTTGCACACAAAAATGTTCGATTTTCGGAATGAAGTAGAAACACTTCTTTTAGAATGTGATGAAGGCTTGAAATTTGGTATATAGGCGAATCATTTAATTGAAAACCCAAGCAGAATGGAGTTTTAGAAAATGTGTATTTAAGGGGGGTGGCTTAGATGCCACGATTTTTATGCAGGACGGGGCTCCACCTCACATTGGAACATGTGTCAAGCAGTTATTTAAGCAACATTTCAGGGATGACCGGCTGTAAGCCGACACTTCCCCCATTTCTTCGCCACCCTGGTCACCAAACCTCAACCCCTGCGACCTCTGGCTATGGGATTACCTCAAAGACACTGTTTATGGTGATAACATAAACAATTTGAAGGAATTGAAAAATGCGAAACACCGACATATCAGTAACATTTCTCCTGATACGCTAAGATGCTACTCTTGAGAACGCAGTAATGCGATTTAACTCGCTTTCAGAAAATAGTGGAAGCCACATTGAACATGATTTATAACACGTTTTAGAAACGATTAAAAACTTTTCAAACCGATGTTTTCATATCTTATTTTGTTTAACGATATTGCAGACAGGGCCATTCCCCGCTGACGGTGAGTTCTTGAACTTTTTTTTTTGCGGAAAATACAATCTCATGACCTCCTGTAAACTATTACTAAGTTTGATAACATTCTGTCCAGTAGTTTTCCTTTTATAGCCATTTCAAAGTGGAACTTTAATTATAAAGACCCTGTATATATATATATATATATATATATATATATATAATATTAAAACACCGTGAAATACTACATTACAAAATCATCTGAAATCACACTTAAAAGGCGCAAAGCTGCACTAAAAAGAGGATTAAAATATTGTCAAAAAGAAAAGAGGTATGGATGGAAACAATATACCAAAAGATGGCCGGGGGGAGTTGTGACCCCCTCACCCCGGTTAAGCATGCTTTACGTCGCGACAACACTCCCGGAGAGCCGGTACATTGCAAAAAGGAATACGAATGTATCAAATTGTAAGATGTATATATACATCATACAGAAACAAATATAAGATATAATTGTCGAGATCCAGCCCTATCGAAATTCATCTACAGTAAATGTTTGAAATATGTTAAAAAGTGTGTGAATAATGTTTGAAACATGTTCACAAGTATAAATTAACAAAATTACAAAGCTTCCACTTAAAGAAGAATTTAAATATTGACACATAATAGAACAATAATAACAAAGTCTATTTCTAAAACCATATACCTGAATGACAAACAATAGCATATTACATGCAGATGTACATCCCATATTGTGTCATACAAGACCATGCAAATTTGCTATAACGTATTATACATTATACCTTATTCAAGAGGTCCCATATCAGTTATCACACGCTTTACCTGTTACAATCCAGTATGTATATTGTCAACAGTTTTATTTAAATATAAACGGTAACTTTCGGTTACAGTTATTTTATAAAATTTGTAGATAATGTCACTTAAAAAATACTTGGGAAAACCCTGTGAGATGGTGTTTTGTAGGAAACGATAATCGCATAAATATCGATCTTCCATTTTACTGTTTATTCTTTGACTACGTATTAATTGTCCCAGTATAATATTTCTAAAAACATTTTTGTGCATACACGAGTTCCAGTTTATGATATAATTGATTTTGAAGTGGAAGTCGTTGCGTTTATCGTACAAACAGAAACCAGTAGAACCTCCTGGTTGCTTGTATATCGATATATCCAGAAAATTAAGACTTTTGTTGACATTATATGGAGTTTCAGTTAGTTTTAAATGTTGTGGATAGAAAGTAAAATCCATCTGATATTCTTCACATGGATATGCTACCAAAATGTCATCAACGTAGCGAATGAACAGAATTTCGTTTAATATATGTGTTCCATCTTCATATTTATTCAGATATATATCAGCAAGTATTGATGAACAACCACCCCCCATGGGTATTCCATGTAATTGTTTAAAATAAGATGTACCATCAAACAGTACAGTTTCGTACTGTTTGATGGTACATCTTATTACGAAAAATACAATCTGCAGTCGATTATTGATAAATATAAATTTAAAACATTGGTGGAAATGGTTTTGTTCGAAACTGTACTGTTTGATGGTACATCTTATTTTAAACAATTACATGGAATACCCATGGGGGGTGGTTGTTCATCAATACTTGCTGATATATATCTGAATAAATATGAAGATGGAACACATATATTAAACGAAATTCTGTTCATTCGCTACGTTGATGACATTTTGGTAGCATATCCATGTGAAGAATATCAGATGGATTTTACTTTCTATCCACAACATTTAAAACTAACTGAAACTCCATATAATGTCAACAAAAGTCTTAATTTTCTGGATATATCGATATACAAGCAACCAGGAGGTTCTACTGGTTTCTGTTTGTACGATAAACGCAACGACTTCCACTTCAAAATCAATTATATCATAAACTGGAACTCGTGTATGCACAAAAATGTTTTTAGAAATATTATACTGGGACAATTAATACGTAGTCAAAGAATAAACAGTAAAATGGAAGATCGATATTTATGCGATTATCGTTTCCTACAAAACACCATCTCACAGGGTTTTCCCAAGTATTTTTTAAGTGACATTATCTACAAATTTTATAAAATAACTGTAACCGAAAGTTACCGTTTATATTTAAATAAAACTGTTGACAATATACATACTGGATTGTAACAGGTAAAGCGTGTGATAACTGATTTGGGACCTCTTGAATAAGGTATAATGTATAATACGTTATAGCAAATTTGCATGGTCTTGTATGACACAATATGGGATGTACATCTGCATGTAATATGCTATTGTTTGTCATTCAGGTATATGGTTTTAGAAATAGACTTTGTTATTATTGTTCTATTATGTGTCAATATTTAAATTCTTCTTTAAGTGGAAGCTTTGTAATTTTGTTAATTTATACTTGTGAACATGTTTCAAACATTATTCACACACTTTTTAACATATTTCAAACATTTACTGTAGATGAATTTCGATAGGGCTGGATCTCGACAATTATATCTTATATTTGTTTCTGTATGATGTATATTTACATCTTACAATTTGATACATTCGTATTCCTTTTTGCAATGTACCGGCTCTCCGGGAGTGTTGTCGCGACGTAAAGCATGCTTAACCGGGGTGAGGGGGTCACAACTCCCCCCGGCCATCTTTTGGTATATTGTTTCCATCCATACCTCTTTTCTTTTTGACAATATATATATATATATATATATATATATATATATATATATATATATAACATTTTAATAGGCATGTAAATAATCAGATCTCTCAATTGATATCAGTTTGAAAATGTACCCTCTTGGGCGTAAGTTTCCTCCCCGAGGAATGACGTCACGAACACAAAAGTTGTGTCGCGGCTAATTTTCACAATGATGAAAACTGTTAAGTTACTTAATCATTGAACTTTAAATATCCATTTTATGCATAATTAGTCGAATTTTTCCTTATGCTGCCATGCTAAGTAAATATAAAATTTCGAATAATTTCATAGTCACAAAATCCTATTTATTTCTAGATTTTTGGATAACAAAGCTGAATATAAAGTTCGCGAAAATACATTAATATGTGTAGTAGCTATCTTGTACACAAGAAATCGACCACAGATAGGTGGGCATCCCTCTATAAATATTCAAAACGTTTACAGGAGGTCCTGAAATACAGATTGGCATCAAAATCTCGAATACAAAAATTTTCGTGAAAACATTACTTTCTTTAAACTATATTCTATAATATGATAAAAGGAAAATGTTGATCTCATAGGATTCAAGATTGCAATAACCATTCTCAATACCGTGCAGTCTGACTGCAATGTCTTTAGTTCCAGTAGCTGCGAAACATTTATCAGGGCGTTAGTAAAGATAGAAATCATGCTCTCAGTGCAGCGATCATCATCTATATAATGGTTTCACCCTGCTGATCTCAATACAGTACCGTATACCGCCCGAGCGGTGAGGTGGATAGCGTCTTTGGCTGTTGTCTTGTGGGCTCGGGTTCGAATCCCGAATAAGGCATGTATGTTTCCTGAGAATAATGTCAGTCTCTTCCGCCTTCTGGGTCCTCGTCAAAATGTGAAGCTGCACCCCCTCTGACCTTCGTCAGTGAGGCTTTCATGTAATAAACTTTGTTCTCTCGTCTTGTGTCTTTCTTCGTTCTTTCCTGAATCACTGGTCCTGAATTCGCTCCACCGAAACAGGAAGTCATTTAGTCAACAACAACGACAGTACCGTATAGTTAACAGCGCCGAATCTATAATAATAAAGAAACATGTCTGTCCGTTTGTTCGTCTGTGTCAACTATAACGGAAAATCTATCGTGGTACGGCCGTGAAATTTATGCATATACTTCAATACCCAAAACGATGTAGCTGGTGAGATTTCGCTTAAAATTCGAATTAGTGTTTAATTTATTTTAAGTTTTAGCACGATTTTGAGTCCATATCGGTTCTTTAAGTACCGAAATTATTATCACAGGGTTTCCGTCTTTACATCATTGAAAATATTGAAAAACTCTCTTTCAAACAAATGTTGAACAAAATACATACTTTTAATAGACGAATTTTCTTGAATTTTTTAAATATATATACTTTTCGTTTGTTTGTAAAAATCTTGCTGCCCCAACCGGGAGTCGAACCCTGGATCTCCGAACTGGCCAGTCGACGCTCTACCGTTGAGCTAATGGGACGAAACTGCCAGATCTTATAGTCGAAGTGGACTGTGTATTTTCCTCCCTCATATGTCAGATTGGCGGGAAATTGACAATCTGACTGACTACCTCCTGTTATTTTTACCTCAGGTTAGTCTACTGCTACAACCATTTTAAATTGCAAGAAATACCTTAAGTAATACATTTCTAAAATTTTCATATGTATGGTTTTCGCTATGACGGTTTTTCCCTATTAAATTATATCAATTCAGTGTTTTATCTGTTTGTGCTGATATAACCAAAGACAGTTTTTCACCATCACTTAACTCATTTAATTCACCAAATTGTTCTAATTCCTTGAAGAATTCTTGCACATATGATTTTCACATCAAATTTTTGTGGCACGTCATATACCGAATTATATCCATTCCTGGGTTCTAGTTTAGAATTTTTTTGCGTGCCGCCATTGCGACGAAGACTCTCATGTAAATTTCTCACATAGCTTGCTATCTTTTAACGAAATATAAACTTCTAAATTAATCACAATATTATCAGCTTACTTACAGTTAACGGTTTTCTTCTTGTTCTTTTCACACTTTTGTTCAGGAGCCATTGTAAAGAACCTTGGTGCCCCAACTGAGAATCGAATCCTGAATCTCTACATAATTAAATCTTAATCTCGAGATTCAGAACCGAATTAGATCCAAGCCGCAGAATCTCACAAAGTTTCCATCTTAGTACAATCGAAGCAACGTTTTCTTATTTAAATTTCTTGTTTTCGCTGTTAAAAGCGGGCGTATTGTTAAAGCGCTTGTGGATTTTCGAGAATTCTCTATTATGTCCCGGTGTAGTTTTATTCAAAGGTTTAAATCTTACATTTGCGGCGACATCGGAAAATTTTCTGGTACTGAGTAAGTATTCACGACTATATGTACAGATGTATGCGAGTATACGATGAATGTGAATATACATAGAAATGAATGTGAGTATATAATAAATGTGAATGTACATACAAGTGTATGTGAGTATACAATGAATGCGAATATACATACACATAAATGTGAGCTTGCTTTCAATAAAAGAGACTGTTGAAATATTATAATAACGAAAAGATTAAAATGAAAATTGTGCTGAAACGGATGAGAAAATTAAACTGAAAGAAAACACTTTGATGAGTGCAGCAGTTAGTTGGAAATAAGTATCAACTGATTTCGAAGACGAAGAACAGCCTCCTTATTCAGGATAAAAAAAAAACCTAAAGATCACATCCATCATAGCAAGAGCGATTTCTATCGACCCCTCTGGTAGTGACAGTAATCTGTTTTCAGTACCTGGAGTGGTTGCTCTATCATTTTACGCAAAAAAAGGAGGATGTGTTTTTTGTCTGAAATGGTTTATACCTATTATCAATTAACTGCTGTACTTAATGAAGTTTTACTTTTATAATTTAATGAAAAATTTAATAAAATAGTTATTTTAGTATATAGGCGGTTATGTGACTATATCTGTATAATAATTTTAAACATAGTTTTGTTCTTCCAAACCCTCCAGAAGTCCTACTTCCTACGATGGCCTAGAAAACTGAGTTTTTGCACATATAATATCAACCATGGAAGAGAACCTATCTAAGCAAATGTTCGACTAATATGAATTCTCCAAAAGCTATATATTTTAAAAGGAAGTATAACTTGTTAAATAGTTGCAAATTAATATTTTAAGACTCTTAATTTCCCCTCTATGGCCAATTTATACACCGGAAATGAAAAAATACTTTATTTTATTAATATTTTAATTCCCGCAAAATTTTCATGCTTTTGAACGAAATCAAAGTCACGTTGATGTGTATAGGTTTGAAAGTTCCTCTGAAAGGGCTCAACTTTCTTCCCGAAGTGTAGTCACTTGTCCCCTCTTGTTGCCAAGAAATCAATATATATATTATATATATATATATATATATATACAGTGGATTGGATTCTGCTTTTCCAGCGTTGGTATATGGAGGACTGCTTCAGGCGAGTCTGGTTCCGGGAACGTTTCCTGGGATTAAAAGCGTGCTTCAACCGGGAACAAGGGGTCGTAATCCCCCTTGGCCGTTCGACTTCCTTGTAAGCATCCCCATCCGTTTTTACTTCTTTCATTTCTTATTCATTTGAATCCATATATATATATATATATATATATATATAGCCATAGAAACTTCGTGAATTTCAAAAGACCCTCCCATTGTTCCAGAAATCGATACTCAGCAGCACCGTAATAATCACCCCAACTTCAACAAGTTTTCGATAGCGTGTGTGTTGCTCTCGAAATTATCTGCCAGGAATAATCAAATGAAGAAACTTACGCGAAAAGTTTGGCCGGGCTTCATTACTTCATGTTTAAAGTGATTGGGGGCTTTTATTTATCAGTTCGTGATATAAAAATCTGTTATGAAAATTTACATATTAATTGGCATTATTGTTATTTCAAGAATATTAACTTTTTTAACGGTTATATACACTACTAGAAAGTTATATACACTACGCGACGTATAACATGCACCAACATGAAATTCTGACTTTGTAATTATGCGAATTGGTTGCTCTATGTATGCAAATGATCTGAAATGCCAGTACGTCACGCGATTAGAGCGCGGTAAAAAAGATACGGAAACGGCAGATGAGTCAACAGTTGCTACGGTCTGTTACGGAAACCCGTTTTCCGAGCTGTTTTTCGTTTCAGAAGACACGTGTTGTTGAAGAGATGCCTGGCCGGTGACAATGTGGTCCGTTTCAGCATTTGGAGGATCGTGTGAGGGGATTCATTTTAGGCCTACGTACGTTGAGAGGTCGTACCGGCGTATCACCGATGAAACACACGTAGTTGCGTTTACTCAAATCTTAGCGTAGATGCGTCTCACAAAATATTTTGCTAAGATGAATTAAAGAAGGGCATGAGTATCGTCACGGTGGTACAGGATCATACACACGTTGTCAACGCATTCGAAAGTAGGAGGTGGTGGCCCCACAAACAACGACTGTCGCCATTCTGCAGAATTTGCAGGGTACATTAAATGTTCCAATATCAGCGAAAACAGTTTCTCGAAGATTGGCCGAAACCGGCTTGCACTCAAACAGTTCTTCACGAAGAATACCATTGACGACAAGACACCGACGTGAGAGATTGCAATGATGTCCGGCCCGAGCCTCTTATACGACTGAAAGTGGCAGGGTAGTGTTCAGAGATGAGTCCCGGTTCTGTTTGTCGAATGACAGTCACCACGAGAGTCTGGAGGCGACGTGAAAACAGATCCAATTCTGCTGTGATTGTTGATCGCCATGCTGCTCGACAACGCTGCATCGTATTTTGGGGTACCATTGGCTTCGATAGCCAGTCTCTGGGTCGTATCGGATGCACAAATAAGGACATGACGATATGCGGATGATGTGCTGCGGCTGGTTGAACTGCCCTAACTTCAGCATTTGCAAAATGCTGTTTTCAACAAGATATCACGCAACCGCACACGGCAACCACCAGCAGATAAACCTTGAAAGGTATCCAGGTGCTTCCTTGACTTCCGCTGTCTCCCATTCTCTCACCCACAAAGCATGAATCGACGTGATTGGTCGTCGTTTGACTGCCCCGTCCCCGTCTCAAACTCAGGGCGACTTGTGGAGAAAAGTTGAAGACACATGGTCATCCATCCCTCAGTAAACTATCCGCTAGCTTATTGCACCTGTTTCTCGAAGGGTTGATGCTTGTATCTCCCCAAGCGGTGATCCTACTGCCTACTGATCGCCCTGCCTATGCCATTACTGTATTGCATATCCTGTGTGATATGAATATATATGTGTGTGTGTACATATATGTATGTATGTATCTAAGATTTATTAAAAATAAGCGGTACATTTGTACCTTATAAAAATTACAATGAATGAATAGATGGCTTATGAAAACATTTGTTTTTGTTTTTCAGCAGTGCGTAATATTTAAAGGAGCTGCTATTAAGTTATACAACTCGGACAGTCAGTCAATTCTTATAGCAAGCCGTGTTCACGCGAGAACGATGACGTTGAGCATGTTGGGTTCTAAGTCCTTCCGAGAGGTTGGTGGTAGTGGATATATATATATATATATATATATATATATATATATATATATATTAAAAATTCACGGAAATTCGTCTATAAATAGTACGCATTGCATTTAAAATTTGTTTAAAAGAAAATTCTTACATATTTCTGATTGTGTTAAAATGGATACTCTGCAATAATATTTCCGATCACAGAGGAACCAATTTGCGCCAAATTTCTTCAAACGTCACATTAACATTTAATAATGGAAAAACTAAATAGAATTTTAAAAGAATCTCGACGAGGTGCTTTTTTATGGGGCGTCAAGGATTCTGGTACTAAATTTCACAGCTTTGGGTACTTTGAATTTGCGCTACGCTACCAATAAGTAAACAAACAAACAGACATTTACCTTTATTATTGTAGATGAGGCATTTGATGAAAAATATGATGTGGGCAGCATATGACTTCCTGACATAATGCACTGACTTTGATTCGGTTACAGCGGAATTATGCTGTACAACATCCACAGTAAAATATTTTTTGATTCAGATGAACATCAAGTTAATTAAAATTTGGTTCTTTTTTGCAACTTACGTCCTCACAGACTGACTTAGTCATATTCAAGTGCAAAATCCTCATCAATATGTAATTGACAATTAATATCACTTAAAATAATGACTACTGGCATTAAAATATAAAACTGTTGCCATAAGTATCTTCTCTAGGCATGCATTTAAATTTTTCCTGTAACAAATTTGACTACACATTTTCCACGTGTTGTCAATTTTTTTTTTAAATTATGTTGACAACGGTAATATCTCTAGCGGAAACTATTGTTTTCAAATTTGCAAGTTCATTCAAAATTTAATTTTAAATTTATTATATGTTCATAACGAGAATTCTGTAATTAACTTAGTGTTTGTTACAGTGCGTTTTATAATATTGAAAATAATTATATATGGTGCATTGAACATATTTCTATGAACCCATTTTTGAAGCATTTAAAATTACTGTGGATCAAACTCTTTTCTCAGTGCGCATCTATGCTGTAAAATTTTTTTTTTCAAATTTCAAGTTTCTAACTTCAGTATTTCTAAAAATCCATAGATGAGTCAGTCCATCAGTCTGCAAAGGAAGAGAGAGAGATTTAAAAGACAATATCTAAATTTTTTAATTGTAAAAAGATCTATGTCGTCCCGTTTGGAGATTTTTCTTTCACTGTAAAAAGCTCTCTTATCTGACATGAGCAAAACTCAAATCACAAATCTTTACAGAAATATATAACACATAAAAAAACTTCACATAAAAAAATAAATTTTAAAACTAAACTTTTTGTCATCAAAAAAAAAATTCTCAAAACTTTTTATAATACTCTTAAGTTTTTCCTGCAACATAGGATTAATAACATGTTTTTAGATATTTTTTGAAATCTCACTCAGAGGATTTTTCATTTCCACATCAGAATAAAACTATTCTTCCTTCAGAAAGCAATTTATTTACAGTGTGTTTCTCTTTCAGTGCACTCTGGAAAGTATGCAACGAAGAATACTATTTAGAACAGTGAGTTTCGAAAATTCTGACTTGTAATTAGGGGTGTCATCGAGGGAATTCAATGACACAAAACATCTTAAAGATTGTACAACAAATATATAATAAATATGCAGATGGATTCGAAACTCTCTGAGAAAGCTTTAATGAGAAATTGGGAATACTAAAACGCTATGGATATACGCAAACGTCACCCTGTGCCACAGAGTTGTGCCGTTGAGTGGATTCCCTATTTTTCACAGAAACAATGACAGTATATATATATATATATATATATATGACAGTATATATATATATATATATATATATATATATATATATATATATATATATATATATATATATATATATTAGAAAGAAGTAATAATAAAAATAATTAATTCAAGTAATCGTGAAATATTAACATCGACATAGAAGTAAAACCACTGCCATAATGCCGATAATAGTAAAGATATATGTAAAAAGATAATAGAAAAGTATATATGTAAATATATATATATATATATATATATATATATATATATATATATATATATATATATGTAAATATATATATATATATATATATATATATTCGTCTTTCTGAATGAAATATTGAGGTCATAGTACAGTATCTGATTACGTGTTTATAATCTATACTTTTTGATTCTTATTGCCTTTTAAAATCGTAGAATTAATACACTTTAATGCAGATTTTGGAATACATGTCTTGTGGGTTATTCCACGTTTTTATGTTCTGGTACCTCTTTTACATCTTTTTAAATTTTGATACTTCGGTATACATTTCTTGTGCAATATATCGGCTACCGGGAGTCTTGTCTAGACGAAAAGCTTGCTTAACCGGGGGGGTCACACACACCCCCCGGCCATTCCTTGGTATATTGCTTCCTTTTACTTGTTTTACTTGTCTACTTTTCTGGTATGATATTTAAATCCACGTTGTAGTGCAGCATCGCGCCTTACTCGTGTGATTTCTGGTATTTTAGAACTTTCACACTTATATTACATATTTATTTATAAATATGTATATATATATATATATATATATATATATATATATATATATATATATATATATCATTAGGCATCTGCTATTCAATGTCGACGAGAGCATAGGAAGTGCAGAACCAGTCTGTATGTGTAGTTATTTGCAATGACAGCGCTATTACTTATTCTACATACATTATAAAATATACAAGGAAAGTATTGTAACGGGATCAAACATTGGTATTCAAGTTTTCCAGATAAGAGTCCATTTTAAACATCATTGAATTCTAATCGAACGTTTTCGAGGGGATGTCTGTGTTTATCTATATGAGACTTCAGAACGTTATCATAAGTCATTTTTGACCGACTTTTTTAAATGAATTTAAAAAAAATACAAACATCAGGACTTTCAATGCTATAAATAAATTATCATTTTATACGTATTTCTTCATTTGAAAACGAGTGACATAGGATTTAAAACGATAGCATAAGAAACGTTCTCGAAATATTGCGCGTTTTCCGAAATTATTTGTGGAAAAATGACATAACGTTGAAAGGTACTAAGTATCGTCCAATATGTTTACTTTGCATATCTTACTATTAAAATACGATCGTGTATGTATGTATATATGTATATAGCTGGAATTCCGAAGCCGCTATTCCCCTAAGAGAGCGCGCGCGGATTTTTTTTTAAACTTAGGTATCAAACTGAGATTTTCGAAAATTAAGAAAACTTTTATAAATTATTCATTTGTAAAAAAAAAATTATTTTGGGGGGTAAAATAGAGGTGTGTGGGGAAATCGATCTTCTCATTCAAAAATAAAGTTAGAGCCTCAAATTTTTAAGATAGATAAATACATTTCGCACAACCTCTAGAGAAGAGATTCTTTACACAGTCGATAGATTTTTTCATACAAATTAAAAACATTCCGAAAGACACGAAAAAATCCATTCAGAACGTGGAACGATTTCCCCTCGTTTTTGTCCATTCGCGGAGATCGTAGAGATCCGAAGTTCAGACAGCTGACGTCCGTCGAGGTGGGGAGAAAAAATACAAAATTCTTCAATCTCGCGATTTTCAGACAGAAATTCTAAATTTTAAATATATGTTTCTAACATTATTATAAGCATTTCCTGAAAACATCACGGTGTTGCAATGAAAACTTCATGCTTTACACTTTTTTCGACGTATTGCACAAAATCAAAATTAAAAGTAGAAGGCTGTAGAAGGGGACTGAGAGAGAAGAAAGTGAGAGGGATCTATAAGAGAGCGCTGTACGAGGGGGCTGTAGAATGGGGCTGAGAGAGAAGGCTGTGAGAGGAAACTGTAAAAGGGAACTGTAAGTGGGGGTTGTTGTTGTTGAAACCCAGACCGTCCGACCTACCAGAAAGGTGTAAGGTAACCTGTAAGGTGGAACTGTAAGTGGGGGTTGTGGAATAGGCCTATGGAAGGGGATGTAGAAGGGGGCAGAGAAAGAAGACTGTGAGAGCGAGAGAGCTGTAAGAGGGATCTGTAAAAGGGGGCTGTGGAATGGGGCTGTGGAAGGGGCTGTAGAAGGGGGCTGAGAGAGAAAACTATGAGAGGAGGCTGTAATATGGAGCTGTGGAAGAAATTGAGAGAAAAAGCTGTGAGAGGGAGCTGTAAGAGGGAGCTGTAAGAGGGTGTTGTGGAATGGGGCTATGAAAGGGGCTGTATAAAAGGGCTGAGATAGAAGGTTGTGAAATGGATCTGTAAGAGGGGCTGTAAGAGGGGGCTGTGGAAGGAGCTGAGAGAGAAAATTGTGTGAGGGAGCTGTAAGGGAGCGCAGTAAGAGAAGGCTGAGGAATGGTGCTATGGAAGGGGGTGTAGAAGGGGGCTAAGAGAGAAATTTGTGAGAGGGATCTGTAAGAGGGGGCTCTGGAAGGGGCTATGGAAGGATCTGTAGTAGGGGCTGAGAGATGAGGCTGTGAGAGGGAGCTGTAAGAGGGAGCTATGGAAGGGGCTGAGAGAGAATTCTGTGAGAAGGAGATGTAAGAGGTTTCTATGGAAGGGAGCTGAGCGAGAAGTTTGTGAGAGAGGGCTATCAGCGGGGCAGGAGCTTTTGTGCCCACTTGGAACTTGCAGAACTTGCTGAAAAGCTGATTGCTACAAAAAAGGTTTACTATTTATTTAGCGACCGCTAGCGAGAAAAGTCCGCTAGTACAATATTATTCTACAAGCCTGATGACAATATTCTCGTGGACGTAGTGCATTCCATTCAGGAGAGAAGATTTTGTCGTAATATTTTTATATCTTCACTCCAAAAAATTTGTCAGTAGTCCTTTATCGCACGGGATATTAATCAAATATCAATTCCATATTGATGAGAATTTTGCATATGAGTATGAATAAGTCATTCTGCTTGTTACAGCTAAGTTGATACATTCTCTAATTTCAACTCACTTGATAACTAATTCGACCCCAAAAATATTGTGCTCTTAATCTTATATAATAATTTTTTGCTGAGAAAGCAGTAAAGTCGTTGGATTCTGTAGAGAAAGTCATGTGGTACCAACATCAAATTATCTTAACTTCAAGAAGGTGGATTCTTTAAGTATAAAAATAAATTGCTCATTTTCCTTTAAACGCTCAGTAATGCATCTTGTGCTCATATATATTCCAATTAAAATAATTTATACTCAATCTTTGCACCCTATTTCCCAATAACATCACACCTCGACTTCTGAAAATCCGGTCAGTCCCTTACACTCCTCTATGTTAAAGAAATCAATAAACCCATAGAAACTTCATGAATTTCCAAAAGCTCTCCTCTGCGCATTGTACCTGAAATCAATTCCGGTACCTCCCCCAGTAATCCTCCACGACTCCAACAAGTTATCAAAGGGATATGTTGAACCTCGAATTATCTGGGTGCAATATTCAAATGAAGAAATTTTCGAGAAAACTTTCCATGGATTTTGTTATTTTCTTTTTGCCAGAGCTTGGGGGCTTCTGTATAATAGTTCACTCGATATACCTTCAGTGTTTAATTTGATAGTGAATATAAAATTCTGGGCGTTCGAAGACGGGAATGACTGAGATTGATGTGCATTTAAGTAAATCATTTTATGAGTAATTCAATGATTATTTGGAACTAGAGTACCCGACATTGCTCGGAATTTAAGATGAATATTTTTGATTAAAATTAAATTAGAACAGAGTTTTCAAGTAGCTAAGTATGAAAATAATTTGGGGTAGCTACTGAATATATATATATATATATAAATATATATATATACATATATATATATATATATATATATATATATATATATATATATATATATATATATATATATATATATATATAAAAATACATTGTGAGACCAGGAATAGATTTTCACCAGATTTGAGCTGAGATTTAGCTGAGACAGTTTTATGACACCCTGACCCGAAAGGTCAAAGTAGGTAATAAAAGTTAGAGGTTACATGTAGCCATGAGAGTGGTTAACGATGTGAACTAATATTCAGAATTTCTGGTGGCATTGCCCTAACGACAGCCAATCAGAGCAACAAAGGGTGTTACAGATCGCAGGCAAAAGAGGGCGGCAACAAAAGGTTCTAGAGTGATACACGACTTCTACAAGCAATAGCGATTTTAGAGAGATTCCAAGAACTTCGACACGACACATAACTACTAAGAAAAATTTCACGATGACTTCGAGGTGAGAATATCAGTGACCGCACAGTAGAGCGATGCAGTAGAGAAGTATTACACAAGTGTTGCAAACAGAGTGTCCGTAGAGATACCAAAAACATGTTCAATGTCCTGATATACAGAACGTCAACGACAGATGGCAGATCAAATGCAGTACAATTAGCAGTACGAGTTGGAGCCCAACACGTAGAGTTAAGGCCAATACTATACGATGATGCAAGAATTGTGGTCAATGGCCAAAGCCGATAGTGAAGGTATGTACCTAATAATAATTGTTGAAAATCATAAATACTTTTTAGGCATTTTTGAGTAACTGATCTCACATTGTTTCTCTCCCCCGCAATTAATGTATAATTGTTGGAATGATTTCAATAAATATTCTATAATTTTATTAAATGATTTTATTTTTAAAGTTAACAACGGTGCAAGTAATTGAGTTCTTTATATTGGGCTGCTCGTCGACTTATGACAGAGAGGTCGGAGACTGGCATAGGATAAAAAAAGTACTTAAGTAGTATTATGTTAATAAATATTCTTTTACAGAACTCGTACTGAAAGTAAATATGGTGGGTTTTTTGAGCGACACACAATGCAATGTGTTTAAATGTTATTACTATCAACGATTTACGGTCTTTCGGCCATATTTAAGAAAAGTTAATTTACAGTATGATTTGCATATCTCCGACCTTTTACTGCGCCATTTATATATATATATATATATATATATATAAATGCTCCATATATATATATATATATATATATATATATATATATATAATAGTAGTTACTTGATATATAAAATAGTAACTATTTAATATATATATATATATAGTAACTGCTTAATATATATATAGTAGTTACTTAATATATACAGTAGTAGCTACTTAATATATATAATAGTAGCTATTTAATATATATAATAGTACTTAATATCTATAATAGTAACTACTTAATATATATAATAGTAGCTACTTAAAAACTAAGCAACTCTTATTTTAATTATACATTATTTGAAATATATTATGCTCTTATTAGTTGGAATGGATGATTGAAAAGAAAGTTACTTGGTAACGGGTTGTTTAGCTACACATTTCAGCAATAAGCCTATTTAGAATAATAAATATAAAACCATGTTGTTAAGTCACGAATTGTGTGAACGCATTACCCTTTCTTTTAAAAACCCGTAGCAATGGTCACCACTACATAGTTGTGACGCCCGAAAACTGAAACTTATTTCCTTCAAGCTTTCATAGATCGAATTTTCACTCTTTTCCCGATATTAAGACTCACACTTGTTATAGATACGATTAAAATTTAATAAAAATTCTGAAATATAGTAATTATAAAAAATAGATTGCAAGGGTTTCAATCACTCCATATTTATGCCAAAAAAATGGGAATTGACCAAGTCTTCAATTTCTCGATGCAACAACATTGAAATGAAATAGTATAAAACACGCATATTTCGATGCATTTTCAAAGAAAAAAAAATCTGATGTGGACAGCACATGACTATTCTTATATAATGCAATGAATTGACTACTTTTAAAGTTAAGACAAATGTTATTCTTTTAGTAGATACTTATATTCTTTCCAGGATATTGAATTTTCTTCAATTAGTCGTCATTTTCAATGATTTAGCGTCATTTTTATACATTTGGCGAAATTTTAGTTAACTTGGCAGCATTTAAAAATATCGCCAAGCTGGCGACATTCCGCTAAATTCGACGTCAAAATCTCGCCAAGCGTTGTGGACGGAGAAATAAGTTATTCTTACAGCGGATAAATGACTATAGGCGTTCAAATATAAAAGTATTATTCAAAGTATCTTTTCTCGTGAATGGAACGAGTTAGATCCATGAGAATGATGTCACCAAATGTATCCCATGATATTATATAAGAAAAGTGAACATGTTTCTTAACAGTTAATATTTATTTTTATTTATAGGATTTTTTGATAAATTTCTTTGAAAAATGTGCAATATCTCGAGAACGGTTCATGCTAGCGTTCTAAAGTTTATGTCAATTGTTTTCTAAGAAAAAATTACATAAGAAATGTCTATTTACGTAACTTTATTAAAGATTCTTTTATACAATTAAACTCGATTTAATGAGTTCTTAAAGAAATATAGAAAGAATAAATTGCCGTCTGCAGGAAAAATCATGTACTGCCCACATCAGATTTTTTTTATTTGGAACCAGGGCCATGTGACCAATCCTCAAGAAAATTTAGCATAGCGCCCTGTTAAAACAACCTGTATATATTTAGATATTCCCGTTAAATCTCTGTTTCTACCTAATCCTAAAATTCACATAATTAAATGTTTTAATATCCATACCCTTTCCGTACGATGAACTTACATTAATTCTAACTGAGTCGATTTGATTCGCATCTGAAGCCACTCTTCATGGTCAATAAATAAATATTTCTAGAAACCTAATTTCAAAAAAATCTTCATAGTTCGTTAAATGAAATCTCAGCAGCACCGCAATAATCCATCCCTCGGCTGTGGCAAAACCCCGAAGGCGTGTATGTGGCACAGGAAGTTATATTCGCGCAATATGCAAATGAAGCAACTTGCGTAAAAGTTTAGTCCAAATGCATTAGTTCCTGCTTAGGAAAGATATTTAAACATTTATTTAGTTGTCGATGGGTTATAGGAAGTTGGGATATCACAAATGACATATCATTTTCAATATGATTTAAAGCATGCAGTACCAATTTACCTCAATTGTTTATGTATTTACAAATTTAATTTTAAGAATTTTATAGTCTGCCTCAGGAAAATTAAATATTCTTTATTTAATGTCGGAGTGCGCTATGCATTCTCCACTCTCTGCCAGATTGGCGAGCGATTAAAAATCTAACTACCCACCTCCTGCTATTTTTAACTCAGGTTAACCTCCTAATGCTATTTTTATCCTCCAGGTGAACTTCCTGTGAGGCCGTTATCCTCCCAATTTTAAAACGGCGTTCAATATCCCAGACATCACTGAATACGTGCTGATCGTGCTAGGGCCACTTTCAGACCTCTGACATCCTATTTTTTTTTTCTTTAAAAAAAAAAAAAAAAAAAAAGCTATGTTAACTGTTCTTATTTTTTTGGATCTTTCTTTTTTTTTGACACTTTTTGTTTGTATTTTTTCTTATTTTTCTTTTCTAAATTTTATTCTAAATTTCTGTTTTTGTTTTCATACGCCAAATTTTTTTTTTCTTTTCATATATTTTCTTTTTATATATTTTCTAAATTTTACTTTTAAAATTTTATTATTTTCTTTCATTTTAATCTATATTTTATTATGTTATTATACCTCACTCTAAATATTATTTTTCAATGATCTTTTTATCTATATTCGCAATAACCATTTTCCCATTTTTGTAAAATGGACGTACTTGTCAAGTTCAAATATAATGTAAAACTGTCTGTTTAATCACAATATTTATTATAAATTGTAATATTTTTAGACCTAAATAAAAGTTCGTTTGGTGGGATGGTAGACCTTGGGTGCCTCCTGAATGCAGGAGGTATCCTTTCCCGGCCGTGCAGATAGCTACTCTAAACCCAATATGTGAGTCGCACGGCCTGGGGTCTTCAGACCTCTGACATCCTTCCGATTGTTCCTTTTCTACAAATTTTCATCTCTGCAAACCCTCTCCCTCTAATAAACCTATTTGGTTCTCCAAAGTTCGTTCAAATCCCTCTTCAGTAGATAAAAATAAAAACTGTATTCTTGTTGCCATAGAAATTTCTAATAAAGTGACCTAAACTTATGAGTAGATTCTGCTCTCAATTAATTTTGATGAATGAATCCCTTTATTTCATTCTTATTAACTTATATGAAAACTTCTTATTAACTTCTTATTAATAAAAAAACTATGTTAACTGTTCTTATATTCTCGGTTCTTTCTTTTTCTTTTGAACTTTTTTATTTGTATTTTTTCTGATTTTATTTTTTTAATTTTATTCTAAATTTCTGTTTTTGTTTTTCATGTGCCTATTTTTTTTTCCTTTTCATATATTTTCTTTTTGTATATTTTCTAAATTTTACTTTTAAAATTTTATTATTTTCTGTAATTTTAATCTATTTTTCATTATGTTATTATACCTCACTCTAAATTTCATTTTTCAATGATCTTTTTATCTATATTCGCAATAACCCTTTTCCCATTTTTGGAAAAATGGACGTACTTGTCCAATTAAAATATAATTTAAAATTGTCTGTTTAATCACAATATTTTTCACCAATTGTTATCTTTTTAGATCTAAATAAATATTCGTTTGGCGGGATGGTAGAACTTGGGTGCCTCCTGAGTGCAGGAGGTGTCCTTTCCCGACCGTGCAGCTAGCTACTCTAAACCCACTATGTGAGTCGCACGGTCTGGAGTCTTCAGACCTCTGACATCTTTGCACTAACCTGCAGGGTTAATTTGTTCGGGTGCCACTGTGAATTACCTTGCTGTCCCAACCCTGAACCGAACCCTGGATCTTCGAACTAGGCAGCCGAAGCGCTACCATTGAGCTACTGAGATGAAATTGCAAGCTCTTTTAGTCGAAGTGGACACTGCACACTCTGTGGAAATTTCTAAAAAAATCGACAAAACCTGAGAAATTCTGAACCAATCTACAAATTTCGAGGAATTTCTAAAACTCGCCAAAAGTCGTCAAGTTAACATTCTTTGCCAAAAAATGCCGACAAGATCGCCGAATTTATTGCCAAGATCAAATGACCTGGACCTTTAAATAATAACCATATAGTCACCTGTAAAATATGTCTTTTGTCTTTCCTTGGAGACATGTAATACGTCATGAAGATATTTTAAATAGCGGTAACAATATATCACAATTATTTTATTCATTTATTTTTATTTATTTATTTATTTATTTTTTATTTTTTTTTACAAATTTGTCTTTCTTTGGTTTCAGTTGAATAGAATGTCCAGTACTATATTTACTGGGAAAGTCTTTCTGTGTGCAATATTTTGAATGAAAACGAATTTATGAAGATTTATTTACTTTCCCACATGAACTAACTCTTGCACAAGTAGAACAAACAAATCGAAGAAACTTCAGTTCGTTTCGATTATTTTGATATATCAACATTAATAACAACAGGTACATTAATTTTAGTTTCAGAAATAAGCTCAACTAATTTACGAAAAGGTCCTTAGAAAACATAAATAAAAATCTGATGTGGGCAGCACCTGACTTTCTCTGCAGACTTATATCCACGTTCTCTTTATTAACACTTTACAACAAAGTTGAAAAGTGTTTATGACTTTGTTCATTCTGTCTGTCTGTTTGTCTGTCTGTCTGTCTGTCTGTCTGTCTGTCTGTCTGTCCGTTAGCAGGATAACTGCCGTAAAAATGACTTAATCAAAATGAAATTTTAGTATGTTGTTCAGACGGTCTGTAGAACGTATGGGAATATAAATGAATAATATTACCCAATTAGTTTTGGATTGAACCCGAGTCGAAAAAATGAAATACATTGAACCCTATGGGACCTAATTTTTCAAACATTTTTTAAGCGGATTTAAAATTCACAAATTGCTTCGAAAATTTTAGGTAATATTCAAATTGTTCCATAGAATATATAAAAAAAAAATTCAGCGAAATATATTCAGTAGTTTTTTATATAAAAATTAAAATAATAATTACACTTCTTATATGAAACGATCACGTGACTATGATATGAAACGATCACATGACCCACTTCAAAATGATATATGGCATCCATCTTGTTTCAAAATCGTGATTTTTTTAAGTTCTTATTTAATTCATATTGAGTGTTATATCCGTCCTAAAACTACTTTATTTTTGCTTAAATTCTGTGCATCTACATACTGAAACAACGCAATGACAATATATTTGAGTTTAAATGCTCATCTAAATTTGATTATTTCTACAACTAAGCCTATTTTTCACCTATGTAAAATGTAAACAGCAAAACATATAGAATGAGTTGTATTAGAATTCCTGTATTTTTTTAACACAAAATAATTTAGTCCATGGAGTCTGCATGGCTGATATGAATGAAATATTAATTGATTTCATAAAGAGAAGGACGATTTTTTTCGATGAAGTTTCAATCATAGAGTTTAATTTTTTGTAGCTCCATGGTCTCAAACAAAATGTTTAAATAAAATAAATTATTATAGTATTGTGATGAATGACATGAATGGGGGAATTATTTATGAATGAAATGATGCTTTTATAGAGAGATCCAGGCGTGTTATTTTTTCTATGACGTCATTTGAATTAATTTCAGTTGTTTTCGATGAAGTTTTCAAATATAATAAATTATCGTAGTATTATGATAATTCTAAAACTATTACCGAGGAATGTATAACATTTTAGAGATGTTTAAACCAGGTAATTTATATTTCAATGCCGTCATTTGAATGAAGTTCATTTTTTTCGATGAAGGTTTAAGTTTTCAAATATAATAAATTAATGCAGTATTGTGATAAGTTTCAAAATATTACCGAGGAATTTATTGCATTTTAGACTTGTTTAAATAAAATTGCATTGAAGTTGGAAAGTGTTTCATAATCAATGCTTTAAGCATGATTGATCTTTCTTGTGTCAATTAAATTTAATTCACGTTTAATTCAATTTTCGTTCTCATTTGGTAACTGGGCTTATTTCAAAGGTTACGTACAGAAAATACGAAAAAACTAAAATGGCTCGAGAACAACTAGTCCTAGCGTAATGGGGTTAATCTTATTATTTTCGTCGTTAAAAATTACGTATAAAACAAGCATTTAATGGATATATTTGAGTATACGTAGTTTTTTATTTTATATTTTGCCGATTTTTGCGGGTCATTTTGCAAAATAAGGCAGGTTATTTTTTTTAATCGTGCCAAAATCTAATCAGCACCAGGGTGATCCATAAGCGACTTATCTACCGAACTTTCTGAAATTCGGTCCACTAGTTTTTTAGCTAGAATGAATACAGGCTTTTGCGGGCCATTTCGCAAAAAATGGAGGATTATTTTATCCCGAATCGTATCCAAAACTAATCAGCACCAGATTCACCCACAAGTGATTTACCTACCAAATTATATGAAATTCGATCCATTAGTTCTTTAGTTAGAGTGGATACAATATCTGCACAGACACACAAACAGACACACAGACAGACAGACAGACATGCACACATACACACAGACGTCACTCTAAAAATAGATTTTTCGTGTTCTAGAGGTCTCGAAACGTGTAGATCCGTCGAAAACTCGAGTTGTGATTTTCGGCATGATTCCAGTACTTTCCCTATACATTACCATGCGTCGCAGGGAAAGTAGAAAATACTCTCGTAGTAGAACAGAGTCAATTTTCCCCACATCGGTGAAAACAAATCCATAAATCCATAAATCCATAGAGAGCTCATGAATTTCAAAAATAACCTCATTGTTCTGGAAATAAATTTTCAGCAACACAGCAATCATCCATCGACTTCAACAAGCCCTCAAAGGCGTGTGTGGGACCTTCAAATTGATATTTTCGTAATATTCAAATGAACAAACTTATGCGGAAAGTTTGATCAAACTTCATTAGTTTCTGTTCTGGGAAAAGTCTATTGCTTGTGTTTATAGTCAAAGTTCTAAATATCCGATATCTAATTTAAGTGAAAACCAATTTGGTGTACACTTAGGAAACGGGAAATGTCCAGTGCGTTTGCATTTAGTGTATTGGAATAATTCCGCTTTGATTAGGTGGTTGGTTCTACGGTAATGAGCAGCGCCTTGAAACATTTTGGTAAAATTCAGTTAATGTAAAATATCTGAAAAAAATATAAAAGTATAATATCATTAAAATAAAATATTTGAAATGGCAAGAATAACGACCGGATTTTACGGAGTCCGCTTCGACTATAAGAGCTTGTAATTTTGTCCCAGTAGCTCAACCGTAGAGCGTCGGTTGGAAAGTTCGAAGATCCAGGGTTCGATTCCCGGTTGGGGCAGCATGGTTCTTTACAATGCATCCCGGTAACATCAACCCTGTATATTAGTGAAACGATTTCGGAGGTCTGAAAGTAACCGTAGTACAACTACCAGGGATTCTGTGGACTTTGGGATATTGCGCGGATTTCAAATTAAAACAAGAAAGATCAATCATGCATAAAGAATTGATTATGAAACACTTTCCAACTTCAATGCAATTTTATTTAAGAATCTCTAAAATGCGATACATTCCACTGTAATATTTTTAAAATTATCGCAGTACTACGTTAATTTATTATATTTGAAAACTTAAAACTCCATCGAAAAAAATGAACTTCATTCAAATGACGGCATTGAGATGTAATTCGCCTGGTTTAAACATCTCTAAAATGCGATACATTCCTCGATAATAATTTTAAAATTATCCTAATACTACAATAATTTATTATATTTGAAAACTTCATCGAAAACAAATGAAATTTATTCAAATCACGTCATCGAAATATAAATCGACTGACTATCTGTATAAAAGCAACATTTCATTCATAAACTTTTTCCATTTATTTCATTCATCACAATACTATAATAATTTATTTTATTTTCAAACTTCAAACCATGGAGGTTCAAGTAATTTAACACTATGCTTAAAAATTCATCAAAAAAATAGGCTGCTTCTCTTTGTAAAATCAATGATGTTTCATTCATATCCGCTATATTGCAGATTCTATGAGCTAAATAATTTTGCATTGAAGAAATGCAGCAATTCTTATACAACTCATTCTACATCTTTTGGTGGTTAGATCTTCCATAAGTGAAAAGCTGGCTTCTTTGTAGAAATAGTCAAATTTGGATGATCATTTAAGCTCAAATATATTATAATTGTGTTGTTTCAGTATGTAGATGACCAGAATTTAAGCAAAAATAAAGCGGTTTTAGCAGGAATACAATACTAAATATGAATTAAAAAGAACTTTAAAAATCACAATTTCGACACAAATGGACGATATATTTTATTTTGAAGTGAGTTGCGTGATCCCTTTATATAATGGTTACGTGATCTCTTCATATAAAGGGTGTTATTATTATTTTAATTTTTATATAAAAAACTATTGAATATAGTTTGCTGAAATTTTTTTTTATATATTTTATAGGATAATTTGAATATTTCCTAAAACTTTCGAAGCAATTTGTGAATTTTAAATTTGCTTAAAAAATGTTTGAAAAATTAGGTCCCATAGGGTTCAATGTTCATTTCTTCAACCCGGGTTCAATCCAAAACTAATTGGGTGATATTATTCATTTGTATTCCCATAGATCCCACAGACTGTCTGAACAACATACTAAAATTTCATTTTGATAAAGTCATTTTATAGCATTTGTCGTGCTAACGGACAGACGTACAGACAGAATGAACAAAGTCATCACTTTTCAACTATGTTGTAAAGTGTTAAAAATGATAACGATCACGCTGGAAGCTAACTTGGAGTATAAAAATAGCATCAGGAGGCATCAGGAGGCTAACCTGATATATAAATAGCAGGAGGTGGTGTCAGATTATCAGTTGCACCCCAATCTGATATTAGAGAGTGGAAATATCCACTTCGACTATAGTTCTTGCAATTTCATCCCAGTAGCTAAACGGTAAAGCGTCTGCTGGTCAATTCTAAGATACATGGTTTGATTCCCAGGTAGCAAGGTTCTTTACAACCACCGAAACAGCAACCCTAGACTTCAAATTTAGTTGATGTTTTTTACTGAATTCAGAGACAACTGATATGGAAAGCTGAATCTTTGCCTGTTTATAGAATCGACCAAACAACAGGATTTTAAAGAATAGAGAAACATTGTTATGAAATCTTACCAGAACGTCTAAAAGACACTCGTGACTAAAAAAGCTGAATCTTCACACATTTATACTATCGGCCACGATACAGAACCAAATGAAAACAGACTTTCAGTTTCTTTCCCCGGTGCAGGCGGGGAAATGGGAGGTTGAAAAATATTTCCAGATCATTCAGACCCTCTCCCCTCTCCCCAGTTACCTAGAAGACTAAAACTTCAACTTCTTATAACATCGACCAACTAAACTAAGCCAATAATTAGGACCGACTGTTATCGACGCATAAGAGGCATTGTTGAATAAAATCAATCCTGTCAAAAACTGTGCAAATGTTCGTTTCTCTGTCTTTGTCAGGCTGAAATACTAATTAAATACTAAGAGAAAAACTATTTTTATAAATCTAATATGGTATGTAGCATAAACGAGAGACGGTTACAACGTTTTCGGGAATGACTCTCTTCTGTATCTCCTGTCTAGAAGAAAAATGCGTTTTTACTCCGAAACTAGTTGTTGATCTACATTCTTCTTTCACAGTCGAATATAAACAGTCGAGTTCACCTACCACAGTGACCACCTACCAATATGCATAATAACCGCTTCTGGCAGTACGGACAGCAGCCAGACGCCGAGGGAGTGACTGTAAGGTGTTGAATGTTTGGTAAAGGTATTTGGAAACATGCAGACTACAGTGCGTCTGACATTTGATGACAGACAGATGCGTGTTGGTGGATCCAGTTGTCGAACATGCGAATCGAGGTGTTTTCATACGTGCTCGATCGGGTTAAAATCTGGGGAATTAGGAGGCCAAGGAAGTAATTGGAAATATTGGACATGAACTTGGTACGAAATATCCACGAACAACTTTTTTTACAAGTATGATAGGTCGCATTGTCTTATTGAAAGATCCATTCGGCCACAGGAAAGACCTTCAACATAAACGGTTGTACTTGATCGGCAATGATGGATAGATAGCAAAATCTGTCGAGCGTGCCTTCTGCAGAAATCAAAGGACTCAGTGCAGACCAAGGTGTCATTCCCCAGACCAAAACTCTGCCGACACCAGCTTGTTTGCGTCCAACAATGTTACTAGATGCTTGTTCTCGACGCACAAGCCAACGTCCATCCGTTCGTTTGAGCTGAAAACATGACTCGTTAGAGAAGGTAACACTTTGCCAGTCGCTGTAAATCCAATTTCAGTTCTCCTGTGCAATTTTAACTCCTGTGCATTTTTAAGTTGTTGGCAATGAACCTTCTTCAGCATGGACACAGCCATCATCAGCCTGCTCAGGTGCCCCATTCACAACAGAATTCGCTGCACAGTTGTTTTGGACACTCATCTGGAAGCCCCTTGGTTCGTTTGTATGATGAGTTGCTCCACTGTAGCGTACCGATCGGCCCACATCAACCCACGAAGGCGACGTTCACATCTCACATCGATAGCTTGTGGTACTCCATAGTTACCACTTTGAGTATTTGAAATTATTCTATTCTTCCACTCCCGGTATACGTTAACCACACTAGTCCGTAAACAGTTCCTAAAGTCGGCTGCCTTTTCCGAAGTGCTGCCGTCTTAGTTCTGATAGCCAATGATCATGTTATTTTATACGCCTGTTAAGTCACGTTGTTCACCCATGACAGCCACGGTTGTAGTCTTCACAAGTTGCCGACATCTCAACTTATATACCCACGAAGTTTGACCTTGACACTTGCATTCGTTCATGGCTATGTGCCCTTGACGGCAGAGGTAGGAGGCGGTCCTTACTGTGACTCGACTATTTATTATCCACAGATAAAATTATTTTTCTATTTTTTTTTTCAAATATTACTTTGCAATCAATAACAGGAAGCTAATCTAAAATCAATAACAACTTCAAACACTTTGATCTTACATGATAATGAACTTCCACTAAACTTTGAAAGTTAAAGCATAATTTTATGAAACGTTATTTAATCATATGCGATTATGTACTAGAAACTTGAGTTAAAAATAATGATCTCTTAAATCAACATCGAACTTCGATGCCAAGGTTGTAGCATAATTTCATTTTACAAACACGGATGAAAAACAAATTAAAATTTTGTAATGGATGTTAAATGCAAATCACAAAGCAATTTTCTACGGTTTTTCGTATATCACCAAAGATACGGTTTTGCAGTTATTGATTTTCAACGAGTTTAGCTATAGACTGGAAATTTCCGCATTTAGTTCGTGATATGCCATTCATGTCGTGCGTATAATATCTTTAAAGTCACTTGCAAATGCTGACGGCATAGAATTTTTATGTTAAAAATGGGGGATAATATAGTAGATGATTGTTCCTGAACTTACACCTTATAAATATTATATTCTTTGCTATGTATAGTATATGTAAAGTTATAATATTATGATGACATCAAACATCCGATCCTGAATTTTGGATGAATCTATACCATGAAGTTAGAGAGAAAGAAATAAGACTATGTATGAAAGATTGATAATATTGTTACGAAATATCCTCTGGAATCGTGGGTGTAAGTTCAGGATACAAGAATGAGTTCAAATTTCTAGTTAACTAACGCGTTTATTCACAAACACAGCGTAAACAGGAACAATATACAATAAAACAGCACTTGAATGCTCCACTAATTTCACAATTCTATTCTTGAAATTTTGACGTAATTCATTCCATAAAACACTGATGAAGATCACCGTTCAATGTAGCTCATATCACGTCAACTACCCTCCAGCTGAGTGATGACTCCTTTTATAAACTCTATAGAAACTGCACACCTTAAAAATATTACATTTTTTGCTATGCATAGTAAATGTAAAAAGATAATATTATGATGGCGTTAAAACTCCGAACCATGGTTCTAGCATCTATCTATACTATGAAAATTCCTACGGCTGGAAGCTCGATAATACCATAATGCACTGAGAATCATATCTAGGTTGAGCCAGCAACGCATCCTCTCTTCTTATTCAACATCACAGGAAAGAGCAATGTTTAATATATATATTGGTCAATATTTTCAAATTAATGTTTCTTTATAATGATATAGAAATTAGAAGTTGTTAGTATTTTATTTCTATTCACAGAATAGGGTGCAAAATATATGGCGACGAAAAATAATTGGAATGGAAAATAAAGTTTCGTATGTAGGAATGCTAGTTATTGTTTGAGTTTTAATTTATATTGGACTGTTAATTTATTTCTACGAAATTAAAAGTTTAAATATAGATATAATTTAATACATGGCAGCCTTTCGCCATTAAAATGGAGACAATGTGTTTAGCTAGGAATTATCTTACCCCACCGACATCTAAATTGTTTTTTCACACGATTTTGGCGTTTTCCTGAGTTGCAGCTTTTACTCCTTCTTTTTACGTCCTTGAATTATACATATTGAGCTATTCTATCGGCTATCCTATGCATAATAAGCGTGGTGCTGGTTCGTGGTTGATGTTATACGTAACTGTTGTTTCTTCAAGCATCATTCTAGTCGCTGTTGTGATTTTCCTTTATTGTTTTTTATTTTCCCTGCAATACATGGTGATGTATAGGAAAAGTATTGGAATCATGTCGAAAATCGCAACTCGAGTTTTCGGCGGATCTACATGTTTCGAGACCTCTAGAATACGAAAAAACTATTTTTAGCGTGACGTCTGTGTGCGTGCCTGTCTGTGTGTCTGTCTGTGTGTGTGTCTGTGTGTCTGTCTGTGCAATGTATGTATCCATTCTAACTCAAAAACTAATGGTCCGAATTTCATATTATTTGGTAGGTAAGTCACTTGTATGTGACCCTGATGCTGATTAGTTTTTGGTCCGATTCGTGAAAACAGAACCCGCCTTTTTTTGCGAAATGGCCCGTAAAAATTTCATTTAGCCGCTCTAGCTAAAATACTAATTGAGCAAATTTCACAAAATTTGTCAGAAAAGTTACCTGTTTGCTACTCTGGTGCTGATTAGAATTTGGTACGATACGGAAAAGAACAGCTTGCCTTTATTACGAAATGGCCCGACAAAATCGTCAAAATCTAAAAAAAGAGACTAAGTCGTGTATGCTCAAATGTATCAATTAAATTCTTGTTTTATACACAATTTTTGAAGATAAAAATAATATAACACACTCCATTATACTTTAAGACTAACCTTTCTCAAGATATTTGAGATTCCTTGCATTTTTGTTACGCCGATATTGGAAAAATATCCATTTTCCTAATAAAAACAAAAATTGAATTAAAAATGCAAATTTAGTGTTATTTGGTTCAATTAAACTCAATCTAATGAATTATTAAAGAAACAAAGGAAGTATGAATTTGAGTCTGCAGGGAAAGTTATGTGCTGCCCACATCAGATTTTTTTATATATGCTAGGGGGCTCTGCTTCTTGCTCGCCCCGCTCGAGCAACCCCTTTCGAGAGACTTCGCCTCCTACTCAGTGGGCTCACTTCATATATATCTTTCCTAAAAATTCTACTTTCAAAAATATATTTTCTATCCCTACCTATTTTCCGCAGGAGGGAAAAGTAGGGATTTTTCTTAACCCAGGGGATCCCAAAATTGCATTCTTTGATCATGAGCTCGCTTCGCGAGCTATTTTATACCAAACTAAAGTTTAAATCGATAAATGGTTTACTTCATCTTGTTACCCTATTATTTCTCTATAAATGTACCAAATTTCATATTTTTGTATGCTATAGTTTTTACGGTACGAGACAGAGAAATCGCTAGACGTGCCGATACGGAAAAAAAAAGTTCACTTTAGAAGTGCGTAAAATGTAAAATATCTCAAAAACTACATCGAAATTAAAAGAAGGGGGACACCGTCCTGCAAAATTTCACCCATGCAGGTGTCTACCGGCAAAAAGTCGTATTCTTGCTATTGTTAGTCTATCCAGGATGCGAACTCGCAGCTCAAATATTTTGTCTTTGAATGTGACATTAAATATTTATTAAACTTCTATATATATCAAAAAATGTTTATATCAGCGTTTCCCCAAAGCTTTTACTACAAGTGTAACAAATTTCATCTTTTTATAAACAATAGTTTTTGCAGTACGGAGCAAAGAATCTCGAAAAACGAGAAATTTGTCAAACAGCGGCGGCGGCAGCGGCAGTTACATTTTTAATATAAAGAGATACTTATTTAATTTGCAGAATAGCCAAACAAGCACTTTCTTAAAGATTTCACCTTCCTTCTCACAAGCATTTGTACGGTTTCTAACTCTAAGCCAATGACTTCACAAAGTAAACTTAATCCGAAAGCAACTTTCACTTGAAGTGAAACTTCGAATTGAAACAAAGAAAGTAAATCTAAACTAAAACTTTATCTGAGAAACAAGCATCAATTGACTTAACTATCAAAACTCTGTGACCTCGGCAAGCTCGGGTCAACTATGTTGAAATATCCTGTATACCGGAGCTTAACATTCAAATGTATAGCAATCTTACAGACGTGTACATTAAATTCCTATATCAAGTTTCTAGCACCAAAATACTCAGCTAAATCACAATACATTTCTTTTCCTGCAGTACGTGGTAATGTACAAGGAAAGTATTGGAATCATATCGGAAATCGCAACCCGAGTTTATGATGGATCTACACGTTTTGGGACCTCTAGAATACGAAAAAAATATGTTCACCGTGACATCTGTGTGTCTCTGTGCATATTATGCATCCACTCGAACTCAAAAACTATTTGACCGAATTTCATAAAATTTTATAAGTAGATCACTAATTAGTTACCCTCGAGTTGATTAGATTTTGGTAAGCTTCAGAATAAAAAAAATCTACGTTTTTTTATGAAATAATCCACAAAAAATGAATGCATTCACTCTAGCTGAAACCTAATTGACCAAATTTCACAAAATTTGGTGAATAAGTTACTTGTGGGTTATCCTGATGCTGATTAGATTTTGGTACGATTCATAATAAAGGAATCTGCCATTTCTACGAAATGGCCTTTAAAAAGCGTCAAATAAAAAATAAAAATATAGTCAAATAAATATAATCAAATAAAAAATTACGTATGCTCAAATGTATCAATTAAATGCTTGTTTTATACGTAATTGTTGACCAAGATAAGAAAAAGACCCACCCCGTTACTCTAGGACTGGTCCTAATCAAGATATTTCGTTTTTTCGCATTTTCGACACGCCACTTTTGAAAATAGTTCCAGTTACCAAATGAAAACGAAAATTGAATTAAAAGTGCAAATTCAGTGTAAATTAAAATAATTATGGGTGATATTTTGTACAATTAAATTCAATTTATTGAATTATTGAAAACATAAATATAACTTGAATATGAGTCTGCAGCGAAAGTCAGGTGCTGATCACATAAGATTTTTTTCCTGTACTGAACTACATACCCTAACCTGAACTTAATGAAATCAACAAATTTAAGTGCACTCTGATCAAAATCTCAGTCTAACTGTGAGAATTCAGTACAAAAAAGAATTCTAAGATATTTTCCATAAATAGATTTGACAAATCACCAAAACTTCATTTTTAACCGCGCTTCTTAGAAATGAAGTTGAGAGGTTTAGAACACAAATTAAAATCAAGAATGGGTAAAATTAGAACAAAAAAATATTCTGATGTGGGCAGCACATGGCTTTCCTTGCAGACTCATATTCATTCTCCCTTTATTTCTTTATTAATTTATTAAATTGAGTTCAATTGCATAAAATAACAGCCAAAATTATTTTAAATCACACTGAATTTACACTTCCAATTTAATTTCCGTTTTCATTTGTTAACTGGGTTTATTTTTAAAGGTGGCGTAGCGAAAATGCGAAAATACTAAAAGATCTCGACAACGATAATTCCTAGAGTAAAGGGGTGGGTCTTATTCTTTTCACCCTCAAAAATTACGTATAGAAAAGCATTTAAGTGGTGTATTTGAGCATAGGTAGTCTTTTATTTTCAGATTTGAAGATTTTTGCGGGCCATTTCGCAAATAACGATGGTTCCTTTTTTCCGAATCGTACAAAAATATAATAAGCAACAGGTTTTCCTACAAGTGATTTAACTACCAAATTTTGCGAAATTCGGGCGATTCGTTTTTCAGCTAGAGTGGATACAGCGATTTTTACTGGCCATTTCGCAAACGAAAGCAGGTTTTTTTATACCGAATCGTACCAAAATCTATCAGCACCAGGGTCACCCATAAGGGACTTACCTACCAAATGTTATGAACTTCGATCAAATAGTTCAGTGGAGTATTTATCAAATAGTTCATTGGAGTATTCAGTGGAGTTTAATATTTCAGTTATAGTGGATACAATATATGCACAGACAAACAGGCATGCACACAGACACACCTACAGACACACACAGATACACACACACAGACGTCACTCTAAAAATAGTTTTTCGCGTTCTAGATGCCTCTAAACGTGTAAACCGTCGAAAACTTGAGTTTCGATTTCCATCACGATTCCAATACTTTCCCTATACATTACCGATATTACAGGGAAAATAATAACAATAAATGAAACAATCCTCACACATTTAGTACTTAAATGCAATTTTTTGTATTCGAAATAAAACAAGTTCTTTTACAAAATATAATTCCGAAATATATAATAATGTATTACATATGAAATATCATACAGACACTGAAATCCAATCTCGTACCTGACATTGACAATTTTGTTTAATAAAAATAAAAATAAAAACTACAGAAACTCTTAGCATTTAATGCAACAATTCCATAAATTCTCATTAAATATTGTATTCATCAATTTCAAAACGCAACTATTTTCAACTAGTTTAAAATTCCACAAGTGTAACAACTTCCTTTCTTTTTATTCCGATTTCGTCTAAAATGTCAACAGTTTTTTCAAAAGTTCAATAGGTATTTGATATACGTTTATTCTTTAAAAAATGTCAGTTCATTTTTAGATTATTTCCATTACAGGGAGCAGCAGACTGGAACTGAACGCGCTATGATTTATTTATATCCAGAATCAAATACTATTTGTAATTTTGGATGGATGTTTCCTTTTATAAGTTTAGTTTATCCAAGTCATGCAACTGATGTATATATTTTCAATTAACATTTATTTCTGAATGTTTGACAAGCTGTTATTTTAAGTAAATAAATTCTAACGAAAATGAATACACTAGTAAAATCATGAAAGCAAATCATAATCACCATGGAATGATTCTGCCTGCTTCTTCATCAGAAATGGTCGTCTGCTCTGCTCTTTTTTCTTCTTCAGCCCAGACCGTCAGACCTAACCGAAGGTTTAAGGTATCTATATAAACGTCCGGGTCAGTGCCATCCAATTCAGACCGTAACTCTGGGGGCCAACGTCCACAGGAACCGTATCCTAATTTCACTACCACCAACATCTCGGAAGCACTTACGGACGAACATATTTTACTTGAACAGTTTGGGTAGAGTATTTAACTACTTTCGTTATGTTTAAAAACAGCCCAATTGAGAATACGATATTCCTTTCAGTAAATTAGTTGAGCATTTATCTCTGGCGGAATTCTTACTCCAGTATCTATCATTTTTCTGTTGCTGCTAAAATGTCACCCCCTAAAAAGTAGCATCTAAAAATGAACCGCTAGCTGCTCGTACTTCAGATTGTTAAATATTAAAACATGTTTTGAGTCATAGATCAGAAGAAAAATTAAATAAAATGTTAAAGTTCGACTCAAATTTACGAATATATTAGACATTTGATTCATGACAGCAAGCAATTATTATTTATAATAGAATTTAATTTAAAAATTTTAGAAAATTCAATTAATTAAATGTGCTTAAAATGTTTAATTTAAAAATCGCGTTGGTTTACAAAATTATTTCAGCCGCAACCTGAATCAGCTCGACTCTTAAGCAACTCAACGCGTTGGATTTTTGTGCCAGGTTGGCTGACTAGCCAGTTTAGTCTGAAACGTCTGCCCACGTGGTCGATGCTTCCACGTGGTCGATTCGTCTGCTTAATTTGATTGCCTGCGTCCTTAATCGACATAGGTTTCTAGATGCATCTATTTACATGTAGATCATACCATCGATTAAACAAACTAATTTTTTATATAATGTACACTTTTAAAATATTATCGGTACATACGACCTTACTTCAAAATGATGAAATGATGATTTAAAATGACTTGGAAATAAATAACTATTTCAAAATACATTTTCAATATGTGTTCTATAATATGCAATACTTTATGCAATATATTATGCAATTGTTTTTATATTATATCAATAAAACTTAATTCTTATTTTAAATAATTCAGCGAAGCAGTTTTTTAGGCCCAATTTCCATTACTATTTAACAAATAGTTTAAAATCTATTAATATATGTTTTAATTAATTCGTACAGAGGTAGCTGAACTCCAGATATGAAAGACCTCGTCGAGTTTAATTTATATATAAATTCAAATTAGTTTAAAAGTTAGGAACCCATGAAGCAAAATATTTCCTTTTTGCCACCTTTCGTCAAATTAAATCTAGTCATTCTGTTTTGTCGCAAACGTTTCGACAACACCGGACATGTCGTCTAGACGAAAAAAAAAAAACTATTTGTAAAATATGCGGATTTAATTTATGGATCATCTAACTTTGCGAATTTAAACGATTTCGTCTTATATTTTTACTTTCCCTGCAATACATGGTAATGTATAGGGAAAGTATTGGAATCATGTCGAAAATCGCAACTCGAGTTTTCGACGGATCTACACGTTTCGAGACCTCTAGAATACGAAAAAACTATTTTTAGCGTGACGTCTGTGTGTGTGTCTGTCTGTCTGTGTGTCTGTGTGTCTGTTTGTGTGTCTGTCTGTCTGTGCAGATATTGTATCCACTCTAACTGAAAAACTAATTGACCGAATTTCATAAAATTTGGTAGGTAAGTCACTTGTGCACGAATCTGGTGCTGATTAGTTTTGGGTATGATTCGGGTTAAAAGAACCCGCCTTTTTTTTGTGAAATGGCCCGCAAAAGCTTGTATCCACTCTAACTGAAAAACTAATGGACCGAATTTCACAAAATTTGGTAGATAAGTCGCTTGTAGGCCACCCTGGTGCTGATTAGATTTTGGTATAATCCGAAAAGAAATAACCTGCCTTTTTTTGCAAAATGCCCCGCAAAAATCGTCCAAATCTAAACTAAAGAACTGGATATACTCAAATATATCCATTAAATGCTGATTTAATACATAATTTTTAAAGACGAAAAGAATAAGACCGACCCCATTACACTAGGACTAGCCATTCTCGAGATATTTTAGTTTTTTGTACTTTCCCTACGCTACCTTTGAAAATAAGCCAGGTTACCGAATGAGAACGAAAATTGAATTAAAAATTAATTAAATTTAATTTAAATAAATAGAACGTGAATATAAGTCTGCAGGGAAAGTCATGTGCTGCCCACATCAGATTTTTAAATTTAGTATGATATGTATTATAGTTATGAGTGTTGTACTGAAATTTGTAATAAATTGAATGAAAATTCTCTGAGATAGCAATCATTTTTAAAATTTTAAAATGAGTGGAGTTATGTGCATCTGCATTATTTAAGTAATATCTAATCTACATTTCTTATATACAGTCGTATGTATAGATATATATATATCAGTTTATATATGTATATATATATATATATATATATATATATATATATACAAGTTTGGATTAGCTGAATATTCTTAAATTCTGTCCTTAGTATCTTATATTAGTCAGACATCAACTTTCTCTTGAATAAGCATTACAATGTATTTACATCCCCTTATTCTTTAGCCTCAATGTTTTCCATTATATTATACGCTATACGCCCCATCATTTTGTAGTTCTTACTGTAGAATATCTCCGTTTATTGCCTTTTCGCATTACTGTTATTTATTTCTTACGATTAGCAACAGTAGTTCTCTACTTTTATCTCTTGCGATTGGCAACATTGGTCTCTTCATTCAAGGCTCCAATGGACAGGACATATGCGGTGTTTTTTTCAAGTGTTCTTGTTTCCTATATAATTTTTAAATCTTTTTGCATGTCGTCCAAGTAGAAAGAGTTTATAGATATTATCTATCTCTTTCCTCAGAAACATGCATATTTTGTGTTCATTTTGATTAAATGCTTGGACTTGTAAAATATTTTTTTTAAATGAGCATTTTATTTAGGCCTAGCGCTTATCCTCGGTAATAGTTTTAATGCTTGGATTTTATTCGTGTTTCTATTATCGAATCCACTAAATTGATATTTGTTGATTATCTTCAACTTGATGACTAAAAATTTGTATTTTATTTTCCACGTGATTGATGACTCTCTATTTAATACATATTTTTATTATGTAAGCATATTTTAAAGTTAGGGTTTTTTGAGTTACAATTTCTCTCAATTCTATCATTGGATTTTCAAATTATTTTTATGATATACATATATAAAGCCATCGTATATAATGTACATTGTTAATTGTGAAATAAAATTAATAAACCTACATAAAATTAATAATATAATAAGTTCTGTGAGTTCGATTAATTTTTTGAATCGTTTTTTGCGTTTTAAAGCCACCTTGAAATCAATTAGAAACGCTAAATCATTTTGGCTTTAATAAGTAAATAAAAAGCGTTATTTTAAAATATTTATTTAACTTGTATAAAAAGGCATATCATTCTTTTCTCTTCAACTTCATACATCAAATAATAAAATTTTATAACTCCTTTCATCCAACAATATAATTTAACTAAGTAAATAAGAAGTTTGACTAAGTAAATAAAGAGTTTTTAAACCATAGAGATAGAGTTTCTCTTTAACTTCATGTTTTAAACAATGTAATTAAAGCTGAATGGTCGTTATTTAGAAAACGATAATTAGGTCTTTGGGATTTATATCGGAACATTTTGGATAAACAGAAACGTATGAAGTTTTATAACTAAAATTTTTCTGTTGTTTTTTTAATTAATTCATTTATTTTAAGAAAATATAAACGGATTTTTGCCAATGCGAGTAGATTTTTATTTATTTTACTGCATTTTGTATTTGATGTAAATAATGGTTGGATTGTCCCTGGCGGAAGGCGTGAACGTTAAGAAAAATGTAAACACGTTTGACGCTTATAACCCCTAAGCTTATAAAAAATGTGAATATTTTATCTTGTTTGGTCAAAAGTATAGTCCAGATTATGAATATAAAAAAATGATTTCAATATTTTAAACTTTTTATTCTCGAAAAAATTTTCCGTGCGAGTGTTTATCTTATTTCTCTAACTTTCACTCAAATATATAATAAACGACAAAAATGTGTACTAAAAAATTTAGTATGATGCTATATTATTATTATTATTATTATTAACAAAAGCTCTTATAGTTTCCGGGTCAGCTCTTACATTTTTGAGGTTGACGGAGATCGAAATTTTTTCGTTTTTTAAGATTGTGATGTCTTTTCGTTTTTTAAGATTGTGATATCTCAAGAACTGAAACTGCTAGACACTTTGAAAACTAAGAAAGAATTTGTAGCTGTGTGAAAATCCTACAAGTGTATATAATCGGATTTTGGATCGATTTATATTTTATGAAAAAACTTTAAAAAGTATCTCTTCGAACTAGTTTTTTTTTTTTCTTGCTTTCACTCAAAATATCTTCAAAACTATAAAAGACGGACACAAATAGTAAGCGACAAAAACATGTATGGGCGAAAATTAATTTCTAAATCTATATTTAATTTTAAAGAAAGCACTTATAGCTTTCGAGAAATTGTTTTGTCAAATTGAAGAAGTTTGAACATGTTACATTTTTTCAAAACTTTGTAATACTTATATCTTAAAAGCCTAAAATGATAGCCATAAACAATAAGCAAGATTATGTAGCTCTTGAAAATCCATATAAGTGTATATAATCAGATTTTGGACCGAGTTTTTTTCTCAATTTTACAATATTTAAATTTTATACTCCAAACTTCGCATTTTACAAACTTTTCCCTAAACTACTTCTGCTCTATCAGACTAGAAGCACGGCCGTTTTTTTTACAGAAAGTTGATTAGTCAGGATTAGTTTGTTTATTGGTATAATATAGTGGAAATTTGGAGCGCAATATTTTTCGAACAATTGGAATCTGAATAATAAAATTTAGAAAAGCACACTCCTTGAGAACCAAAATTTCCAGAAAGTTACTAGTCATTAAGATTGCCCTCTACTGTCCCTAGGGTCAGAAAAGCACGCAGATCCCATCATGGACCTTATATACCAGATCCGCTATTGGGAGGGGTTTGCTACTGTTACTGTATTGAGGCAATACTATTCAACATAGCGAACTTGTCAGTGATCTAAAGCAAACTCTACCAGACCAAAGCTCCTGCTTCTTAGAATCTCCGGCTAACCCAGGGCAGGTTTCACTCACTATAGCATTACCCAACAACCAGTTCTACTCACCACGTCCTGAGTCTCGGAGAATTTGTTCACTTGCCAAGTTCTATTATGTTTGATAGAAGAAACTCCCTTTAACGTCTCCATACTTGTAAGATCTATAAATCAAACCAGTGTTCATAGGGGGTGTACTGTCCAATTTTGGAAACGACGTAAGTAGATAGTGAAATGCGTTAATGCTTTGAGAGCATAATTTTCTGTTATATGTGGAGTATTTAATGGCAGTTTTATTATACTTGACAGTTGATTGTAATGACAATTTTATTTTACATTACAGTTGCTTCTAATAGCAGTTTTATTGTACTTAAAAGTTGTTTGAAATGACAGTTATATTGTACTTGACAGTTGTTTGTAATGAGTTATATTGTACTTGACAATTGTTTGTAATAAGTTTTATTGTATTTAGCAATTGTTTGTAATGACAGTTTTATTGTACTGGGAAATTGTTTGTAATGACAGTTATTTGTAATGACAATTTTATTGTACTTGAAAATTATTTGTAATGACAGTTTTATTGCACTTGATAGTTGTTTTATAGCCCTGTTAAATAACTAGAGGGTTATTAGCCTTATATTATCCTTGTTTGGGGGCTTACTAAGGCTTAAGTACTCTAGGTATAAACGTTAGTTATCCAGAAATTCGGAGTCTTCTGTGCAACTTGAGAATTGTGAGGTCCATATAACCATTGGTTATGATTTATCTCAGTTTACGTTCTAAGTTATCATTTACTTTTTCTTTATTAACAACTGTTATGTAAACCAATTCAGAGTGGGATAACAAGTTTCTGCTATCCTGGTGATAGAACAGGATAAATCTTTCGCTTCGTGTAAATATTCGAATGAGTATTCGTATTTTCATGATTCTCCATCGCTCCTGGAGGATGTAAGCATTGAATCCGTGGTCTGGACTAGTGACCGGCAGTCTAGAAATAAGTGGCGAGTACACGAGATATGTGAAGCTAATGTTACAATAGGAATGCACAACTCTGGATGCTTCTAAAACCAACCAGCATCATCTGACGGAAATTGGCACGGATTATCCCTCAGTTATGTTTAACTACAAGTAATCCCAAAGTTTAGCATATATTACCAAGTACTGTAATTTCTGTGTTGCAAGTTCGTTCAACAGAAAGGGCCTGTACAATAGAATGCTTATTTTCTATATACAGACTCTTTATGTCCCCACAGCCAGTCGCTCTATAACGTATTTTCTGTTCATAAAGAAGTTGGGTTTAAATCCTAGGTCTCTATGTGCTTCCCTTGACCGTTAAAGCTACTTTTAGTTACTTCCGAATCTCTTGTGTCCTATACATTACAAGTATCTAAGACACAAGTTTGAGACTTTATCGAATACATTCACGATATCTGGGGATATGTCGTAAGAAAAATCTGATGTGGGCAACACATGACTTTCCTTATATAATGTAATTAATTTACTACTTTTACAGTACAAAAAGTAGGTTTTTCTTATAGTAGATACTAATATTCTTTCCAAGATATTAAATTTTCGACAATTAGTCGTCATTTTTATCCATTTGGCGATATTTTCGTTAATTTTGCAACATTTCAAAAAGTCGCCAAGTTGGCGACATTCCGCCAAATTCGTCGCCAAAATCTCGCCAAGCGTTATGCACTGAGAAATAAGTTATTCTTACAGCAGATAAATGACTATTGGCGTTCAAACACAAAAGTATTACTAAAAGTATATTTTTTCATGAATGGAATGAGCTAGTTCCACGAGAATGATGTAACCCAATTTATCGCATGGTATTACATATGAAAAGTGAACATGTTTCTCAATAGGAATTTTTTTTTATATGACTTTTTGATAATTTTTTTTTAAAAATGAACAATATCTCGAGAACGGTTCATGTTAGCGTTCTAAAATTTATGTCAATCGTTTTCTAATGAAAAATTACATAAGAAATGTCTATTTGCGTAACTTTATTAGTGGTTTTGATTTTTTGACGATTTTTTCAAAATTTCATTCGAAAATTTAGGGAGGTTCTTAACATTCGATTGCATATAAAAGCAATAGGCTTCCAGTGTTTACGGATTGTGATTTTTGTACCAAATTTGGTTCGAATCGGTCCATTCGTTCGTCAGTTATCGTCTCCACAGACTCACTGACACACACACACACACACACACACACACACACACACACACACACACACACATACACACACACAGACATCACTCCAAAAATGTTTGATTCGTGATCAGGTATGCTTGAAACGTGTTCTCCCGTCGAAAACTCGAATTCGAATTTTCGACCCCGTCACAATACTTTCCTTATACATTATGTATATAAGGAAAGTAATAATACTATTTTAAAACCCCTTAATAAGCGGATAAGGGATTCGTGGGTTATAAACGATAATAATCCTCCCTGTGGACGGTTAATGCATTTCAAGGCTGAAAGCATAAGACAAAAAACGAACGCTTTCTGTGATATTACACCTTTCGGGAATAAATTTAACAAAATGTTTGAAAAAGTTGAAATGTACTAAATATGAGTTGACTTTAATATTAAATGTTTGAAAATAAATTTAGTAAGCTTATCCCAAAAAACAATAAAATGGGGGTAAAATAGCCACTGCTCCATTGTTCTTTGATTTTCTTGAAGTTCGTGATCCCTATTACAAAACCGTGATCACTGTGATCATTGTAAGGAATTATTTTTGAAAATTCCTAAATTTATTTTCTTCCTAAAGCCATTGACTTATGAATAAATCAAAAAGTAGTACCCTATTTCGGAATTAAATAATTTATGGCAAAAATTTCATAGCTCTGTTATATATATATATATATATATATATATATATATATATATATATATATATATATATATATATATATATATATATATATATATATATATATATGTATATGTATATATATATATTCTCGCTCAAACGTCTATTTCTCATAATCGGTAATAGACAGAGCTCAAATGATGACTAGTTTCGATGCAGCTTCACTGAAGATGAATCGAAGTGGGGGAGAGGGAGGTCACTAAGCATTCCCTCTTCCTGTTCGTTTTCCATTTCCGGTTCGTTTACTTGAAACATATATGTCTATAGAGTGACTATAAATAGAATTTGACTATAAATAGAACTTGACTTTAAATAGAATTTAGAGAATAACTGATATGGATTCAGCATCACATTGTGAAGGAAGTAAAGGGATTCATTATTAATTTTTTCACTTCCAGATTTTTTTCCCCTTCAGGTTCTAAAATTTTCCTTGAAACTTGCATTTCTCAAGATTGACTATAAATAGAGTTTAAGTGATGGCTGACATGGATTCAGCTTCATATTTCGGAGGAGAGAAAAGCAATCAGTAACGGTTTCCATTGCCGGTTCTGGAGATGTCATTTCCCATTCACAAATTTACATTTTCCTTGAAAAATCTATTTCTCGCGATCTGCTATAGATATAGCTTAGATGAGGACTGATGTGGTTTCTGAATCAAATTCCACAAGAGAACGGGGTTATAATAGCGGATTTAAATTTCCGCTTTTTTTCCCTACTTCCGGTTCAAAAACTTTTTTGAGACGTCTATTTTTCAAGGTAGACTATAGAGGAACTGTTATGATGAGAGCATTCAAATGATGAAGCATCAAACTTCAGACGAAGTTGAGGGCTTCTATTAAGGATTTCCAATTTTAGAGGTGTCAACCGGTTTTACGGTAATTCGTATGGTTATAAGAAATAAGTATTTAAAAGAGAGAGAAAATGTGTAATAATTCTCTAAAAACTGTACACAGCCATTTTTTACAATTTTGTTATTATTTAATTTTTTGTAACGTTAGGTTTAGACATATTGACCTTTAAATTGAATTGTCCTCTTTCTTTTCTTACCCTAAATTTAAAAGGCTGAAGCTACAAGTCAGTATTATTTTTCTCAGTATTTCATTACATTTTTCAGATTTTTTTTAAATACCAAAAATAATTTTAATAATTTCAGTGGATGTTTGGAATATCTTTTTCTACAAAAAAAAAAAAAAGAAATGCATTTCATTTTTCGATTTTCCATTACAGAGTGCAGCAGACCAGAACTCAGCGTGATATGATTTATTTATGGCTAAGGCCCCAAAAGCTATTTGTAATTTTGAACTGATATGGGGAACTCTTACGATTTGCAGAACATTGAATTTGTTTTTACTGCCCCCATATAGTATAATGTGTAAGGGAGGTACTGTTATTTGATCAAAAATTCGAATTCGAGTTTTCGATAGAGGATTTCAAGCAACTCTGAACATTTCTTTAAGGGGACTCGGTACCCTTTGAACAATTTTTTTTGTTTAAGCACTTTACAATACTCTTTTTGCATATTATTAAATAATTTTAATAAGGAAAATTATTTTATCAAGAAAAAAGACAATTCTACTGCTACAATTTGAAAAATTTAATTTTCTTTTAAAAATTTAAATAATTTTTAAAACCTATCTTCTCCTACAATTTCTAACCTTTTGCAACCTTTTTTTTATAAGGTTCTTTGAAGTGTTTTCTATAACTTTAAGGATCGCATTTTTAAAAAGTTAATTAGTTCGGGAGAAAAAAAATAAAATGTTGATACATATGTAAAAATTCAACAAAAGATTGAGTTTTTTGTACATATCTATTTTTAAAAAAAAAACTTTTGATTTTATTGCAAATCCGATCCTCAGTTTCATAAAATGTACTATAATGAACATCCAGAAAAAAAATCAAGTCAATTGAGAAATATATATTTAAGTTTTAGCATTTTGAACATATTGATATACTGAAAAAACACGAACTGAGAAAAAGCACTTTAAAGGTTTTAACTTTGAAAAATTATTCCAAATCCATTTTAAATTACTTTAAATGTTATTTTAAATTATTTATTATACACTTACCTTTAAAACTGTAGCTGTTTCATTGAATTTAACTATATTTATTTTATATAAGTGACCATTAGCCGAAACTTTAGTTGTCACACATTGAAAAGAAAATCGAGAAAAAATATAAATAAAAATTGATTTTACCAAATTCATTATTATTTTTACACCATGAAATACATTTGACTCATTTCATTAGGTTTTAGCTTAACTATAAATATGATGATGTTTATATTATAAAAGAAATACAAGATTTGAAAATGTATTCATATCATAAAAACACACAATATTTCGTAACCTTATGCATATCATTTCTGCATAACTACCATTATTTCTTAACTTTCTTTTAAAAATACCCTGCTCTGTATGTTACACCTTCCTTCTTTTTAACTAATATGTCTCTTTTCAAAATTGCCTTTTTAACCAGTTTACGTGCAAGTTGATATTTTGCACCTCGTCGTTTTTTCGAAACATTTATTTTCGAAAATCGAGCGCAACACCGAGATTCATGGAGCACTTTCCTAAAGGTACACCTAACACATTCTATGCTTCTTTTATGCAGCGCAGTGTACCTTTATTATATCCACACACAGCTTCCATTACACAGAGTTTTACACGTTTTTTATGTACAAATGTTTCTTTAGGACATTTTGCCCACGTAACACTGTGCAAGCTTTCGTTTGCATTTTGAGTTCCACAGTTTATGCACGTTATTAACGAACGAAAGCAGATCGGAAAAAGTAAACAACGTTTCTTTATCAATTAAAATTATGATTAAGCACTTTCATCTTCTTCCTGGTAGAAATATTTTGTAAAACAGGGAGTATTCAGTTGCAGATGCGATGTAAACAGAGCGTAAACAGAGAAGTAGGCGTGGTATTTAAAGGGACACAGTTGCAGTCAAAAGCCTTTATAATATATTTATAGTTCTCGGATCTTCACGAAACTTTGTCAGGATATACTAGGGATGTCAAGGTATATTTTAAGCAAAAAATTTGAAAATCGGTATTTTCGTCATTTTTCGCCAAATGAAGGGCACTGAGTCCCCTTAAAACATCTTTGAACTCGAATAGAATGTTTTCGGAGTGACGTCTGTGTGTGTGTCCGTGTTTTGACCCATATCTTTTTAAATCTGCAGTGGTTCCACTCCAATGGAACCGAATTTATTTTACCTGAATAACAATTTTTTTATAGGTAGTATTTTTTTAAACAATTCGAAATAGGGAAATTAGAATCATCTTCTCAAAATTGTTCAATATATATCGAACTTGTAACCACTATTAGAAGAACTTGATCCTAAATACAATTATATACTCATTTAAAGTTTTCAAAAAAGTGCTTATTATTCTCAAACTCTTCCCTTTTAATTTTCGATCCGATTTTTACCGGATACCTTGACTATAGACTTCACATCAAAATATCAAATTATTTTACTATCTTGCTTGGCGGCATATAAGCTAAACGTATACAATATCTCTGACGTGATTTAGGATTCTACTGAATCTGCAAATTTGCTTGACGACACATAAATATGTACTTAAAATCCCATACTTCCATTTCTTCTCTTCAAACTACATTAATCCGTAATCATATTTAGACCCCCGAGTTAACCTCACATCCTAATTTCATTAAAATAAAGCAAAATATGTTGGGATTGTGCACCAATATTTCAGGAAGGAAGGACACAATCAGCTGCAGTACTCGACATATTTTAAATGTTACAGCTTTTCTTCCCATTGGAAAATGTATCAGGTCAAAATATTAAAATATCGAAATTACAACCCAATTGCTCAAAAACTAAGAACTAACTCGATTCAAAATCCAATTATATAAGCCTATAGGGTTTTTAACGATCTGCAAATTATCTGCTACTGTTCATAATTATCGCTTTTAGTTTTCAAGATATAAACATTGCAAACTTAAAAAATGGAACATTTTTAATTTTCTTCAACTTGACAAAACGATTCCCCACATACTATAAGAGCCTTGTAAGAAAAGGGTATTAATCCAAAAAAGGAATTTCCCACTGATAATGTTTGTCCATTACTGTTTATATCTATATTTTATAGTTTAGAAGGTATTTCGAGTGAAAGTAAGAAAAGTGAAGCAAGAACTTACTCAGAAAAAAACTTTTTAGTTTATTCGAATAATAGTTCAACATATTAAAATATTGAATTTTTCTTTGTACATTTATAAATGGTTCCCTATTTCCGACAAAATAAGTAAAAATTGTTTACATTTTTATCTAATAAAGTCGAAGATATACGTGTTCAATATGTTTACATTTTCTGCAACGATTTCAGCCAGAGATGCACCAACCAAGATGTTATTCACATAAAAAATTTTAAACTTTTAAAAAGTTTTGTTTTGTTTAACAATATAGGGTGATTAGAATAAAAAATAGTTGTCTCTTTACTTGTAGATCCCCCCCTCCATTTTATCTGCCCGATGGGAACAAATCAAAATCTAGCTTCATTAAGTTCTGTCCTATGGTCGAAACTATAACTATTTAAAGATTCAGCCTTCTAGGTCACCAGAGTAGCTTCTGGAAGATGTAGAAGGATTTTTTGAAAACCTCCTTTTTTTCTCCTCCCTCCGGAGAGGATTAAAAATTAGTCTCAAATAGGTTCTGTAGAGTAATCCATACTATAATTTGCTTTCAGCCTTTTAAATGACCAGGAAGTTTCAGGAAAGTGTGAAAACACTTTTAGCAAAAAAAAAAATACATAGGAATAATAAGCAACAAAAGTATTCAGTAGGAAATCTAGTTTCTAGATAAATAATTTTCTCCGCAAAGCTATTACAGTTTTCGTGAAGTCGTCTTGTCAAGATGGAGAAGATTGAAATTTTTCGGTTTTTAAAGCTTGTAATGCTTATATATCAAAAACTAAAAATGCGAATAACTTGTAGCTCCTTTAAAAGACCTACAAGGATATTCAGTTTTTATTTCATTTTATAAAACGTTAGTCACACAAAACAATTTCGGCTCTATTGAACTAGAGCCACCGCCGATTTTCTCCAAGATATTCTATACTATTACAAAATCATCACTTTCTAGTAGAAAAAAAAAACTACTCGACAATTACAAAATGCGAACACGTTTTTCCAAAACAGTTATGAAATATCAAAATGTATTTCGCTAAGTTTCCGCAAGATAAAGCTATACTTTCAGGTCTAAGGAACCCTGCTGAAGGATCGCAAACTCCATTTAATCAGTCGCCGTCTTTATTTATTAGTCGTATTACTTTTTTATCTATTTCTCAATGTTAAATGTTGATTAAAGCGTTCTATGTTAATGTGCAAATCAACGTTAAAAACATTGTACAATAGATCTTCTCAGCACATTATATAGGGAAGGTCACGATCTGCCTTTTCTCCTTATTTGACTTCAAAAACCAGAATTCAGATTTAAATATTTTTTTCTCGAGTAAACGTACATACTATGAACTACATGGTTAAACATAATTGCATATTGGTCTGATTTACTCTATTTGCTATACATTTTATATAACTCACATCTTGATGCCTTTAAAAAAATTGAAATGTGAGATAAAAAATTACAACAGAAACTTTCCGAGCATGACACTTTCTTGACCGGAGGTACTTTTAAAAATGTTTAACTTGTGACTAAGGATGAAGTCAATAAACTTTTCTATTAAATTGTGCAAAGCAGCGTGAAAGTTCGTTGCCAGAAAGGCCCTCAAAGGCGTAAACATTTTGTAAAATCGAGGTCACATTACATAAGAACTCTGATTACTGCAACTAAAATTTGTATTAAATGTTTTATCACAGCTTTCATAAGTGATATCAAAGGGTCGTTCAAGATTCAACCAAATGCATGATTCTATAAATAATTACTATCAAACATGTTTGACGAGATTTTATGTTTCAGACCCTCAACCAACACCAGGTGATTTAGAAGACTGAATATATATATATATATATATATATATATATATATATATATATATATATATATATACATATAAAGACATTTTGAGCGAACATGCAAATGAATAAAATTTGGTGTCCAATGGATAAATAGTGGGACTCCAGAGCATCGGAACTGCGCATTCAGCAGGTATATATAAGGAACACTTTTGGATCTGTGGTCAAAATTTCTGCTGCATTTCGACTGCGGAAATCTTTCTTTGGTAGTCATTTCTGGCACACTGACAGCACAGCAGTACGTAGACAACATTCTAACACCGGTTGTGTTACTGTTCCTTTTGCGAAACCCCGGACTTACTTTTCAACAAAATAATGCCCAGCCGCACACGGCACGTGTTGGCAATAATTGTCCTCAAGCTTTCCCAACACTTCCTTGGCCAGCTCGGTCTCCTGATCACATAGAGCACATTTGAGACGGTATGGGAAGGCGATTACAGCCATCCCGGAATGTTGACGATTCAGCCCGACAGTGGGAGACAATTTGGCAAGACATTCCGCAGGACACCATTCGTGAACTTTATCAGTCTATGCCACGCCAGGTGACATCTGGCATCCAGACCAGAGGTGGCCCAACGCCTTATTGACTTTCTCCTTTTGCATACGGTTAAACTCTAAATCATTAAATTGTTCTGAAATTTTAATCGTTTCTTTTTCTATGTATGTTCTTCACATCCGCCAATTTTTATTACAATCGGACAACTCCTTCTTGGAGCGTCTATTTTTTTGTTATAGAGTGTATTATCATCCAGTTTTATCTTTTCGTGATATGTCACAAACTTACATTTCTGATTTGATATATGGTCCCCATTAACGATGTTCAATTTTCAATTAAATATAACTCGCTCAATTTTAAAAATACAGATATGCGATTTTTTAATGATCTTGCTGCATTAAAAATAAAAATTTTCTGATTGACTAAATTTGTCTAAAAGGGTCGTATAAAAATTTAAAAAGTATAACGTTTTGAAAATTAATCAGAGGACTATTTCATTAACGTAGTCTTATTTTCCTTACTTTCAACATTTTTGCAATTTACATTGCCCACTTATCTCCAGCAGGTAAAGAATTAAAGCCCATTTCAATCTTTTTAAGACACCCTGTATATATATATATATATATATATATATATATATATATATGTATATAAATATATATATATATATATATATATAAATATATATATATATATATATATATATATATATATATATATATATATATATATATACATATATATATATATATATATATATATATATATATACATATATATATATATATATATATATATATATATATATATATATATATATATATATATATATATATATATATATACTGCTGGACAATTGCTAAGGACGGAACACAAATTGCAATGGTAGGGCCACATTAAGCGGGGGTACACGCCCAGCAGGATAAAATATTGTTGCCCAACTGTTCGGACATTAGAATAAAGATCATTTATTGTTCTGGAAAATACAGAAGGTTTTGAAATATCTGAGAGGAAAAAAGTGTTGATTTGATGCTGCGTACGGAGAAATGGAAGAATGCATATGAACCTCATCAGACACCTTTGAGAAAGGTATCAGTAAGGTATGTGTCCACCGTGGAGTGTGATGCAATATTCCACACGTCATGTCATGCTTTGCATAACATTATCCAGCAACTGTTGAGGCAAGTTATCCCACTCCTCTGTCAGTTCACGGATGAGGGTGTTCTTGTTTGTTGTAGGATATTTTCGACCAGCAAATCCCTCTCCAAAGCCCAAAGCATCCCAAACATTTCAATGGGGTTTAGATCTGGAGAATGTGCTGGCCATACGAGGCATTGAATACCCTCGGTGACTAGACAATCCTGAACAGCGAGTGTTCGATGGCATGGTGCGTTGTCGTCCATGGAAACAAATTTATCACCGACAGCACCACGGAAAAGGCGAACATGAGGCAGTAGAATTTCATCAATGTATCGTTAGCCAGTCATGGTCCCAGTTGTAACCACATGTAGGGGCTTCCAGCCATTTATCTTGATGCCGGCCCACACCATGATACTGCATGTCGGATATCGGTCCCATTCCTGGATATTTTTTGAACGATAAGCAGTACCACTCTCACTCCAGATCAGTTGGCGTCTGCAATCCGATGATAGACTGAACCTTCTCTTATCTGAAAATAGTATGCAAGCCCAGTCCTGTTCTGTCCAATTGCGATGCTCACGACACCATTGCAAACGGGCGGTAAGGTGCTGTCTGGACAATGGGACACACATAACAGAGTCTACGGGTGTGCAGTCCTCTTTATCCCAAATGTCTGGCTACAGTTTTTCGGGAAATCCGCTGTCCTGTGATAGCAAGAAACTGATTTGTCACCTGCTGAGCTGTGGTGCGCCAGTCCCTTTTTGCCGATAGGACAATGTACCTGTCTCTTGCAGGCGTCATACTTCTAACACGACCTCCCCCGTGACGCTTGCTATACATTCCAGTTGATTTAAATGCTTGCCACAGCCGTGAAACAACGCTGTGAACGATGTTGAATACCCTGACAACATCTGTTATTTTTCGTCCGTCTTCGATGTTTGCAATAATACGGCCACTCGTAAAATCATCTAAGTGATATCGGGAAGACATATCGAAAATTTCAAGCTCGTCAATTCACTTTCCCGTAAAACTTTCACTTGGAACTGTCTACAAGCATCGAATCATTTAAATCTCTTATCAGCGCTATCACGTGACCGATAGGCGTGGAAATGAAAAATTTGCATACGCACACTTCTTCTTACACTTATTTTATTTTCCGCATTTTGCTTCCTTTCATTTTGTGGTTGCTATGGATGATAGTGTCATCCTTCCTTATCAATTGTCCAACAGTGTATATATATATATATATATATATATATATATATATATATATATATTATGGTTTTGGTCCTCCCCTGGCCTTGATACAAGTTGTTACCAGACGTGGCATTGATGCATAAAGTTGCCGGATGGTGTACTGAGGGATGTCGTTTCAAATGGTCTCCAATTAATTAGCTAATTCGTCTACATTTTTGGATGGTCACAGGCGACTCCCCATCTCAACCCAACTGTACTCTATAGGCGACAGATCTGGGGATCTGGCTAACCAAGGAAATATGTCGTAAACACGCAGACAATCAATAGAGAAACGTGCCGTGTGTGACCTAGCATTATCTTGCTGAAAAGTTAGGTCAATGTGTCGCGAAAAGAATGGCAATACAACGTGTCGTACAATGTTGGAAACGTACCGCTGTGCTGTGATGGTGCCACGGAGGACTGTCAAAGGTGTCCGGATATCAAACGAAATGGCACACCAGCACATAACTTTCTGTTGTCGAACCGTGTGACGTGTAACAATAAGAGCAGGATTCTGACGATATCCGGGCTGTCTCCAGACGCGTCTGCGATGGTCGTCGGGACTCAGTTCGAAACGGAACTCATCACTGAAGACAATTCGTTTCCAATCCGAACAATTCCACATTGATCGGGACCGGCACCATTGCAATCGCTGATGACGGTGCATACTGGTCAGTGGTAGGCGGCGCAATTGGCGCCGCGAGTATAGATTCCGCTCCTGTAGTCTTCTATTAATGGTCTAGGAGGTCACTTCAGTGTTTGTCACAGGTTGGATTGTTGATAACGACGAATCTCGTGCTGTCACAGCTATCTTCCCGTTCTGTAGTCGCTCTAGGCCGTCCGTTGCCCGCTTGTTGCTGAAATCTGCCATTCCAGACTCATTCCTGCCAATATCGTCTAATTGCTGCATTGCACAGGATGAATCAGTAGGGTCCAAATGGAGGGCGAATCCTCTATATGATCAACTTGCTTCCCACAGACTCAGGATGTAGCCCCTCACAAAGTCAATAGTAAGAGTACGTAGTAAAAGCACTATTCGTAATAACTGAAGTCATTTGTTTACTAAAATGACTGCTCTGCCTCAACCATTTTGATGAAGATAGCTCACTTTAGCTTTTGAAACGGGATGATACATTCAATCATGCTGTTACTAACGAATTATTCTATTTTAGGTTATTTAAGACTGTAGTTTGAGCTATTTTTCTATACTATTACTATCCTTAACATTCGAAAAATATATTTAACATTTCGTACAAAATATTACATATATACTATGTATTTAGGATGATATACTGATAAAGTTAATATAAGGGATTATATGTATATATTAAAAAAGAATTCGTATCATATCACAGAAATAATAAGAACCTATGAGTATTATATAAGGAGTAAGTAATCACGCAGCCGTATTTCTGAGAACCTTATTATTTTGAAAAGACCTAAATGAACACCATAATTATTTTCCCAATGCAGCTTGTTATAGCAAACCGAGAATACATTCTGTCTCGGCCCTTAAAAAAGTATTAATTCCACTCCACGAATTAGATATATAGTTACAATAGAGCCATAAGATAACTACATCAGTACAATTTATAAAGTAACAAAAATTACATTTGTTCAGAACACATCTCGCACTACAGAGTTACAAACTTCAGTATTCTGTAATCAAAAGTTACATTGTTGTAGCTTAACTTCGTTGAAAGCCATTTTTACTGCCTAAAAAAAGGAAGAAAATCGATTAATTTTATCCGGAGATAACAATCTTACCATGAAAAAGTAAAAATTCCAATATCTGAAGAACGGCTCGTGACAACACTTACATAATGGTGTCATTTATTTCCGGTTTTTTAAGTACTTACAAAGTATCTATGATGTTTATTTTGATGAAAAAGACGGATAAAGAAAATATAAAAAATACAATACAAGAATTGTGTAAGCTTAACCCACCAATTGTTGACACCTTCAGGAAAATCTAAAATATTTTATGCAGACAGCACATGACTTTCGCTACAGCTAAAATTTATTTTCTTATTTTTTATTTCATGATGCATTAAATTGAGTTTAATTGCAGAAAATAACATGAACACTTATATTATATTTGCTTTGCATTTTCAGTACATGAACTTACTATTAATTAATAACATGAACTTACTATTAATTAATACAAAATAATCCAAGAAATATACACCGAAAATGCAAAAATTTCTTTAAACGTTTTCAAATTGCAAAAATATTACAAGAAAAGTACTATCAATGCGTTATTTAGTTACAGGAAAAGCCAAATTTCGGAAGATCCGGCAAGCGTAATTTTCATGAGAATGACGTCATACATAACTATTGAGAGATTTAACTTGCATAGAGTCAAGAATGAGCCGCCAAGCATAACTTAAAATTCAAACGGCATCAAAATTACAAATAGACTCACGGTAAATATAAATAAAGAGGGATTTATAAAGAAGAATATTACGTGGATTGTTACAACGAAATAAAAGGAAAGTTTTTTCAAAAATGGGCAGGAATTTATCATTAACCTCATATCATTAATTCTCGTTTATGAATACCTCTTTATTTATATTTACCATGAGTCGATTTGTAATTTTGATCCCGTTCAAGTTATACTTGGCGACTCATTCTCGATTCTATGCAATTTAAATCTCTTAATAGTTATTTATGACGTCATTCTCATGAAAATTACGCTTGACGGTTCTTTCAAAATTTCGCTTTTCCTGTAACTAAATGTCTTGATAGTACTTTTCTTGCAATATTTCTGCAATTTAAAAGTGTTTAAAGTATTTTTTGTATTTTCCGTGCATATTTCTTGGATTATTTTGGATTAATTAATAGCAAGTTCATTTACCATTTTATATGTTTATGCAAATTTGCTGTATAACTGGTCTCAATATATGAACATTCCATGTTTTACCATTCTTATAGCCACTGATGAAGGGCGTAGTAACATCCAAAAGTGCTCTGGCGGTTTTAAAAATGCTTTGTATGTCTTTTAAGATGCTCTAATAAATGAAATTCGTTTTAAAGACGTTTTGTCCTTAATTTTATTTGTTGAATGCAGACGTGATACCAATTTTGATTATAAGGAGAATTGTCCATCTTAGAGTAATGGGGTTAACATTATTTTTTCGTTGTTAAAAATTACGTATAAAACAAACATTTAATCGATACATTCGAGCATATGTTTTTTATTAACACGTTTGAACATGTAACTGAATTATATACTATGCATACATTACAATAAACTCTGAAAATGATGAGACATCTTTTGCACAAATTAAACTTTTATTACAATTAACATCATTTGTATCATAGATATCCTTATTATTAAAATTTACATTAATATTAGATATTTTATTCTTCAATAATTATTATGTTATCTATTTTTCTGATGTTATCTATTTCTGTTGGCACTTATAATGTAATAACAGGATTCAATTTCGCATAACTTAGAGTTAGGTTAAATATAAAGTTATTGAATTATGGGTAGCATGGTTTCCCTTGGCTGTGTCACGCTCGTGATGAGTGTCGTGGATCGTAACTGCTAATTCATTAGTGCCTATGACATTTGTGAACCTGGTAGTTTACTTTTAAAAGTTTGGCTGCACTCTTACATTTTAATTCACAGACTTAAATTTCTGAACATTAAACTTCTGAACTTCTTCTTATTAAACTTCTGTACTCGGTCTCATCTTCTCATCCCTCCATCTCTGTAAAAGTTTTCTGCAAACTCCGCTCCGGCTGTCCATTGGATCGCAGGCATCTGTCAGGGTCTTGATAAAGGTTTTACCACTGGTCAAACCTCTTATCGCACGAGGTCTAGAACTCATCATTGGCCGCCTACCGTCACGGTCTCCAGTCCAAAAACATCATGTGACGTTTCTTCGAGTGCTGGAATAACCATAAATCGTTGTCAGCTTTTTGTAACCTTGTCGTAAAACACACCTGCTTATAAAATCAAGTCTGGAGACAGTAAGTGTTCGACTGAACCAACTTCTGCTGGTCATTTATCTTGTCACCTTAAAACTTATTAACAAAAACTTCCATCTGTATATATCCGCTGTACCACAGTAATTTGGCACTAACTCCACAATCTTCAAGGAGCAACCGCCATGGATTATTACATATTCGGATTATATACAAAATTTCAAGCGGATTTAAAAAACAGTTTAAAATTGTTGAAGGATTTTCCATCTATATGAAAGTGTTTGGAGTTTGCAGATCCTAATGTTAAATGGGTTTTCTAGTTTTGGAGATAAACTATAAATCAGTTTTCCAAGAAAATTGTTTGTATACATTTCCACTAATAAAACCCAAACAAAATTCATGTAAATTTAAATATTAAACATAATTTAAATATTTATTATTAACTGATTAACTAATATTTATAAAAATTATGAGAAGCAGCTGTTAATTTTGATATCATTCGATACGGCTGCGTCTAAAACATCGATATACAAAATTTCAATATTATCCGTGCAATATTGAGTATGCTATTAACTTTTATTCATAATTCTCTTATTTAGCTTATCCGGAACCATGTTTAAAGTGTCGAAAGAAATTGCTCATAAATATAAAGTAGTAAATACATAAATGAAATTGAATTAAATATGAAATAAGGAATTTCGCCAGTTTGCGTAATGTTTATTGAAATTGATATAGTAAATAAACATTATTTATAAAACATCTACAAGATTTAATTGTAAATAGCCGAGACTTTGTATCAATTATTTATATATGGCCACTCCCACATTTGTCCACTCCTACTATTAGCATTCAAAATTATTTTAGAGCATTAAAATATTGTTTATTTGTTATAACTACGAAAAAAGGAAGGAAAAAAATATGGTTTCATTTCACCAATTTCTCAGCTGATAAAGCGAATAATGAAGAAGAAAGATCAATCATGCATAGGATCAATCATGCAATGGAGTTTTATTTAAGCATCTCTAAAATGCGATACATTTTAGTAATATTTTTAAAATTATCACAATACTACAATAATTTATTATAATTGAAAACATAAAACTTCATCGAAAAAAAAAGAACTTTATTCAAATGACGTGGCTGAAATATAAATCGCCTGACTCTCTATGTAAAAGCTGTACATATTTCATTCATATACTTTTATTCCATTCCTTTCATTCATCACAATACTACAATAATTTATTTTACCTAAAATCTTAAAACCATGAAGAAAAAAGTAATTTAACTCTATGTAATTTAACTATGCTTAGAACTGCCTAAAAAGTCTGCTATAAAATCGTCTGTTTCTCTATGTAAAATCAATTCATATTTCATTCATATCATCAATATTGCAGACTCCAGAGCTAAATAATTTTGTGTTAAAGAAATTCAGCAATTCTTATAGAACTCATCTTGCAGCTTTGTATATTTACATTCTTCATAAGTGAAAATTAGACTTCGTTGTAGAAATAATCAAAGTTTGATGATCATTTAAACTCAAAAATATTGTAATTGCGTTGTTCCAGAATACCGATGCACAGAAATTAAGCAAAAATAAAGCATTTTAAGGACGGATACAGCACTAAATATAAACTAAAAGGACTTTAAAAATCACGATTTTGGCGCAAGATGGTTATCATATTTTATTTTTAAGTCGGTCACGTGATCTCTTTATATAATATGGGTGTAATTATTATTTTAATTTTTATTTGAAAAACTACAGAATATATTTTGCTGAAATTATTTTCATACTTTTTATGGGATAATTTGAATATTTTCTAAAACTTTCGAAGCGATTTGTGAATTTTAAATTCGCTTACGGGCGCTCTCGTGCGAACGGACAGACAGACAGAATGAACAAAGTTATATACACTTTTCAACTATGTTATAAAGTGTTAAAAAAACATAACTTTGAATTATTCGCATTTTTTCTTTATCGCATAATTTGCGAATTTCATTTTTTATTTATTTATGACAAACAGATCATGGGTAATTTTTTTAAAAGGCATCCATTTGGACAGCCCCTTTAAGTAAATCCAAATCGGATGATATTATTGTGTAAGCCCACAGTGCATGAAATTACAAAATATTAACATTAAATTCGTTTTGTGCACTGTCCTCATATACCAATAATATTTTGGAAGTATGTTTTATATAAAAAGTGATTTCTTTCAATAGTCGGGATTTGGTCACGACGAAAAAAAAACATCAAGAAAGCTGTACAGAATACAGTAACAGATATTTGAAATGCATAGAACGAGCAACCATGGGCTTTTAGACAAGTGCTTTCTAAAGTGGGCTCACGATCACTTGCGAGAGTAGGTTGCTTCTTATTTCGTTGAGGTACTCGGAGTCTAGACTCCGAGCTGTAAGGACGTATGATGAGTGCTCCGGTGATGAGCGGCAAAACCCAGGTAACGCCTGGGCAAGTGTTTTTGGAGTGTGTTGGTGATAGTGAAGGTGATAAAGGTGTTGTGCTAATGGATGAGTCCCCGCCTGTTGTGATCACGCGCGAAGATGTTTTGGATTTTAAAAAGAAATTCTTGGACATTGAACATAAGATTACGATATTAAGTCATAGACGAAACCAGACTGTTAGTGAAGAGGTGGCGATGGCTGAAATGATGAACCTGTGCACCAAGATAGAACAAGACCTGGACCAGATGGTCGATTGCGTAGGAGTTGGTAAATTATCTTTATTTGAACCCTTCCCTGCCCCTGTTTCAGAGACTCCTAAAGTCTCTGACGATAGGACTGTTATTAATGATGTTAGGAATGATAATGCTGGTGTAAATGTTGATAATAATACTGTTAATAACGTTTTAGATAGTGTTGCTGACTGTAATGTTGTAGACTGCAATATTGATAATAATTGTGTAACTGATAATTGTGATAATGTTGCACGTGGTAATGTAAATAGTGATAATAAGAAGACTCCTAACGTCTCCCACATGGACCCTGCTGCTGAGGTAGCTGATTCTGTTCAGAATTTAAATTTAAACTGTGATTTTTCTGAACATAATAGCTATAATGTTGAAAAGAACAGTAATTCAAGAAAAAGGACTCACTCGGGTAACTCTACCAAGAGAACAAGAGCAGATGAAGATGGATTCAACCCGAAATTAACTCTGAAGGAAAGAAAAGCAGTGAAATCGGTGGATTCATAACCCACCAATAGAAAATTAGCTGCCTCACAGCCAGGGAAAGGCGGTACTGAAAAGGACGACCCGCTCACCCCCCCCCCCCCATTTCGAACGTACCTCCGTGGCTGATCAACGCCCTGCAGCCTGATTGGCCGGCCATCATCACCAGTTTGGAGCGAAGAGCTGGCATAACAACCAAACTGGAGGGACACTTTTTCAAATGTCTGGTCAAGAGTAAAGACCATTTCGTTAATGCACCGCCTGAAAAGTTGTGGGGTGAAATTCAAAACGTGCAATCTAAAAGAGGACCGGCCGGTCAAGACCAATAAGGGGGCGGCTGTCAGTGGCCACCAAAATTGAAACTATTACTGAGGTAATGCAAACCATGGGCTTTGACGTCCTCAGTAATGTCAGGATGACCCGGAGGGGAACTAAATAACCCCTTCCCCTTTATTACCTGCAAATTAAGCCCGGCACTAACCCGAAGGAACCTTACGAGATCAGTAACTTGCTAGGCACGGAAGTGAAGCTGGAGCCCTACACAGATAGGAAAGGCTTTGCCTCGCAATGTCATGGTTGTGGCGGATATTTTCATTCGTCATAAGTATCTACATTGCCACTGAGATGTGTCAAATGTGCGGAGCTCCACTCAGCCAAAGACTGCAAAGCCAATTACTTCTTGTGCTGTAATTGCAACGGGCCACATGAAGCCAACTGGCTATATTGCCCGAGAAATCCAGGCAATTCGTCCATGACTAGCAAGAATGGGGCTACCCCCAATAATAGATTTAATGCTAGGAATTCAAATAATTTCTCAAACCCCGCTCCAGCATACAGGCCTGGAAATCCTAACCGTCCTTTCCACGACGCTGGTGTCAAGCCAAACGTAAACTTTGCTGCCGCTGCCAGTGGGAAAATCGAGGAGACTGCTCCCCCCCCCCCCCAAATTAACGAACAAATTGTTGAGCAGACGGTCCCTAGAGACGCAACCAAAATTCTAAAACTATGGTCAACACTAGTGATGACTATACCGTCCTTCTTTTGACTTTAATTCATATGAGAAGTACGCACAACAAGGACTTGGCCCTGCGTGCTTTTCAGCGTGCACTCCCTCATCTCCGTTCTGCGTCGACGGAAGTCGACATGATTTTCCTTATCTACCAGCGCTATGATGCGCTGGCTTGATAAGCCCCCCCCCCCACACACACGCACACTTTTTGACCTTTCCTTGTTTTTTTGCCGTGTTCTCACTTTCTGCTCCCCATTGCTTGCAGTTTCTCAAAGTCGGCTTCTGGAACGCCAATGGAGTGCGTTCCGAGCTCGGCGAGGTGCGTGATTATGTTATAGATAGTAATGTTGATGTTTTTATGATCTCCGAAACCCATCTGGCATCACCCACCTCCCCAGCAATCGGCAATTATACAGATTACTTCCAGTACAGGCCCCCTAGGCCTGGGGTGTATGTAAGTGGCACTTTATATTAAGAATAATATTCCTCATCAACGTATCATTTCACCTCACATTTACGGAGCTTGAAGCCACTGTAATTAAAATCACTATTTCAAATTTGGTCCCGATTGCACTTGCTTCTGTGTATATCCCACCATTAAATACGGTAAGATTTCCAAGCAAGGACCTAGGAGCACTTTTAGGACTCTGCAGTAACATGATCATAGCTGGTGACCTAAATTCCTGCCATACGACCTGGGACACAGCTTCGAACTAGCATAGCGTAGCTCTAAAAAAATTGGCTCAGTGCGCCAACTTGAGGATTGTAAGCTCCGTCTACCCCCACTCACTACTTTACGGGAAGAAACCCCTCCACTATCGACTTGGCACTTTTTCGGAACATTCCTTACGACTATGCGATCAAAGTCGACTCCAATTTGACGTCTGATCACCTTCCCGAAATTTTGACCCTTAACTTTCATAAAATCCCTTTAGACCATCCTTCGGAGCTACATACAAATTGGGATAACTTTCATTACACCCTTGAAATTTCTATCGTATTATGTAAGGAATTAGTAACCTCAGCTGAATTTCTGAGAGCCTTATTATTTTGAAAAGACCTAAATAAACACCAACCATAATTAGTTTCCCAGTGCAGCTTATTATAGCAAACCGAGAATACATTCTCTCTCGGCCCTTCAAAAAGTATTAATTTCACTCCACGAATTAGATATATAGTTACAATTGAGCCATAAAATAACTACATCAGTACAATTTATAAAGTAACAAAAATTACATTTGTCCAGAACACATCTCTCACTAGAGTTACAAACTTCAATATTCTGTTATCAAAAATAACATTATTATAGCTCAACTTCGTTGAAAGACATTTTTACTGCCTGAAAAAAGCAAGAAAATCAATTCATTTTATCCGGAGATAACAATCTTCCCATGAAAAAGTAAAAATTCCAATATCTGAAGAACGGCTCGTGACAACACTTACATAATGGTGTCATTTATTTCAAGTTTTTTAAGTACTTACAAAGTATCTATGATGTTTATTTTAATGAAAAAGAGGGATAAAAGAAATATTAGAAATACAATGCAAGAATTGTGTAAGCTTAACCCACCTATTGTTGACACATTCAGGAAAATCTAAAATATCTTATGCGGACAGCACATGACTTTCCCTACAGCTCAAATTTATTTTTTTATTTTTCATTTCATGATGCATTAAATTGAGTTTAATTGCAGAAAATAACATGAACACTTTGCTGATATTATATTTGCTTTGCATTTTCAGTACATTTTTGTTTCATTTGCAAATTAATGAATATTAAAGTCTGCAGTTCCTCAAAATTCTAAAAAAAAAATATCTCTAGAACAGTTCATCCTAGAGTAATGGGGGTCAGTCATATTCACTTTGTTGTTAAAAATTGTATAAAGAACAAGTTTATATTTAATATAATACAGTAATTTTACTCATTTATTTCAGATTTTCACGATCTTTGCTGGTCATTTAGCATAAAAGTTTGAGTGAAATTTTTCCGAATCATTCTAGAATTTAACCAGCAAAAGGAAAAACCTCAAGGGACTACAAAATTTAAAGAGATTTCTTCAAATCATTTTTTAACTACAGCTTCTCAAAATTACAAAATTCTTAAATATAAGGAGAATTATAAAATTAAGGACAAAACGTTTTTAAAACGAAAGGTCATTTATTAAAACATCTTAAAAGACGTACAAAATATTTTAATACCGCCAGAGCGCTTTCGGGCGTTAATACGTCCTTCATCAGTGGCTACATGAATGGTAAAACATGGAATGTTCATTTACAGAGACCATTTATACAGCACATTTGCATAAAAATATAAAATGGTAACTGAACTTTCTATTAATTAATAAAAAATAATCCAAGAAATAGACACAGAAAATACAAAAATTACTTTAAACGCTTTCAAATTACAAAAATATTACAAGAAACGTACTATCAATGCATTATATAGTTACAGGAAAAGCAAAATTTAGGAAGAACCGTCAAGCGTAATTTTCATGAGAAAGACGTCATAAATAAGTATTAAGAGTATTGCATACAGTCGAGAATGAGTCAACAGGCATAACTTAAAATTTTAAAGGGTGCAAAATTACAAATCGACTCACGATAAATATAAATAAAGAGGGATTCATAAAGGAGAATATTACGTGGATTGTTACATCGAACTAAAAGGAAAGTTTTTTTTTTCAAAAATGGGCAGGAATTTACCATCAAACACATGTTTCTTCTTTATAAATCCCTCTTTATTACTTTCCTTATATACATAATGTATAAGGAAAGTATTGTGACGGGGTCGAAAATTCGAATTCGAGTTTTCGACTGGAGAACACGTTTCAAGCATCCCTGACGAGTCCTAATCCTCAAGCATCCCTGACGAATCAAACATTTTTGAAGTGATGTCTGTGTGAAAGTATGCGTGTGTGTGTGAAAGTATGTGCGTGTGTGAGTGTGTGTGTGTGTGTCAATGAGTTTGTGGAGACGATAACTGACGAACGAATGGACCGATTCGAACGAAGTGTGGTACAAAAATCTCAATCCGTAATCACTGGAAGCCTATTGTTTCTATACGCAATGAATGTCCAGAAACCCCCTAAATTTTTGAGTGAACCATCAATCACAATGATCAATGGAATCATGAATTTTGAAAACATCATCTAAAAATCAAAACCGCTAATAAATTTGCCCAAATAGACAGTTCTTATGTATTTTTTCATTAGAAAACGATTGACATAAATTTTAGAACGCTAATACGTTCCGTTCTCGAGATATTGTACATTTTTCAAAAAAATTACCAAAAAGTCATATAAAATAACAAAAAATATTTTCTATTGAGAAACATGTTCACTTTTCATATGTAATACCATGCTATACATTTGGTGACATCATTCTCGTGGATCTAGCTTGTTCCATACATGAAAAAAAAATACTTTGAGTTATACTTTTGTATTTAAACGCCAATAGTCATCTGCTGTAAGAATAATTTATTTCTCCTTCCATAACACTTGACGAGATTTTGGCCCAGTGTCGCCAACTTAGCGACTTTTCTAAATGTCGCCAAATTAACGAAAATCTCGCCAAGTGGTTAAAAACGACGCTACATCAATAAAAATGACGACTCACTGACAAAAATTCAATATCTTGAAAGGAATATAAGTATCTGCTATAAGAATAAGCTATTTTTTGGCTGTAAAAGTAGTAAATTCATTGCATTATATAAGGAAAGTCATGTGCTGCCCTTATCAGATTTTTTATATTTACCGTGAGTCGATTTGTAATTTTGATCCCATTCAAATTTTAAGTTATGCTTGGCGACTCATTCTCGACTCTATGCAATTTAAATCTCTCAATAGTTATTTATGACGCCATTCTCATGAAAATTACGCTTGACGGTTCTTCCGAAATTTTGCTATTCCTGTAACTAAATAATGTATTGATAGTACTTTTCTTGTAATATTTTTAAACTTTGAAGGTGTTTAAAGTAATTTTTGTATTCTCCTTATATATTTCTTGGATTATTTTGCATTAATTAATAGTAAGTTCATTTACTATTTTACATTTTTATGCAAATTTGCTGTATAACTGGTCTCTATATATGAACATTCCATGTTTTACCATTCATGTAGCCACTGATGAAGGGGCGTATTAAAGCCCGAAAACGCTCTGGTGGTTTTAAAAATGCTTTGTACGTCTTTTAAGATGTTTTAATAAATGACTTTTCGTTTTAAAGACGTTTTGTCCTTAATTTTATTTGTTGAATGTAGACGTGATACCAATTTTGATTATAAGGAGAATTGTCCATCATAGAGTAATGGGGTTAACATTATTTTTTTCGTTGTTAAAAATTACGCATAAAACAAACATTTAATCGATATATTCGAGCATATGTTTTTTATTAACACGTTTGAACATGTAACTGTTATATATATTATGCATACTTTACAATAAACTCCGAAAATGATGAGACATGCTTTGCACAAATTAAACTTTTATTACCATTAACATCATTTGTATCACAGATATCCACACAACCCACTACTCTTTTCAAATGGTATTTGAAGGCCTTTACACCTGCCTCCCACAGACCCCCAAAGGTGGGTGCCCTAGGAGGCAAAAATTTCCAAGTAATACCTTCTGAAACCAAAAAACTTGAGATATTTTCGTCCTTTGTAACTAGTTTTTGCAACCCTTTGAGCTCCTCATAAGCTCCTACAAAGTTCGTAGCGTCATCGCTAAAGATTGTCGAGCTTCTGCCGCGACGAGCAAAGAATCTCTTGAGCGTTGCAATTAGAGCTTCTGACGTTAGTTCCGAGACAAACTCCAAATGGATAGCCTTAGTGGCCATGCATATAAATATAGCTACATAGATTTTTCTAAGTGTGCCTTTCTCTGACCTTTGTATTGAATTTGAAATGGTCCACACAGATCTGTACCGACATTAAAAAATGGAGTGCTAACCAAAATGGAGTGAAACAATATATCCGAAAACAGTTGATTGTAGAAATAAATTTTCTGTTAATCTAATTTTATCCGAGTTTAAGAAAGCGAAAAAATATTCAGCACCCAAAAGTAAATCAACCTTTTGAGGCAAAAAGAATTTAGGATCTGCGAGTTTTAAGTTCTTTGGAATTTTCAAATTAGAAATCTTAAATTTCTTCGAAGTCGTAAGATCTGTTATTTTAGGTGCAATAAGTAACTCTAATTCCCATTTTGAATCATTACTTTTATTCGGTATTTCAGCGGTGACCCTTGACCTGACATTTAGAGTAGTGTCATTCAAACAGCAAATTGGTATTTGTATTTTTTCTATCTTTAATTTAAGTGCATCAGCCGCTTTATAACGATAAAAATGTACGATACGTACGATAAAAATGATGACTCAGATGCACAGTCCAAAATTGCTCTCAATGCAATTCTTTCACCACATGAATCTTTCACGTACACGATTGCTGTATTAACCAACACACTTTTCGAGTTTCCATTTGTAAAAAAGGAAGAACGAGTCTAGTGCGAGTCAATAAATTGAGCGGAATTGTTTACTCTTTCTTGCCCCTTATAAGATGCCGAAGTGTCTGGCGATGACATCTGCACTTTAGTTATAGTGGGTGTATAATAATACTTATGTAGCAGCGTATGATGAGTCGATGCCTTACAAACGAAACAAGAACTTTTCGAATTGCAGTTTGATAAAATATGAAGATCGCTCAAACAATTAAAACATAATTTGTGTTTTTAACAATCTCTAATCTGTTATCTAGTTTCATGTCCTTGAATTTTTCACAATGATAAATAGGATGATATTTGTATTTGCATGCAGCACATAATTTCGAGGAATTATTGGATTTAACGTTAAATGATTTTGATCGTTCCACATTGGGTTTAGCAATATTTCTGCCTGCTAATACTACTAAGAATTTGACATCTTCTTTCTAAACATTCCAAAAATGCATCGAAATCTGGAACTTCACTGTTTGTTAGCGTTAACTCATATTGCTTGCGTGTTTCGCGATCTAATTTGTTAAGTATTATATTTAAAAATAATGCATTAGAAAATTTGTCGCGTTTAAATTCTAAAACATTTAAAGCTCTGAGATTCTTCTTTACAATGTCTAATAAGCTGGGAAGTTCCCTTTCAGATTCGTGTTTAATTGAATCCATATTAAGAATATTTTTCATATGCGTGTCAACAATAATTCTATGATTTTCATAGCGTTGTTCCAAAGCCTTAAAAAGAGAATTGTACGAATCATCGAAAGTTTCAATAATCTTAGCCTCACCCTTTAATGAACCGCATAAATAATGGAGTTTTTCATTTTCTGATAAATCTTGATTTTCAGTTATTAAGGCATTAAATTGACCTTTAAACAGATTCCATTCCTCAAATTTACCACTGAATATAGGTAATGGAATTTTGGGTAGTTTGATCGAAGCCTTTTTATGCAGATCTGTATGTAATGAACATACCTCTTGAGTAGAACTATTCCCAGTTGTTGTAGAATTATCTGAATTATCATTAATTTTATTAATAGAGGTCTTAATTCTTACCTCTGTTTTTTGCATATCTTCATCAATTAGCGAAAGGGCTGCTTCCGTTTCTTCGAACTCGTCATCCGGAACAGTAGCGTAATACTCTTATTTTAGTGCATCAAACTTTACTTGAATTTTTGTAATTAATTCACTGTAGACCTTCAGTTCATTGAATGTTGGTTCTTTTCCTTCGGTAAGACAGTTCGTAACTTTGGTCAATTGACTCTTAATATTACCGCGCTTGCGGTTTAGAACAGTAATTGTGTTACTGTCAGTTATGGCGTGTGATGAAACTAAAGTGAGATTAAATTAGTTATTTAATCAAATCCTTTACCATAGGAACTGGTAGTACCTCCGGCTCGACGGACCATTAAATGTGCGGAGGTAAGCGAAAGAATGAAGCGAATGGACTGTATATTCAGAAATTTTTATTTTTCGTAAGACATAGTTTTTATCCTCTTTCTTCCTTCGTTCGTCCTTCCGAAGGGTTACAATAAACCTAATTAGCGCCAAAGTGGAATGTTCAGTCGCCAAGTGACGATACGGAACACCCTTATTTATGTAAAAATTATGGTTATTTTTATTGTAGAGTTGGTTTAACTAATACTGCACGATTCGTTTTATATATCTTCACAGATTAATTGAAATTTATTCTAACTTTCACATTTAAAAACATGAAAGATCAATCATGCGTAAACGAACAGACAGACAAACAGAATGAATGAACAGAGTCATAAGCACTTTTCAGCAATGTAAAGTGTCAAAAAAGAAAATTTCTGATTGTCTGTTTTATGCATAAAAAGGGTTATACTGAAAGAAATAGAAAGTAAGTTTCTCTATAATGATATGTACAGACGTAAATAGAAAAATAAACACTCGACCGCAATTGCACAATCGCATCGCAGAACAAAATATGAGATATTATTTGAAAGGGATTAATGTCTTGCACAAATATATACAGGGTGAGTCAGAACTCTTGGGCCAAACTTTAAGGGGTGATAAATCACATCTAATAAAGCAATTTTTGTCGTGCAAAACAGGGTCGTAATGCAAGAGGTGAACCGCTAAATGGTAGCTCATGAAATGAGAAAATGATGACCCTCTCGTGAAAAGAGGAGACACAAAACTGACAGATTAGGCCCGAAGTACGTTTTACTGACTGAAATTGCAGAATGGACAAAGTTACAGAAACTGCTCAAAAGTGCGACCACCAGCAGTAATGCAGGATTCACACTTGCGACGTAGCGAGCGGCGCACGTTAGCAAAAACACCCGGCATATCTTGGACAACGCCGGCAGCAATCCTAACAATCCTAGCAACAAAGTCCCCTCGTCGGAGTCGATGGAGCTATCGTAGATGACACTTTTCATATGGCCCCATAAGAAATAGTCGATACTGGAGATATCAGGCGATCAGATTGAACACTGGCTAGTTCTTACGCAGTCGTCACTGCGTTCAATTTCAGCGACGTCTAGCGGTTCACCTCTTGCTTTACGACCCTGCTTTGTATGACAAAAATTGCTTGTTTAAATGTGATTTATCACCCCTTAAAGTTTGGATCAAGAGTTCTGACTCACCGTGTATATATTTAAAATTTGCTTAAGGAACCGTCTTCATAGTTATTGTGGCTATAATTATTGATATGCCAACCAAAATGTGGTGTAAATTATTAATTATAATTGTATGTATTATGTTGTCCTATAGTTACTTTGTTCCTTGTTTGTGTGAGACCAGAAATAGATCTCACACTTGTATTGTGAGACAGCTTTATGGCAGTAATTTACTGTGTCTGAAACGTCAAACAATACCCTCAATCTCAATGACACTAGTGTTTTCGACACCTGAACCCAAAGATCAGATAAAATCATAAATTTAGGGGCGTCGAGACAGAGAGGGTCGAACTCTTAAGAAAATGTGAGATAACGACATTGGATAAAAAGGTTGACCAATTGAGAAGAAGCTTGTAGCGTAACCCTGAAGGCGACAAATGAGAGCAAAGGGGAGTGACAGTCCTGAGGCAAAAAGAGCCACAACCTGTGACATAAAAATGAAAAAGAGATGAATGATGACACTTGGTGAATACTGATTTAACAGATTAACATCTCGATATTAACATCTCGAAGCACGAAACTTCGAAAGATGTGTCGACTACGAGTGTGACTAGATATGTAGATCAATTTGCAATGCAATCAGAAGTACGAGATGGAGCCAAAAACGCAGAGTTACGGCAGGTACGATTTGCTGATGCAAGAATTGTGGTAATAATTGTGGTAATAATTGATAAATAATTGAAAGGTTATCAGTGCCAAACAACGCAATATAAAATTAAATGAGTTCCACTATGTACGATTTTACGGCCATGTTAATATATATATGTTAATGATAATTAATCTAAAATACCAACTTTAAATATACTTTTAATAGGCGCACCACAGTTTGTATCCGCAATTACCCACCAGTGTGTTATCGTCCCGTTTAAACATGTAACTGAATTATATAGTATGCATACATTACAATATTTAACTCTGAAAATGATGAGACATATTTTGCACAAATTAAACTTTTATTACCATTAACATCATTTGTATCATAGATATCCAAATTATTAAAATTTACACTAATATTAGATATTTTATTCTTCAATAATTATTATGTTATCTAGTTTTATTATGTTATATATTTCTATTGGCACTTATAAGGTAATAAAAGGATTCAATTTCTCTTAACTTAGAAACAGATTAAATATAAAGTTATTGAATAATGGGTAGCATGGTTTCCCTTGGCTGTGTCACGCTCGTGATGAGTGTCGTGGATCGTAACTGCTAATTCATTAGTGCCTATGACCTTTGTGGATCAGGTAGTTTATTTTTAAAGATTGTCGGCACTCTTACATTTTAATTCAAAAACTTAAACTTCTGAACATTAAACTTCTGAACTTCTTATTAAACTTCTGAACTTCTTATTATTAAACTTCTGAACTTCTTATTAAACTTCTTCTTAATAAACTTCTTCTGAACTTCTTCTTATTAAACTTCTGAACTTCTTCTTATTAAACTTCTGAACTTCTTCTTATTAAACTTCTGAACTTCTTATTAATAAACTTCTGAACTTTTTCTTATTGAACTTCTGAACTTCTTATTATTAAACTTTTGAACTTCTTCTTATTGAACTTCTGAACTTCTTCTTATTAAACTTCTGAACTTCTTCTTATTAAACTTCTTCTTAATACACTTCTTCTGAACTTCTTCTTATTAAACTTCTGAACTTCTTATTATTAAATTTCTGAACTTCTTCTTACTGAACTTCTGAACTTCTTCTTATTAAACTTCTTCTTAATAAACTTCTTCTGAATTTCTTCTTATTAAACTTCTGAACTTCTTCTTATTAAACTTCTGAACTTCTTATTATTAAACTTCTGAACTTTTTCTTATTGAACTTTTGAACTTCTTCTTATTAAACTTCTGAATTTCTTATTATTAAACTTCAGAACTTCTTCTTATTGAACTTCTGAACATCTTTTTATTAAACTTCTGAACTTCTTCTTACTGAACTTCTTCTTATTAAACTTCTTCTTAATAAACTTCTTCTGAATTTCTTCTTATTAAACTTCTGAACTTCTTCTTATTAAACTTCTGAACTTCTTATTATTAAACTTCTGAACTTTTTCTTATTGAACTTTTGAACTTCTTCTTATTAAACTTCTGAATTTCTTATTATTAAACTTCAGAACTTCTTCTTATTGAACTTCTGAACATCTTTTTATTAAACTTCTGAACTTCTTCTTATTAAACTTCTTCTTAATAAACTTCTTCTGAACTTCTTCTTATTAAACTTCTGAACTTCTTCATATTAAACTTCTTCTTATTAAACTTCTGAACTTCTTCATATTAAACTTCTTCTTAATAAACTTCTTCTGAACTTCTTTTTATTAAACTTCTGAACTTATTCTTATTAACCTTCTGAACTCGGTTTCATCTTCTCATCCCTCCACCTCTGTAGGTTTTCTACAAACTCCGCTCCGGATGCCCATTGGATCGCAGGCACCTGTTGGGATCCTGATCAAGGTTTTGTCATTGGTCAAACCTCTTATCACACGAGGTCAAGAACTCATCATTGGTCGCCTACCTTCACGGTCTCCAGCCCAAAAGCATCATGTGACGTTCCTTCGTGTGCGGGAATAACCATAAATCGTTGTCCGCTTTTTGTAACCTTGTCTTAAAACACACCTGCTTATAAAATCAAGTCGGACGACAAATAATTGAACGACTGAACCAACTTTTTATAGCTGATCATTTATCTTGTCACCTTAGAACTTATTAACCAAAACTTCCATCTGTATATATCCGCTGTACCGCAGTTATTTTAGCACTAACTTCAAAATCTTCAAGGAGCAACCCCCATCGATTATTACATATTCGGATTATACAGAAATTTTCCAGCAGATTTAAAAAACAGTTTAACATTGTTAAAGAATTTTCCATCTATTTGAAAGTGTTTGGAATTTGCTGATCATTGTGTTAAATGGGTTTTCTAGTTTTGGGGATATATTATCAACTATAAATCAGTTTTCCAAGAAAATTGTTTTGTATACTTTTCCACTAATAAAACCCAAACAAAATCCATGTAAATTTTAATATTAAACATAATTGAAATATTTATTATTAATTTATTAACTAATATTAATAAAAATTATGAGATACAGCTGTTCATCTTAACATCATTCGATGCGGCTGCGTCTGAAACATCGATATACAAAATTTCAATATTATCCGTGCAATATTGAGTATGCTATAAAACTTTATTCAAAATTCTCTTATTAAGATTATCCGGGACCATTTGAAAAGTGTCGAAAGAAAGTGCACCTAAGTATAAAGTAGTAAATACATAAATGAAATTGAATTAAATATGAAGTAAGGAATTTCGCGAGTTTGCGTAATTTTTATTGAAATTATTATAGTAAATAAACATTATTTATAAAACATCTACAAAATTTAATTGTAAATAGTCGAGACTTTGTATCAATTATTTATATATGGCTACCCCCACATTTGTCCACTCTTACTATTAGCATACAGAATTTTTAGGGCATTAAAATATTGCTTATTTGTAATAATTACGAAAAAAGAAGAAAAATAAGATGGTTTCATTTCAAATCACCAATTTCTCAACTGATAAAGCGATTAATGAAGAAGAAAGCTCAATCATGCATGAAACATTGATTACGAAACACTTTTCAACTGCAATGGAATTTTATTTAAATATCTCTAAAATGCGATACATTTTAGCGGTAATATTTAAAAATTATCAGAATACTACAGTAATTTATTGTACTTGAAAACTTAAAACTTCATCTAAAAAAATGAACTTTATTCAAATGACGTCACTGAAATATAAATCGCCTGGCTCTCTATGTAAAAGCTGTAAATATTTCATTCATATACTTTTATTGCATTCCTTTCATTCATCACAATACTACAATAATTTATTTTACCCAAAAATTTAAAACCATGCAGGTAAAAGTAATTTAACTCTATGCTTAGGACTTCATCGAAAAAGTGTACTATAAAATCGTCTGCTTTTCTATGTAAAATCAAATCATGTTTCAATCAATTATATTACAGACTCCAGAGCTAAATAATTTTGTGTTATAGGAATTCAGCAATTCTTATACAACTCATCTTACAGCTTGATATGGTTACATTCTCCATAAGCGAAAATTAGGTTTCGTTGTAGAAATAATCAAAGTTTGATGATCATTTAAACTCAAAAATATTGTAATTGCATTGTACCAGAACACAGATGCATAGAAATTAAGCCAAAATAAAGCATTTTTAGAACGGATACACCACTAAAAATAAACTGAAAAGAACTTTAAAAATCACGGTTTTGACACAAGATGGTTATCATATTTTATTTTAAAGTTGGTCACGTGATCTCTTCATATGATGTGGGTGTAACTATTATTTTAATTTTTATTACTTTCCTTATATACATAATGTATAAGGAAAGTATTGTGACGGGGTCGAAAATTCGAATTCGAGCTTTCGACGGGAGAGCACGTTTCAAGCATCCCTGATCACGAATCAAACATTTTTGAAGTGATGTCTGTGTGTGTGTGTGTGTGTGTGTGTGAAAGTATGTGTGTATGTGTGTGTGTGTGTGTGTGAAAGTATGTGTGTGTGTGTGTGTGTGTGTGTGTCAGTGGGTCTGTGGAGACGATAACTGACGAACGAATGGACCGATTCGAACCAAATTTGGTACAAAAATCACAATCCGTAAACACTGGAAGCCTATTGTTTTTATACGCAATCGAATGTTCAGAACCCCCCTAAATTTTCGAATGAAAATTTGAAAAAATCGTCAAAAAATCAAAACCACTAATAAAGTTACGCAAATAGACATTTCTTATGTAATTTTTTATTAGAAAACGATTGACATAAATTTTAGAACGCTAACATGAACCGTTCTCGAGATATTGCACATTTTTCAAAAAAAATATCAAAAAGTCATATAAAATTGAAAAAAAATCTTGTTGAGAAACATGTTCACTTTTCATATGTAATACCATGTGATAAATTGGGTGACATCATTCCTGTAGATCTAGCTTGTTCCATTCATGAAAAAAGATACTTTGAGTAATACTTTTGTATTTGAACGCCAATAATCATTTATCTGCTGTAAGAATAACTTATTTCTTCGTCCATAACGCTTGGCGAGATTTTGGCGACAAAATTGGCGGAATGTCGCCAACTTGGCAACTTTTTGAAATGCTGCCAAATTAACGAAAATCTCGCCAAATGGATAAAAATGACGCTAAATCAATGAAAATGACCACTAATTGTCGAAAATTCAATATCTTGGAAAGAATATTAGTATCTACTATAAGAAAAACCTATTTTTTTACTGTAACAGTAGTAAATTCATTACATTATATAAGGAAAGTCATGTGTTGCCCACATCAGATTTTTTAAAAAGCTACCGAATATATTTTGCTGAAACTTTTTTCATATTTGTTATAGGATAATTTGAATATTTCCAAAAACTTTCGAAGCGATTTGTGAATTTTAAATTTGACAGAATGAACAAAGATATATACACTTTTCAACTATGTTACGAAATGTTAGAAATGCGTAACTTTAGTTATTCGCATTTTTCCTTTGTCGCATCATTTGCAAATTTCATTTTTTTTATTTCTGAGTAATCATGGGTAATTTTTTAAATGGCAGTCATTTGGACAGTCCTTTTAAGTAAACCCAAATCGGATGATATTATTCTATATGCCCACAGTGCATGAAATTATCAAACATTAACATTAAATTATTTTTTGTATTGTTCTTATATACCAGTAATATTTTAGAAGTGTATTATATATAAAAAATGATTTCGTTTAATAGTTACCACCTAAATGTCGAATGAAATAACATCGAGGAAGCTGCACAGAATACAGAGCAGCAGATATTCAAAATGGATAGAACGAACAACCATGGACTGGAATACTATGTACTGTACCAGTAGTCTCCAAAGTGGGGTATCCCAAAAAAGTAGCCTCACGATAACTTTTCATTTTTTCATATTTTTGATGAGATAATTTGAATATTTCCTCAAACTTTCGAAGCGATTTGTGAATTTTAAATTCGCTTACGGGCGCTCTCGTGCGAATGGACAGACAGACAGACTGAACACAGTACAATACACTTTTCAACTATGTTGGAAAGTGATAAAAATGCGTAACTTTAAATTATTCGCAATTATCTTTTATCGCATCATTTGCAAATTTCATTTTTTTTAATTATATGTAATCATGGGTTATTTTTTTAAATGGCAGTCATTTGGACAGTCCTTTTAAGTAAATCCAAATCAGATGATATTACTCTATATGCCCACAGTGGATGAAATTACGAAACAATAACAATAAAATATTTTTGTGTACTGTCCTAATATACCAATAATATTTTAGAAGTATGTTTAATATAAAAAATGATTTCGTTTAATGACCGATATCCTATTACTAAACAAAATAAAATCAAGTAAGCTGCACAGAATACAGCAGCAGATATTTAAAATGGATAGAACGAGCAACCATACCAGTGGTCTCCAAAGTGGGGTACCCCCAAAGAAATAGGCTCGCGATCACTTGCGAGTGTATGTATGATCGGGTATCACGTGAGTGCGAGGCTCTCTCATTGGTCGCTGTGTCTGGTTTCACGTCCCGGCCGCCCAGAGCGCCATTGTGCAAGTGGCTGGTAGGTCGTATATCATCATCAAGAGAATTTTATGAACTGCACGAAACTTATATAGATAACGGTGTGCATTATAATAACTATGATTAGTTGACTCTTAAATGCTGTTAATTTTAAACTCCTCATATAATAGATAAATTGTTAAAAAAATTGCCTGCAAAGAAACCGAGGGTTGAAGATTATTCTGATAGTGCTTCTACTTCCGGTGTGCAACAAGAATGTAATAGTAATGTATATTGTTTAAAATAAATAAATAATTTGATTTTTGACTACACACACACATATATATATATTATATTATATTATATTATACTATGTTATATTATATAATTATATTATATAATTTTTGACTGCACACACACATATATATATATATATATATATATATTATATTATATTATGTTATATTATATTATAGGGCAACTTATATTTATTTTCGTCATAGTGATACGCAATAAAAAAATTTGGAGATCCCTGCTCTAGATAGTTAAATAACGTTATAATAAGTGAAACCAGTGCGCTTTTAAATAAAATATTTTAACAAATTTTATTATTTGAATTTTCTACAATTTCTGAATTTTTAACGTAAATTAAAAACATTTAAGCGTGAATTTTAACAGGGACGTGCCACATATTTCATTCGTAATTCATATTTCTAAAATATTCATAAGATATATGTAAACTTTAATAACTATTTTCACTCAATTTCCGTTATTTCATTCAATCTCCCTTCTAATTTATATTTGAAGTGTTTTAATATTTACTGCGATACTTATAGCTAGCTGTTAATTTTTTTAAAATGTCACATTTTATGGATGACTTTTAGAAAGCATTTTTAGCAATAACAACTAACAATGCAGAAATTCGACGATAAATACTCAACTAGTTCTCTTAACCCAACCTCATATAAAAACATTAAAAATAAAGATAACCAAATTTGGCTAATTAAAATATCATTAATATAATCACCATCAATGACGTACATAAAATTACACAACAAGAGTAACGTCTCTCTACGTCCTTCATCAGAGGCAAAGTAATTATTTTGCCACTGATGAAGGGTGTAATAATGTCCGAAAGCGCTCTGGTTATGTAATTTGCCACTGATGAAGGGCGTAATAATGCTCGAAAGAGCTCTGGATGTGCAATTTTATGTACGTGTTTGATAGTGTTTTTACTAAAGACGTTTTACTTGACCAACTTTGCTGGTCTTTATTTTTAAAGATTTTACTAAATTGACGTGTTTTCCATACAATTTTAAATCTATGTATATATAATAAACCTATATTCATATAATTTTAAATAGCTTTTAACCTTTTCCAACACACTTTTGGATGTGAGAACTCAGCTGTTCAGCAGTATAGTATTTGCTTAAAAATATTTAACATAATAAATCGTGTTTTTATTAGAAGATTTACACATTTTGTGGTTATCACAACAGGGTTTAATTATTTCCAGAGGCACACTTGTTTTTGCATATGTATGTTGTGGTGTCCCTATTAGTGCAATTGAAACGTAATGTACATATATACCAACTATAACTCAGGAACTGATAAAACTCGAGTGGTTTTACCAAGGGAACGTTCGCAACTTAGAATACGCCTTGCCACACGGGTGCTTGCAAATGGAACAACAGTACAAATATTTCATTAATTTCTATAATCTGCTAACCGTGGTCTATGATAGGAGAAATGGTTACAAAAGGCAGGCTTTTAAAATCTATGTATCTTACAAATATTAAATATAAACACTAGCCACCTAATGTTGTTGGTGTGATGTCTATATCGAATCCACATCGAAATGCTTTTCTATGAGTTCTAGAAATTTTTTGTTTTCGTCTTGGGTCATGTTGAAATTGAAGACACTAGTAATTACCATTAGCATTGCAAAAAAACCAGTTTTGGCCACTGCTTACTTCTACACATTCATTCAGCACTGCTAAGTGTCTCTTCTAGTTTTTATTCCACTGCTTGCCTTCCTTCTTCCTGCAACCGTATCTTATGGGTTTTTTAATATTTTCCTTGGAAATATTTCGATATTTTAAAATGGCATCCGATATTTTTTTCTGATTTCAAAATGTGCACTATATTACAGTTGTCTGTTCGCGATCTTTACACTGTTATTTTGTAGATCAGTCGATAATGAATCGTTTGATTGGTCAAACATGTGTGAAAGCCCCAGGCCGTCCGGCTCGTCCAGAGGACTTAGAGCAACAAATTGGTCAAACATGTGTTGTTGTTGAAACCCAGACCGTCCGACCTACCAGAAAGGTGTAAGGTAACTGTTTGGACGGTCGGGAAGTGCCACGCAATTTAGACCGGAACCCAGTGGGGGAGGCATCCACAGGGACCGTACCCTCCTTCCCCTACCACCAACCTCTCGGAAGGACTTTCGGACCCACATGTTTAACGTGATCGTACTCCGCATGAACACGGCGGCAGTTTTTGCAGTGGCTGGAATCGAACCCGGGCCTACCGAGTGCAACTCCAGTGCGCTAACCAATGGGCTACCGCGCCCGTGGTCAAACATGTGTGTAGCTCCTCAGGCTGCTGAGTTACGATTACAGGAATGGGGCGAAACGTGGAAAACTTTATCTTATTTCACGGTCGGCCGCATTCTTCTCTTAAGCACGCGATCCCTCAAACCAATTCCGTCATATATCTACTGTTACACACCAAACAACAATCTTTCTTTTCCGTCCAAACAGATACTTCTGATAGGGCCAACGGTCTGGGTCGAACATTTTTTTTTAAGTCTCACCCTTTTTTGTCATGCCCTATCAACATATAAAAAACATATTCTAAGTAAAAAAAATCTGGAAATTTACAGTTGTTGATTTACTGTGGATTCCATTTGATTGTCTTAAAAATTAAAAAATAGTAGTTCTTTTATATATTATGTAACAAAAAAATTAAAAGATAAAATATGATCATCTACATTTAACAAAAGATAGTTTTCTGAGAAATTTTTCAGTAGAAATTTCATGCAATCAATTCCGATTTGCTAAAATAAACTGTTCAGATGAGGTGTCCCGTTTATGGAAATTTTGAAAATCGGTATCAATAAAACAAAAAATTACCAAGTAAAATTTAAGTTAATTAAATCTAGAAATTTGGCTCAATTTTAAGTAAACATTCATTTTATATGAAAAAAGGAAACTATACTAATTCAATAGTAAGAAACGGTCAAAAATTAATACTTAGGGAAAATCATGTGCTGCTCGCATAACTTAAATTTTATTTATTTATTAGATAAATTATTTCAAAAATCTTACATTATGTGGAGATTCCGACCACTTAATTTGCTGCTCATGCGAGTTGAGTCGTCTGGGTTTTCAACTATGGGAAATTAATACAGTCCAGCTGTTTTAAAAGTTTCAATCTATTTTCAGAGTAAAACTTAATACATAAACTTATTACATACTTAAGCAATACTTACTACATACTTAAGCAAAACTTAATACATACTTAAGCAATAATAGGTTATTACTATGTATAGTAAAATTTATTACTATACATAGTAATAATAGACTCATTATCATTAATATATAAATAGTATAATGTATATGGAAAGTTCTGTGACGGTGTCGAAAATTCGAATTCGAGTTTTCCACGGAATAGCTCGTTTCAAGCATCCCTCCGTTTCAAGCATTACGAATCGAACATTATTGAGGTGATGTCTGTGTGAGCGTGTGTGTGTGTGTGTTTGGAGACGATATCTCACGAATGACTGGAGCTATTCGAATGAAATTTGGTATAAAAATTACAATCCGTGAATACTGGAAGCCTATTGTTGTTTTTAAACACAATCGAATGTTCAGAACCCTCTAAATTTCCGAGTGAAATTTTGAAAAAATTATTAAAAAATCAAACCCGACGGTACACAGACGAAAGTTTATAAATCTTCATGTTTTTCAAATTATACAGTTCCGGTAGATTATGTAGAATCTCCTTTGACGAAAAACGCTTGTTAGTTCGTCCCATTAGCTCAAAGGTAAAACGTCGGCAGGCCAGTTCGGAGATCCAGGGTTCGATTTCCGGTTGGGGCATCAAGACTCTTAGCAATTAATAAAATACAGTTTAGTTCATTCGAATCGGTTCGTAAATGACAACGTTATCGACGATGAAGCATTTGAATGTAATGTTTGCACACACTAAAACAACTTAATGTGAGCAGCACATGACATTCCTTATATAATACACTGAATTTACTACTTTAACAGTAAAAATAAAAGCTTATTCTTATAGTAGATACTTATATTCTTTCTAAGATATTGAATTTTCGTCAATTAGTCGTCATTTTTATCCATTTTGCGAGATTTTCGTCAATTTGGTAACACTTAAAAAGTCGCCAAGTTGGCGACATTGCGCCAAATTCGTCGCCAAAATCTCGCCAAGTTTTATGGATGGAGAAATAAATTATTCTTATAGCAGATAAATAATCATTGCCGTACAAATACAAAAGTATTACTCAAAGTATATTTTCTCATGAATGGAACGAGCTAGATCCACGAGAATAATGTCACCAAATTTATCGCATGATATTACGTATGGAAAGTGAACATATTTTTCAACAGTTAATACTTTTCTTTAATTTATGGGATTTTTTGTTCAATATATTTGAAAAATGCGCAATATCTCGAGAACGGTTCATACTAACGTTCTAAAATTTATGTCAATCGTTTTCTAAGGAAGAATTACATAATAAATGTCTATTTGCCAAACTTTATTAATGGTTTTGCGTTTTTTGATGATTTTTTCAAAATTTCACTCGAAAATTTAAGACGGTTCAGAACATTCGATTGTGTTTAAAAATAATAGGCTTCCAGTATTCATGGATTGTAATTTTTGTACCAAATGTCATCGCTCCTTTCGTTCGTGAGATATCGTCTCCAAAAACTCAGACACACATACATTCACACACACACACATACTTTCATACACACACACGCACACGCACAGACATCACCTCAAAAACGTCTGATTCGCGTTCAGGGATGCTTGAAACGTGCTCTTCCGTCGAAAATTCGAATTCAAATTTTCGACCCCGTCACAATACTTTCCTTATACATTATATTATATATAAGGAAAGTAAAAATATGAGTAGAATTTCATTCGAGACATGGTGACAAGATAATCTCGTTCGCAAAACCGGGAATTACTACACACTGATGACGCTTCACATTTATTAGGGTCTCTGTGGATTTCCGTGGAATCACCTCTTACAGGAGCGGTTAAATATACGGTCAATTGTGATTCTCATATTTTAATTTTCCTTATATACATATTATAATGTATATTACTTTACTTATATACATATTATAATATATAAGGAAACTATTGTGACGGATCGAAAATTCGAATTCGAATTATCAAAGGGAGAGCACGTTTCAAGCATCCCTGAACAAAAATGAAATGTTTTTCAGGTGATGTGTGTGTGTGTGTGTGTACGTGTGTGTGCAGTGACACTGTGGAGACGATATTACATGAACGAATGCAGCGATTCAAACGAAATGAAGTACAAAACTTATAATCAGTGAATACTGGAAGCCTATTGTTTTTATACGCAATCTAATGTTCCAAACCCTCCCAAATTTAGAAAAAATGAAATTTTGAAAAAATCATCAAAAATTCAAAACCTTCAATAAAGTTACGTGAATAATCATTCTTGCGTAATATTTTATTAGAAAACGATTGACAAAAACTTTAGAACGCTAACATAAACCGTCGTCAAGATATTGCACAATTTTCAAATAAATTAATCAAAAAATAACATAAAATAAAAAAAGAAATTAACTATTGTAAAATGTGATCACTTTTCATACGTAATATCGTGCGATAAATTTGCTGAAAAAATCATCAAAAATTCAAAACCTTCAATAAAGTTACGTGAATAATCATTCTTGCGTAATATTTTATTAGAAAACGATTGACAAAAACTTTAGAACGCTAACATAAACCGTCGTCAAGATATTGCACAATTTTCAAATAAATTAATCAAAAAATAACATAAAATAAAAAAAGAAATTAACTATTGTAAAATGTGATCACTTTTCATACGTAATATCGTGCGATAAATTTGCTACCATCATTCTCGTGGATCTAGCCCGTTTCATTCACGAGAGAAGATACTTTGGGTAACAGTTCTGTATTTGGACGCCATTAGTCATTTATCTACTATGAGAATAACCTATTTCTCCGTCCACGACGCTTGACGAAATTTTAACGACGAATTTGGCGGAATATCGCCCACTTGGAGATATTTATATCCAGATTGACGACAATATCGTCAAATTTGCAAAGAGTACGTCAAGTTAATGAAAGAAACACCTAATCGATGAATTTACTACTAAAAAAATCTGATGTGGGCAACACATGACTTTCCTTATATAATTCAATGAATTTACTACTTTTACAGTAAAAGAAATAGGTTTTTCTTATAGTAGATACTAATATTCTTTCCAAGATATTGAATTTTCGATAATTAGACGTCATTTTCATTGATTTAGCGTCATTTTAATCCATTTGGCGAGATTTTCGTTAATTTGTCAACGTTTCAAAAAGTCGCCAAGTTAGCGCCATTCCGCCAATTTCGTCGCCAAAATCTCGCCAAGCGTTATGGACTAAGAAATAAGTTATTCTTACAGCATATAAATTGGCGTTCAAATACAAAAGTATTACTCAAAGTATCTTTCTGCATGAATGGAACGAGCTAGATCCACGAGAATGATGTCACCCAATTTATCGCAGGATATTATATATGAAAAGTGAACATGTGAATAGGAAATATTTTTTTTTCTATTTTATATAACTTTTGATAATTTTTTTGAAAAATGTGCAATATCTTGAGAACGGTTCATGTTAGCGTTCTAAAATTTATGTCAATCGTTTTCTAATGAAACATTACATAAGAGATGTCTATTTGCGTAACCTTATTATTGGTTTTGATTTTTTGACGATTTTATCAAAATTTCATTCGAAAATTTAGGGGGGTTCTGAACATTCGATTGCGTATAAAAACAATGTTGTTATCGTTCCATTCGTTCGGCAGTTATCGTCTCCACAGACACACACACACACACACACACACACACACACACACACACACACACACACACACACACACGCACATACTTTCACACACACACACACACACAGAGAGAGAGATATCACTTCAAAAATGTTTGATTCGTGGTCAGGGATGCTTGAAACGTGCTCTCCCGTCGAAAACTGGAATTCGAATTTTCGACCGTCACAATACTTTCCTTATACATTATGTATATAAGGAAAGTAATATTTGAATATATGGACTATATCACTTATGAAGCATGCTATCAATACTGATAATTGTTAATTTAGAATTACGGAAAATATAAGTTAGTTGTGTACTTCGAAATAGTATTACATATTGTTATCTGTAAAAGCGCCCATGTACAATTTAACGTTGAAAACACTGTACCGTAGATCTTATACATCCTGTTTTCACTGTGAAGCAAGTAAATTCATTGCATTATATAAGGAAAGTCATGTGCTGTCCACATCAGGTTTTTTTTTTTGTTTTTACTTAGAGTGTGCATGATTTGATTGGTGCAATTTTCTTATCAAAACCATTTTAAATTGCGTTCAAATGTATTGTTTAAGCAGTGTGTGCCTATTTAACTATTTGTACGTAGTGGACGCTTATTTAGAACCCGGATAACAGCGGGTTATTCGTTCTCATCTCTTATAAAAGAAGAAAATAACACATTCATATAGATTAGTTACTTTTTGAAGTCTTTAACTGGAAATTTATCTGTTTAAATGTATCAATCCAGTAGCAGTGAACCAGTTTTTGTGTGTTTTCACGAATATTTTTTTAGTGTACAGATATTTCACAGGTGCAGTGTGTTGTCGGCGCAAGCGATAAGCGCATACTGGCGAATAGCGCAGAGGTCGATGCACAGATGTTGCAGATCTATTTTTTTTAATATTTTTATACCACGAATGTTTTAGAATAAAGCTTAGCTATATATAATCAAAAGAAAAATTACATATTTGGCGGTTAATTATGCAGTTCAGTCGAGACTCTTACTCGTATCACGTCAACTACCTAACTGGACGATGATGAACAGCTCCTGAATCTTTTAGCCAATCTGCAAAATTCGAAAAGTTTATAAAAATCGTTAAAAGTCGCTAAGTTGGCGATATTTCGCCAAATTCATCTCAAAGGTCACCGAATTTATCGCGAGACGTAAATAAGCAAGTACTTCAAATTATAACAATGGTTTTCTGCTACGTTTTCGTAACAATATGATGTCATTTACGTTACACACTTCCGTTTCATCCCCGTCAGTTTTTTACTTTCTTGTAATGCAATATAGTATAGAGAATGTATTGTTTTCAAGAAAATTTTCTTATTCGAGATTTGAAGTCAATATATGTCTTGAGGGCTTTAGAACACGTTTTGACTGTTTTTGGAGTAATGTCCGTCTATCTGTCTGTCTTTCTGTCTAATGTCTGTGGTTGATAAACTGTGTACACTATAGCAGCCACAAATATTAATGGATTTTCACGAAATTTTAGTATCCGGCTTTGTTAAGAAAAAAAATCTAGTGTAGATAGAATTTTGTTTTAATTCGAACGAAAACTTCGAAACTTATTTGAAATTATATATTTTTTAATGTGGCAGCATAGAACAACATTTGAGATATCATGCATAAAAGGATTTATTTAGGGCTCAATGATCACGAAACTTAATAGTTTCAATCATTGTGTAATAACCTTGATACATTTTTGTACCTCATTAGCCAACTTGGAGGTGAAAGTTGCTCCCACCGGGGGAAACATTTTGAACTATGATATCAAAGGAAGGATTCTTTTCAAGTCCTTTAAAGTGAAGGGTAACAGGCCATAGTTGCAATCAGTTGAACCCACAATACCGCATTTTTAAATTTTTTCTTGTAAAGTTCGAAAACAAAAATAATTTTTGGTATGAGAAAATCGAATTGAACCGCATTCCACTTAAATTTTCCATGATTTACTCCATATCCTAAGATTTTCTACTTCAAAAACTGAATCTAATAATTGGCGAACACTATATGCAACAAATACATTCAAAGAAGAATTCCCAGCCTATCAGGAAAACGAAAAAAAAATCTTCCGAATGTAACAGAGGAGGACTGTAAGAGCGGTATATATAAAAGCCTCATTATTTTGGGGAAAGCTTAAATGAACCTGCATTTATTTTTACGGACGTAGCTCGTTACAGAAAATATATATATATATATATATATATATATATTTCTTCTCAACATGTATAAAAGGAATAATACTAATACGTTGTTCGCAAGACAGTAAAATTACCAGCATTAAAGAAATAACCCAACGATGTATCATGTAAATACGCTTCTTATATGTGTGCGGAAATCTTGTGTAGCCAAACTATATTCTTCCATATAAATTAAGGGCCAATATCTCAAAATGTAGCACTAAATATGGAATCATGATTGGTGCAAAATAATCGGATGTAGGTAGAACATGATTTTCTACATGATGCAAAGACTTTATTTCTTTCAAAGTGAAATAACGATGTACCAGATCCACCGTACTGCATATTTTGGGTTCAATTAATTGTACATTAACATTGGGTGTCTACTGGATGACGAAGCATAAACTTATTTAGAAGTACTAAATTAAATTACATTTCGTGCAAATGTCATTTGACAATTGCTAATATCCGCTAAATAATATAGTCTTTAAAGTAATTTTAATCATGAGAAACAAATATTTCATTATATTAAACCGATGGATTGAGTTCCAGTAAATAGATTCCTAAAATTCAATAATTCAAATTCTAATAATGTTTCTCATATGTCAATTATACATTTAAGATTTCGTTGTTTAATTTGGAAAAGACGGGTCTTGTTTGCAAAATTTTGAATTTTCGTTGTCATTTTGATGAATATAGCGTCATTTTATCAATTTGGAGACACTTTAGTCAATTCAGCGACATTTTAAAAAATAGCCATATTTATAGTCAAGTGGCACTGCAGACTTGGCAGTCCCACTTAGCGACAAATTGACGAAACATCATCACAATACTAATCCCTAATGAAACACAATTATTTTGATTTATTTAGTCCAATTTCATCAAGAACAAGATATTTTTATGGATTAACAAACATATTTATCAATTTTGCGACAATTTAAAAATTCGTTAAATGTGTTACTAAGTAGAACATTTGGACTTACAGACCAATGCCACCGAAACATCATTTCAGTACTCTCTTCTAACAAAATATTAATTTCATTGATTTTAGCTTCGTTTTTATCAATTTGGCGATATTTCCGTCAATTTGGCAACGTCAATTTGACTTGTAGTATAGATAGATATGAGTGCGTGATGGACAAATATTCAGACTATCCAAGAGAACTAAATGCATTTGATTTACTCACAGAGGAAATGGGTGGGATGCCAGAAGAAATTTGCCATAAACTGTGGGTGAGTACTGATTGTGAGAACCTATTAACTATCACACAAACGTCAAGTGAGTTTCTCGAAAGCCTCACAGAGAAACTCTTAGCACTAAAGAAACATCATATTGTTTCCAAAACCCGGTAACAGTTTTGAAGAGCCGCAAAGAAAAAAGTCTTTGCAGAAAATGAGTACATAATTCTAGCAGATTTTGCTGAAAACTTCAGTTTCATAATTCAAGATGAAATTCAAAGTTTCCCATGCGTGTGCACACAGGTCACTCCCTTTGTATATTACTTTAAGTCAGAATATGTTTCAAAGAGTCACAGCATTGGAATCACAAGTGAATACCTAGAACACAACACATTGGCATTTTACACATTTCAGAAATATCTTACAAGCCACCTCAAAGAAGCTCTTCCACCAGTCAAGAATTTTTCTTTATTTTAGTGATGGAGCTGCCAATCAATATAAAAACAAAATTCATTTCAACATGTGTCATCTTAAGTTTGATTTCGATCGAGATGCTGAGTGCAATTATTTTGCTACTGCTCATGGGAAGAATGCATGTAATGGAGTAGGAGGTTCTATAAAAAGGGAACCGGCAAAAGCAAGCTTGCCAAAGCTTATGAAAATCAGATCCTTACACCAAAAGATTTATATTATTTTGCTGTGGAAAAAATCAAACTTTATTCCACATTTTTATTTCAATGGAGGAAGTGCAATTAAATGAAAAGCTGTTGTTAAACCTTGATTTGTGAAACCTAGTTGTTAAACCTAGTGTTGTTAAACTGGAAAAAAGCGCAGATTTTTACCTGTCGGCAAATCCAATTTAAAATGTCACCAAACATCTATATATTTGGAATATGTAGATATGACAATACTAACTTTCATTTTTGATAAACAGTAGTGTCTTACTGAAATTTTAAAAATGCGTTTTGGAAATGAGGGCATATATCTGCATTCTTCAAGCCACAAGTTCCAATATTTTTTTCCAAAAGTCATCCAATGCATAATGGGTACGGTTCCTCCCTCAAAAGTACAGAGAAAAGACTCTGGAACTTCATACACCTACAAAACAGAGCTACCAGATTACTGACAAGATTCTGTAATGACATATCAGGACTGGACAAAAACTATTTTTAATAAGATAAATCGAACTTTATGGATAAGTAAAAATTCAGATTTGTTACTTTTAAGACTTACTCATCGCTCCATACTAGTAAAACCAGAAAAGTCTCAAACTCCAAATTTTGACTACGCTTTGTCATAATATGGTACTTGATACTCTGCAAGATTCAGATTTTTCTCAGGTCCCTCACCAGAGGTATTAAGGCTTAAATATTTGTAAATATGAGAAAGTCTCCAAGTTTGGGACTTCATAAAATAAAAAGGAGAAAGTTTTCAGTTTTGAAATTTCTCCACCTAAGACGTAGGGAGTAGAGTAAGATATGGTGAAAATTTTAAGTTTTAAAATTGTTTCCTTAATTAATTTTAAAAAACCTAAAAACTGCATTTTTACTTTATTTATATACATGATGTATAAGAAAAGTATTGTGAAGGGATCGAAAATTCGAATTCGAGTTTTCGACGGGAGAGCACGTTTCAAGCATCCCTGATCACGAATCAAAGATTTTTGAAGTGATGTCTGTGTGTGTGTGTGTGAAAGTATGTGTGTGTGTGTGTGAAAGTATGTGTGTGTGTGTGTGTGTCAGTGAGTCTGTGGAGACGATTATGGTACAAAAATCACTATCCGTAAACACTGGAAGCCTATTGTTTTTATACACAATCAAATGTCCAGAACCCCCCTCCCCCTAAATTTTCGAGTGAAATTTTAAAAAAATTGTCAAACATCAAAACCGCTAATAAATTTACGCAAATAGACATTTCTTATGTAATTTTTCATTAGAAAACGATTGACATAAATTTTAGAACGCTAATATGAACCATTCTCGAGATATTGCACATTTTTCAAAAAAAATTATCAAAAAGTTATATAAAATAAAAAAAATATTTCCTATTGAGAAACATGTTCGCTTTTCATATGTAACACCATACGATAAATTTGGTGACATCATGCTCGTGGATCTAGCTCATTCCATTCATGAAAAAAATATACTTTGAGTAATACTTTTGTATTTGAACGCCCATATTCATTTACCTGCTGTAAGAATAATTTATTTCTCCGTCCATAACGCTTGGCGAGATTTTGGCGACGAATTTGGCGCAATGTCACCAACTTGGCGACATTTTTAATTGTTGACAAATTAATGAAAATATCGCCAAATTGATAAAAATGACGCTAAATCAATGAAAATGACTACTAATTGAAGAAAATTCAATATCTTGGAAAGAATATAAGTATCTACTAAGAATAACTCTTTTTTAACTGTAAAAGTAGTAAATTCATTGCATTATATAAGAAGTCATGTGTTGCCCACATCAGAGTTTTAGCTAAAGTGATGCTGAATTTCAAAGCTAAATTTCAGCCATAAAGGGTGCAATTACACAAATTTTACAACTGCGTGAAATGTAGACCAATTTAAGGCCAATAAAATAGATTTTATTCCAAGCATCTAACTTTTTTGAATTCCAAGATATTTAAATTTGCTTGAACATCAAAATTCATCAAATTTGGAGACCGTTGAGAAAGTGGTTGTACCACATAAAGTAACTAGATGAAAAATTTTTAAAAATCGTTTTTCATCTGCTATAATATATAGGAACATTTCTGCAAAATATATAAATTTTCAAAAATGGTCAGGTAACCACCACAGGGTGATTCCGTATGGAATGATCCAAATACAATACAAGAATCGTGTAAGCTCAACCCACCTATTGTTGACACCTTCAGAAAAATCTGAAATATCTTATGCGGACAGCACATGGCTTTCACTACAGCTCAAATTCATTTTCTTACTTTATATTTCATGATGCATTAAATTGAGTTTAATTGCAGTGAATAACACGATCTATTTTCTGATATTATATTTACTTTGCATTTTTAGTACATTGCTTCATTTAACAAATTAATGCACTTTAATGTCAACAACTTCTCAAAATTCCTGAAAACTAAAATATCTAGAAAACAGTTCATTCTACAGTTATGGGGACAGTCTTATTCGCTTTGCTTCTAAACATTGCATGAAGAACAATTTTACCCATTTATTTCAGCAATTTCACTCATTTATTTCAGATTTTCACGATCTTTGCAAGTCATTTAGCATAAAAGATTCGGCTATATTTTTCCGAAACATTCTATTATCTAATCAGAATAAGAATAAACCTCAAGGTACTACAAAATTTTAAGACTTCTCTTCAAATAATTTTTTAACTACAGGTCTTCAGCTCCTCAAATTTACAAGCACCTTAAATATAAGGAGAATTGTCCATCTTAAAGTACTGGGTTGACATTATTTTTCTGTTGTTAAAAATTACGTATAAAACAAACATTTAATTGATATATTTGCGCACATGTAGTCTTTTATTTTAGATTTTGAAGATTTTTGCGGACCATTTCGCAAAAGAAGTTTGAATATCTTTTCTGAATCGTACCAAGATACTAATCACCATCACTATAATCCACAAATAACTTAAGAACCGAATTCTATTTGGTATAAATTAGCTTCTTCTAAATTAAACTCTATTAAATTTGGTTTATCTGCTAAAATGGATGCCCGCGATTTTTGCGGGCCATTTCGTAAAAATGGACTAGTTCTTTCAGACGTTGCACTAAAAATAGTATTTTCATGTGCTAGAGGTCGTAGAGAAAACGTGTAAATCCGTCGAAACCCCGAGTTGCGATTTTTGACACGATTCCAATACTTCCCTATACACTACGATATACTGCAATGAAAAAGAAAATATATATAAATATGTTCTGTGCACATCATATTTTTTTACATTTCATCATCTAAAGACAACAAATTACTTTATAAATCACTTAAAAAATGTTCAAGTAATCTTTAACAACAGAAAATAAAGTCAACCCCATTACTCTAAGATGGTCTATTCTCCTTATCTTTAAGATGTTTGTAATTTTGAGGAGTTAAAATTCTGTAGTTAAAGAAATGGCGCATTTCCCCGATACAGCAAACTTGTCACAATATCACTTCTGATGGTTGGTTTTTGTTAATTGCAGCCGAATTTATTTCACTGACTTCATTATCAAATGTGTGAACTGCGTCTCATCTTCTCATCTCTTCATCTCTGTGAATGGTTTTCTGCGAACTCCGCTGGCCGCCCATTGGATAGCAGGCATCTGTGAGGGTCCTGATCAACGCTTTATCATTGGTCAAACCTCTTATCGCCCGCGGTCTAGAACTCCTCATTAACCGGTTACCTTCACGGTCTCCAATCCAAAAACAGCATGTGACTTTTCTTGGAGTGCGGGACTAACCACAAACAGTTGTCCACTTTTTATAACCTTGTCACAAAACACCTGCTTGTAAAATCAAGCCTGGCGCCAGTAATTGTTCGACTGACCCAACTTTTTATAGCTGGTCATTTATCTTGTCACCTTAGAACTTATTAACAAAAACTACGACCTGTATACATCTGCTGCATTACAGTTATTTTAGCACTGACTCCAAAATCTTCAAAGAACAACCTCCATCGATTATTACATATTCGAATTCTATAGAAAATTTCAAGCGGATTTAAAAAACAGTTTAAAATTGTTAAAGGCTTTTCCATCTATTTGAAAGTGTTTGGAATTTGCTGATCCCAATGTTACATGGGTTTATCAATTTGGTATCTTATAAATTCACTATAAATCAGTTTTCAAAGAAAATTGTTTTCGTATACTTTTCCACTAATAATACTCAAACAAAATTCATATAAATTTTAATACTAAATATAATTGAAATATTTATTATTAATTACTAAACTAATATTTATAAAAATTATGAGAAGTAGCTGTTAATCTTGACACTATTCGATGCTGCTGCGTCTGAAGCATGAATATACAAAATTTCAGTATTGTCCGTGCAATATTGAGTATGCTATTAACTTTTATTCAAAATTCTCTTATTAAGCTTATCCGGGACCATTTTCAAAGTGTCGAAAGAAATTGCTCTTAAATGTAAAGTAGTAAATATATACATAAAATTGAATTAAATATAAAATAAGAAATTTCACCAATTTGAATAATGTTTCTAGAATTTGTTATAGCAAATAAACATTATTTATGAAGCATCTACAAGATTTAAATGTAAGTAGTCGAGACTTTATATCAATCTTTTATATGTGTATTTTATATCTCCCACAATTTGTCCACTACTACGATTAGCAATCAGAATTTTATTAGGGCAATAAAATATAGTTTATGTTGTTATTGTTGAGACTCAGACCGTCCGACCTACCAGAAAGGTGTAAGTTAACCGTTTGGACGGCCGGGAAGTGCCACCCAATTTAAACCGGAACTCAGTGGGTGTATATAGTTTATGTGTAATAACTACGGAGAAAGAAAGGACAATAAGATGGTATCTTATAAAATCACAATTTTCTCAGCTGATAAAGCAATTAAAGAAGGAGAAAGATCAATCATGCATAAAGCATTGATTACGAAACACTTTCTAACTGCAATGGAATTTTATTTAAATATCTCTAAAATGCGATACATTTTAGCGGTAATATATAAAAATTTTCACAATAATACAATAATTTATTATATTTGAAAATTTAAAACTTTATCGAAAAAAATGATTGTATTCAAATATCGTCACTGAAATATAAATCGCCTGGCTCTCTATGTAAAAGCTGTAAATATTTCATTCATACACTTTTATTCCATTCCTTTCATTCATCGCAATACTAAAATAATTTATTTTACCTAAAAATTTAAAACCATAGAGGTAAAAGTAATTTAACTCTATGCTTAGAACTTCATCGAAAAAGTGTGTTATAAAATCGTCTGCTTTTCTATGTAAAATCGATTCATGTTTCATTCATATCATCTATATTGCAGACTCCAAAGCTAAATAATTTTGCATTAAAGAAATACAGTAATTCTTATACAACTCATCTTACAGCTTGATATGTTTACATTCTCCATAAAGGAAAAGTAGGTTTCGTTGTGGAAATAATCGAAGTTTGATGACCATTTAAACTCAAAAATATTGTAATTACGTTGTTCCAGAATACAGATGCTAAGAAATTAAGCAAAAATAAAGCATTTTTAGGACGGATACAACACTAAATGTAAACCAAAAGGAACTTTAAAAATCAAGATCACATTTTATTTTAAAGTTGGTCACGTGATCTCTTCGTATAATATGGGTGTAATTATTATTTTAATTTTTATTTAAAAAGTCACCAAATGTATTTTGCTGAAACTTTTTTCATATTTTTTGTGGGATAATTTGAATATTTCCTAAAACTTTCGAAGCGATTTGTGAATTTTAAATTCGCTTACGGGCGCTCTCGTGCGAATGGACAGACAGACAGACTGAACACAGTTATATACACTTTTCAACTATGTTGTAAAGTGTTAAAAATGCGTAACTTTAAATTATTCACAATTTTCTTTTATCGCATCATTTGCGAATTTCATTTTTTTTTATTTATATGTAATCATGGGTTATTTTTTTAAATGGCAGTCATTTGGACAGTCCTTTTAAGTAAATCCAAATCAGATGATATTACTCTATATGCCCACAGTGGATGAAATTACGAAACATTAAAAATAAAATATTTTTGTGTACTGTCCTTATATACCAATAATATTTTAGAAGTATGTTTATTATAAAAAATGATTTCGTTTAACAGACGGTCTCCTGCTGTCAAACGGAATAAAATCAAGAAAACTGCACAGAATACTGCAGCAGATATTTAAAATGGATAGAACGAGCAACCATACCAGTGGTCTCCAAAGTGGGGTACCCCAAAGAAGCAGGCTCGCGATCACTTGCGAGTGTATGTATGATCGTGTATCACGTGAGTGCGAGGTTCTCTCATTGGTCGCTGTGTCTGGTTTCACGTCCCGACCGCCCAGTGCGCCATTGTACAACTGGCTGGTAGGTCGTATATCATCATTGAGAGGATTTTATGAACTTTACGAAACTTATATAGATTGCGGTGTGTATTGAAATAACTATGGTTAGTTGACTCTTAAGTGCTAATAATTTTAAGCCCCTCATATAATAGATAAATGGTTAAAAAATTGCCCGCAAAGAAACCGAGGGTTGAAGATTATTCTGATAGTGCTTCTACTTCCGATGTGCAACAAGAATGTAATAGTAATGTATATTGTTTAAAATAAATAAATAATTTGATTTTTGACTACACACACACATATATATATTATATTATATTATATTATACTATGTTATATTATATAATAGGGGGTACAACTTATAATTATTTTCGTTTTGGATACGCGATCAAAAATTTTGGAGATCGCTGTTCTAGTTAGGTAAATAACGTTATAATCTGTGAAACCAGTGCGGTCTTAAATAAAATACTTTGAAAAAATTTAATTATTTGAATTTTTCTACTGTTTCTAAATATCTAACAAAAATTTAAATCATTTAAGCGTGAATTTTAACAGGGGCGTGTCGCATGTTCTATATATATTCGTAATTCATATTTATAAAATATTCGTAAAATTCATGTAAACTTTAATAACTATTTTCACTCAATTTCCCTTATTTCATTCAATTTCCCTTATAATTTATATTTGAAATGTTTTAATATTTACTGAGATACTTGTAGCCAGCTGTTTTTTGAAAATGTCTCATTTTATGGATGACTTTTAGAAAGCATTTTTAGCAGCCACAAATAACAATTCAGAAATTCGTGAATAATAAATACTCAACTAATTCACAAAAAGTAGGATCGTCAGTTTCTTAAGTCTGGTAAATGTTGGAGGCCCATAATTATCAAGAGACATAGTTCTCTTAACCCAATCATATATAAAAACTAAAAATAAAGATAACCGAAATTGGCTAATTCAAATATCATTAATATAATCACCGTCAATGACGTACATAAAATTACACAACAAGAGCGCTTTACGTAATTCATCAGTGGCAAAGAAATATTTTGTCACTGATGAAGGACGTAATAATGTCCGAAAGCGCTCTGGATATGCAATTTTATGTACGTCTTTGATGGTGTTCTTATTAAAGATGTTTTAATTGACCAACTTAGGTGGTCTTTATTTTAATAAATTAACGTGTTTTCCATACAATTCTGCATCTACGTATAACAAACCTATATTCATATAATTTTAAATAGTTTTTAACCTTTGCCAACAGATTTTTGGATCTGAGAACTCAGCTGTTTAGCAGTATAGTATTTGCTTCCCAATATTTAACACATTAAATCGTGTTTTTATTAGAAAATTTACACATTTTGTGGTTTTCAGAACACGATTTAATTATTTTCAAAGGTACACTTGTTTTTGCGTATTTGTGTTGTGGTGTCCCTATTCATGCAATTGAAATGTAATACACATATGTGCTAACTATAACTCAAGAACTGATAAAACTCGAGTGGTTGTGCCAAGGGAACGTTCGCAACATGGAATGCGTCTTGCGACACGGGTGCTTGCAAATGAAACAGCAGTACAAATATTTTATTAATTTCTATAATCTGCCAACTGTGGTCTATGATAGGAGAAATACGTTACAAAGGGCAGGCTTTTAACATCTATGCATCTTACAAACATTAAATATAAACACGAGCCACCTAATGTTGATGGTATGGTGACTAGATCAAATCCACATCGAACTGTCTTTCCATGAGTTCTAGAAATGTTTTGTTTTCATCTTTGGTCATGTCGAATATGAAGACACTAGTAATTACCATTAGCATTGCAAAAAAGCCAGTTTAGGCCACTGCCTACTTCTACACATTCATTCTACAACGCTGAGTGGCTCTTCTATTTTTTATTCCGCTGTTTGCCTTCTTTCCTCCCGCAACCGAATCGCATAGGATTTTTAATATTTTCTTTGTAAATATTTCGGTATTTTAAAATGGCATCCGCTATTTTTTTCTGATTTCAAAATGTGCACTATATTACAGTTGCCTGTTCACGATCTTCACACTGTTATTTTGTAGATCAGTCGATAATTAATCGTTTGATTGGTCAAACATGTTTGTTGCTCCTCAGGCTGTTTAGTTACGATTACAGGAATGGGGCGAAACGTGGTAAATTTTATCTTATTTCGCGGTCGGCCGCATTCTTCTCTTAAGCACGCGACCCCTCAAACCACTGCCGTCATATATCTACTGTTACACACCAAGTTACAATCTTTCTTTTCCTTCCAAACAGATACTTCTGATAGGGCCGACGGTCTGGGTCGAACAATTTTTTTGCGTCTCACCCATTTTTGTCACGCCCGATCAAGGCCCAAGCCGTCCGACTCATCCAAGGACTTGAGCAACCAAAAGGATGGCCGGGAAAGTGGTCAAACACATGTGTAGCTGCTGCCGCTGGCTGTTGGTCAAACACTTGTGTTGCTCCTCTGGCTGCTGAGTTACGGTTACAGGAATGGCGTGAAACATGGTAAATTTAATCTTATTTCGTAATCGGTTGCATTTTTCTATTAAGCACGTTACCCCTCAAACCGCTGCTGTCATATATCGACTGTTACGCCTCAAGTTACAATCTTTCTTTTCCGTCCAAACAGATACTTCTGGTGGGGCCGACGGTCTGGGTCGAACATTTTTTTTTAAGTCTCACCCTTTTTTGTCACGCCAGATCAACATATCCAAAACATATTCAAAGTAAAAAAAAATTCTGGAAATTTACAATTGGTGATTTACTCTGGTGTCCATTTGATTGTCTTAAAAATTAAAAAAGTAGTAGTTCTTTTATATATTATGTAATAAAAAAATTAAAAGATAAAATATAATCATCTAGATATAACAAAGGATTGTTCCCTGAGAAATTTTTCAGTAGAAATCTTATGCAATCAATTCCGATATGCTAAAATAAACCGTTTAGATGAGGTGTCCCGTTTATGCAAATTTTGAGATTCGGTATCAATAAAACTAAAAATTGCCAAGTAAAATTTAAGTAATTTTAAAACTAGAAATTTAGCGCAATTTTGAGTAAACATTCATTTTATATGAAAAGAGAAAATATACAAATTCAATAGTAAGAAATGGTCAAATATGAATACGTAGGGAAAATCATGTGCTGCTCACATAACTTAAATTTTATTTATTTATTAGATACATTATTTCAGAAACTTACAGTACCTGGAAATTAATACAGCTCAGCGTTTTAAAATCTTCAATCAATTTTCAGAGTAAAATTAAATACATAAAAAAATGCTTATTAATCTTGATGCATTACCATTATTACTATACATAGTAATAATGATTAGTAATAATTAGAATACATAGTAATACTAGATTATTACAATGCATAGTAATAATTATTACTATACATAGTAATAATGGATTCATTATCATTATTATATACATAGTATAATATATATGGAAAGAATTGTGACGGGGTCGAAAATTCGAATTCGAGTTTTCGACGGGAGAGCTCGTTTCAAGCATCCCTGATCACGAATCGAACATTTTTGAGGTGATGTCTGTGTGTATGTGTGTGTGTGTGTGTGTGTGTTTGGAGACGATATCTCACGAATAAATGGAGCTATTCGAATGTAATTTAGTATAAAAATTACAATCCGTGAATACTGGACTCCTATTGTTTTAAACACAATCGAATGTTCAGAAACCCTAAATTTTCCAGTAAAAATTTGAAAAAATTATTAAAAATTGAAATCCTTTAAGAAAGTTACGCAAATAGACATTTCTTATGTAAATTTTTATTAGAAAACGAGTCATAAACTTTGAAACGCTAGCATGAACCGTTCTCGAGATAATGCATATTTTTCTAATAAATTTATCAAAAAATCCCGTAAATTAAAAAAAATAATTACTGTTATGAAACATGTTCAATCATCATGTAAAATATCAGGAATATTTCGTCAATGTTGCCAAAGTGACGAAAATCTCGTGAAAGTTAAAATTATTAATTATTTGTTGAAAGCTACCTATTTCTAAGATGCTCCAGCTTTCTTATTAACAACTTGCGATTATCAAAATCTTTTACGTGACAAATACACAAGTGAACAAAATATTTCCATCTGATATCATTTGTAATCCAAAAAGAAGTCAATTGTCATATATTTCTTTGGAAAGAAATCACACCTGTATATTATTCGTATCTTCCTTAAGAAGAGCACAATATAGCTTCATTGTTTCATCCCAAACATATGAATTTTAAATGCTATTTAGTTAATCGTACATGTTCATTTTAGATCTGCAAATACTTCTACTTGGTATTGTTGCGAATGTGTAGTATTCCCTTTCTTCTGGAGTTTCGAAGGCCAGACGAAGAAAACATCCGTAAAAACATTCTTTTCCATGACGTCTTTCTAGGATTGCCACTTGCGTAACTTCGAAGGAGGGTTACAAGATTTTGCGATTTAATGCCAATTCGAAGATATTTGATAACTTCTCGAAGTACCCCGAAATGACGATTATTTTACGTGATATCAGATTTCCAGAAGTTTCTTATGGAGAGTCTATAAATAGGAGTCATCACTGAGTCACAGAGCAGTTGACGGGATTCGATCTACATTGAACTGTGATTTTTGTCAATATTTCGAAATAGTATTACATGTTGTTATCCGGAAAAACACCCAATGTATATTTAACGTTAAAAACACTGTACCGTAGATCTTATACATCATTTTTTCACTCTGAAATAAGTAAATTCATTGCATTATATAAGGAAAGTCGTGTGCTGTCCACATCATATTTCTTTGTTTTTGCTTAGAGTGCGCACGATTTGAATGGTGCAATTTTTTTATCAAAACCATTTTGAATTGCGTTCAATTGTATTGCTTAAGCAGTGTGCGCCCATTTAACTATTTGTACGTAGTGGACGATTTTTTAGAACCCGGGTAACGACCGGTAATTCGTTCTCATCTCTTATAAAAGAAGAAAATAACACATTCATATAGATTAGTTACTTTTTCAAGTCTTTTACTGGAAATTTATCTATATAAAAGAATCAATCCAGTAGCAGTAAATCAGTTTTTGTCTGTTTTACGCATATTTTTTTAGTGAACAGACACTTCACAGGTCCAGTGTGTGGTCGGAGGTAGCGATATGCGCACACTGGCGAATAGCGCAGAGGTCGATGCACAGATGTTGCAGATCTAATTTTCTTTTTACATTTTTATACCACAAATGTTTTACAATACAGTTTAAAAGGTATATATAATCAAAAGAAAAATTACATATTGGGCGGTTAAATTATGCAGTTCCGCCGAGACTTTTACTCGTATCACGTCAACTACCTAACTGGACGATGATGAACAGCTTGTAACTCCTAATCTTTGAGCCAATCTGCAAAATTCGAAAAGTTTATAAAAATCGTTAAAAGTTGCCAAGTTGGCAATATTTCGCTAAATTCATCAAAGGTCACCGAATTTATTGCGAAACGTAAGTAAGCAAGCACTTCAAATTATCACAATGGTTTTCTGCTACGTATTCATAACAATATGATGTCACTTCCGTTACACACTTCCGTTTTATCTCCGGCACATTTTTACTTTCCTGTAATGCAATATAGTATAGAGAAAGTATAGTTTTCACGAAAATTTTCGTATTCGAGGTTTTGAAGTCAATATATGTCTTGAGACATTTAGAACACGTGTTGACTATTTTTGGAGTAATGTTCCTCTATCTGTCTGTCTTTCTGTCTAATATCTCTGGTTGATTACTTGTGTACACTATATCAGCCACAGATATTAATGGATTTTCACGAAATTTTAGTATCCGGCTTTGTTATCAAAAAATCTAGTGTAGATAGAATTTTTTTTAATTCGAACGAAAACTTTGAAATTTTTTCGAAATTATATATTTTCTAACGTAGCAACATAGAACAATATTTGACATATCATGCATGAAAGGGTATATTTAGGGCTCAATGATCACGAAACTTAATAGTTTCAATCATTGTGATAAAAAATAACAGCGATACATTTTTTTCTGTACGTGACGTCATTAGCCCCCCTAGAGAGGAAAGTTTCTCCCCACAAGGGGAACATTGCTAACTATGGTATCAAAGGAATGATTTTTTTTCAAGTCCTTTAAAGTGAAAGGTAACAGGCTATAGTTGCAATCATTTGGACCCACGATACCGATTTTTTAAATTTTTTCTTGTAACGTTTGAAAAAAAAATAAATTTTGGTATGAGAAAGTCGGGTTGAACCGCACTCCAGTTGATTTTTCCATGATTTACTCCATATCTTGGTCCCTAATAATTTCTACATAAAAAACTGAATCTAATAATTGTCAAACTCTGTATGAAAGAAATGCATTCAAAGAAGAGTCCGCAGATTAAAAGGAAAACAAAAACAAAATCTTCCGACTGTAACAGAGGAGGACTGTAAGAGCGGTATATTATATGAAAGCCTCATTATTTTTGGGAAAGCTTAAATGAACCTGCATTTATTTTTACGGACGCAGCTCGATACAGAATATATATATATATATATATATATATATATATATATTTCTTCTCAACATGTATAAAAGGAATAATGCGTTGTTCACAAGACAGTAAAATTACCAGCATTAGAGAAATAATTGTACAATGTATCAGGTAAATACGCTTTTCATATCTGTGCGGAAATCTTATGTAACCAATCTGTATTCTTTCATATAAATTTAGGGCCAATATCTCAAGATGTAGCACTAAACATAGAATCATCAGTGGTGCAAAATAATCGGATGTAGGTAGAACATGAATTTTCTACATGATGCAATGACTTCATTTCTTTCACAGTGAAATAATGATGTACAAGATTCACTGTACTGCATTTTTGGAGTTCAACTAATTGTACAATAACATTGGGTGCTTTCTGGATAGAAAAGTATAAACGTATTTAGAAGTACTAAATTAACTCACATTTCGCTCAAATATCACTTGACAATTGCCAATATCCGCTAAGTAATATTCCATAAAGCGATTTTAATCATAAGAAACTAGTATTTCATTATATAAAACCGATGGATTGAGTTCTAGTAAATAGATTCTTAAAATTCAAAATTCAAATTCTAGTAATATTTCTCATAAGTCAGTAATACATTTAACATTTCTTTGTTTAATTTTGGAAAGGCGAGACTTGTTACTATGACTACCATCTAATTATCGCCAAATGGGAGTATAAATAAAAAATTTGGTGTGGGCAGAACATGACTTTTCTGCATAATTGTATTTTCACAGTGATAAAATACCTGGATATATGAGGCTCAACTATCCCTTGACATCCATTTGAGATTTTATGCAGTCATAGTCTTTTTTATTGAACTTTAACGATTGTCTTCATTTTGTGGTTATACTAATGGTAGACAAAATTATAAAACGAAGGTACGGTCCAAATGGCATACCTAGTGTATTCGTATATTAAGATATACCTATGTGGCGGTCTTTTGTCTCTTAATCCCTCCCAATATCTTCCACGACCTTCAAATCGCACCGATATAAAAATGGTCTACCGCTTTGGATCATTAGTTTGAGGGCATGAATCCTCAGTTCCAAGAATGCATTAATGTAACAGGATGCGTCATATTCCATAATTCCTGCCATTTTTATTAAAAACCTTTGAACGTCGTGTCATTCCTTTGTATTTCGTTATTAAGGCTACCACTTAATTTATTGATATCTATAATATATATGTTTAATCAATTGTGTGTGAAATATGGTATCAAATGATCCAAACTTTGATAAATGATGACGTACCAATTCACTTTTTTGTACTTCACATTTGGAAAGAGGTGAAACATGCAATAGAGATATAAAGAACCTTACTACCCCAATCGGGAATCGAAGTCTGAGTCTTCGAAATGACCGGCGGACGTTATACCACTGAGCTACTGGGAGGAAATAGCAGGCTCTTATCGTCAAAGTGGACTCTACAGGTCTAATGTCAGGTTGGCGGGCAACTTATAATCTGACAGACAACCTTCTGCTATTTTTACCTTAAGTTAGCCTCTTGCTACTACTATTTTCACCCAGGGTTATATCCTGCGTCGTGGTTATCTTCTTAATTTGAAATCGGTACTCAATCTTCCAGAGTCCATTGAATCCATACTAGTCGTACTAAGGTCACATTCAGATCTCCGACATCTTGCGTTCCCTCCATATTTCCTTTAAAAGAAAAAGCTATGCTAACTGTTCTTATTTTCTCGGTTCTTTCGTTTCCTTTTGACCCTTTTCATTTATATTTTTGCTAATTTTTTCTTTTCTAAATTTTATTCTAAATTTCTGTTTTTTGTTTTTCATGTGCCTATTCTTTTTCCTTCTCTTATATTATCCTTTTATATATTTTCTAAATTTTACTTTTAAAATTTTATTATTTTCTTTAATTTTAATCTATTTTACATTATGTTTTATACCTCACTCAAAATTTTATTTTTCAATGCTCTTTTCATCTGTATTCGAAATAACCCTTTTCCCATTTTCGAAAAATGGACGTTCTTGTCAAGTTCAAATATAATGTAAAACTGTCTATTTAATCACAATATTTTTCATGAATTGTTATCTCTTTAGATCTAAAAAAATGTTCGTTTGGCGGGATGGTAGACCTTGGATGCCTTCTGAGTGCAAGATGTATATTTTCCCGGCTGTGCAGCTAGCTACCCTAAACCCACTATGAGAGTCGCACGGTCAGGGGTCTTCAGATCTCCGACATCTTTGCAGTAACCTAAAAAGTCTATTTGTTCGAACACCATTGTAAAGAGCCTTGCTGCCCTAACTGGAATTCGAACCCTGGATCTCCGCTAGCCAGCCGATGTTCTACCCTTGAGCTACTTGGACGAGCTCTTGTCGTTGATGAGCACTCTGCACATGCTATTGCTTTAAAGAAACTCATTTTTTAGATAAGCTTCTCTCTAATGTATTTGTAAGCGTGTGTTATACATATATTTCTTTGATAAGTGTACTAACAGCGTAGAATCCCGTTCAAACGAGAACTCTATCTAATCCCATAGTGATGTAAACTATAACTGCAGCTCGCCTGAAAAGCAAACAATCAACACTCCTAACTTTCAGGTAATTATACACAGACACAAAGGTAAAAGTTCACTAACACTTTTTCAATGAAATTGCGCCTCCTTGTCTGAAGAAATAGACCTAAGCACACTACTTGAACATAAAACAACAATATGCCGTAATTACACATAAATATATTGACATAGTACTACTGGTATTACAACTCGAATCTTTCATATTCAATTAGCCTAAAAGAAAAGCACGTCAAAGCACCATATTACCTCCAAGATAATAGACTAGACCACACTGTGGTCTCTAGTTTTTCCGAGGCACCGTCGGCAACCTGATAGCCAGGGATTTTTGAAGACCTGAAGAAAGAATCTGACGAAATATACGCGGCCCAACCACACGGTTGCGACACATTTCAAGAGCGTGCTCTACCGAAAACTTTAATTTTATCCCTAAATAGGCTGCGCACGATTGTCAAGATAGCGCTGTGATTGGTAGATCACCAGAAGTTGATAAGTTGTTGGTTTACATTAAAATCATTATGCAAATAAGGCCAATAATAATAAATAGCTTATTATTACCTCACAACATCAGCAATAATATTTTATTTTACTCACAAGCCAAATAAATATTTTATGATAGTTCGCAGCAACTTGCCATTCCTCTTTTGTCGTTGGATAATGGGGTAATAAAATTGCCTGCTATATCTGCGTAAAGAGGGAAATTGAAAAAGAAACTTATTTCCTGACAATGTTCCTTGAATAAATTGATATTCTATGACACCTAACCCCCATTTTTCCATAAAATTGCCACAAGTAAACGTGCTTTTGTCACATTTATAGTATACAAACAATATATTCATTCTTCGTACTGAAACTATAATATAAAAAACTTAACATTCACAATTATGTGTATATTCCTATAGTATTGTAAATGACTTTGTTATTCAAAATATTCTATTAATATATTTAGTTTAATTCTTCTAAAAAATATATAAAAATATCTGATCTCGATATACAAAATAATTATACAAAATAATAAAGTACATCTGAAGAACAAAACGTCCTGGTTCAGTTTATATACAAATTAGGACAAAATATTTTTTAATTCTCACAAAAAGACAGAGATTATCTAGAAAATCGTAATTAATAATGCAAAATATTGAATTTCCGTTGTCATTTTGAGGAATTTAGAGTCATTTTATCAATTTGGAGAAACTTTAGTGAAATTAGCGACGATTTAAAAAATAGCCAAATTTATCGCCAAGTGAGATTGCAGACCTGTCAGTCCGACTTAGCGACAAATTGACGAAATGTTATCACAATACTAACCCCTAACGAAACACAATTATTTTCATTTATTTAGCGCAATTTCATCAAGATCAAGATATTTTTATGGATTTACAAACATATTTAACAATTTTGCGATATTTTAAAAATTCGTTAAATGTGTTACTAAGTAGGACATTTGTACTGACAAACAAATGCTACCGAAACATCATTTCAGTACACTCTTCTAATAAAACAAAATTAATTTCATTGATTTAGCTTAGTTTTTATCAATTTGGCGATATTTCCGGCAATTTGGCAACGTCAATTTGACTTGCAGCATAGATATATATGAGTGCATGATTGATAAGTATTCGGAGTATCCCAGAGCACGAAATGTATTTGAATTCCTCACAGAGGAATTGAGTGAAATGTTAGAATAAATCTGCTATAAGCAGTGGGTGAGTACTGATTGTGAGAACCTATTAACTATCACACAAACGTCAAGTGAGTTTCTCGAAAGCCTCACCGAGAAACTCTTGACACTAAAAAGAAACACCATATTGCTTCCAAAACTCGTTAACAGTTTTAAGAGCCGCAAGAAAAAACCTTGCAGAAACTGAGTGCATAATTCTAGCAGATTTTGCTGAAAACTTAAGTTTCAAAATTCAAGATGAAATTCAAACTTTTCGTTGGGTGTGCAAACAAGCCACTCCATCCTTTTGTATATTACTTCAAGTCAGAATATGTTTTAAAGAGTCACAGCATAGGAAATCATAAGTGAATACCTAGAACACAACACATTAGCATTTTACACATTTTAGGAATATCTTACAAGCCACCTCAAAAAAGCTCTTCCATCAGTCAAGATTTTTTTTTTATTTTAGTGATGGAGCTGCCAATCAAACAAAAATGATTTCATCATGTGTAATATTTTTCATGAGCTGTCATTTGGACAGCCCTTTTAATTTAACCCAAATCGGATGACATTATTCTATTGTCATTATATATATACCAATAATATTTTAGTAGAACGCTTTATATAAAATATAATTTCGCTTAATACTCAATGTTCTAGCTTCTGGAAAATTTGATATCTGGAAAGCTGCACAGCAGCAATTAATTAAAATGGATAAAACGAGCAACCATGGACTTCTACATAATTTAATAACATTATAATCTGTGAAACCAGTGCGCTTATAAATAAAATACTTTGAACAAATTTAATTAATTGAATTTTTCTAATATTTCTGAATAACTAACATAAATTAAAGTCATTTAAGCGTGAATTTTAACAGGAACGTGTAGCGTGTTTTATTCGTAATTCATATTTCTAAAATATTCGTAAAATATATATAAAATTTAATAACTTATTTCACTCAATTTTCCTTATTTCATTCAATTCCCCTTCTAATTTATATTTGAAATGTTTAATATTTACTGAGATACTGTTAATTTTTGTAAATGTCACATATTATGGATGTCTTTTAGAAAGCATTTTTAGCAGTCACAACTAGCAATGCAGAAATTCGTGAACGATAAATACTCAAATAATTACCAAAAAATAAGATCGTCAGTTTCTTAAAACCGGAAAACGTTGGATGCCCATAATTATCACGAGATCTAGTTCTCTTAACCCATCCACATGTAAAAACTTTCAAAATAAAGATAACAAAAGTTGGCTAATTAAAACATCATTGATATAATTACCATCAATTACGTACATAAAATTTCACAACCAGAGTACTTTACGTGCTTCATCAGTGACAAAGTAATATTTTGCCACTGACGAAGGACGTAATAATGTCCGAAAGCACTCTGGTCATGTAATTTGCCACTGATGAAGGACGTAATAATGCCCGAAATCGCTCTGGTTACGTAATTTCCCACTAATAAAGAACGTAATAGTATACGAAAGCGTTCTGGATGTGTGATTTTATGTACGTCATTGATGGTGTTTTTATTTCAGGCATTTTAATTGACCAATTTTGGTTGTCCTTCTTTTTAAAGATTTTACTGAATTGACGTGTTTTCCATACAATTCTACATTTACGTATAATTCGGGTAATTTTAAATAGCTATTAACCTTGCTAACAACACTTTTGGATTTGAAAACTCGGCTGTTCAGCAGTAAAGTATTTGCTTCAAAATATTTAACGCATTAAATCGTGTTTTTATTAGATTTACACATTTTGTGGTTATTGGAACACGATGCAATTATTTTTAGATGCAAACTTGTTTTGCATATGTGTGTTGTGGTGTACCTATTCGTGCAATTGAAATGCAATGCACATATGTGCCAACTATAACTCAGGAACTGATGAAATTCGAGTGGTTGTACCTAGGGTACATTCGCAACTTAGAAAACGTCTTGCCACACGGGTGCTTACAAATGAAACAACAGTACAAATATTTCATGTATTTCTATAATCTACCAACACTGGTCTATGATAGTAGAAATAAGTTATTAAAGGCAGGATTTTGATATCTATACATCTTTCAAACTTTAAATATAAACACGAGACAACTAATGTTGTTGGTGTTGTGTCTATATCAAATCCACATCAAAATGTATCTTTATGAGTTTTAGAATTTTTTTGCTTTCGTCTTGGGTCGTATTGAATTTGAAGACACCTGTAATTATCAATAGCATTGAAAAAAAGCCAGTTTAGGTCACTACTTGCTTGTACACATTCGTTTGGCATCGCTCTTCTATTTTTCAGTTTTCTGCCTTCTATCTTCCCGCAACCGAGTCTTATAGGCTTTTTGATATATTTTTTGTAATATTACGATATTTTGAAATGACATCCATTTTTTTTATTTCAAAATTCGCACTATATTACAGTTGTCCGTTCACTATTTTTATACTCTTATTTTGTAGATCAGTATGTAATGAATCGTTTGAGTAGTCAAACATATGTTGTTTCTGAAACCCAGATCGTCCGACCTACCAGAAAGGTGTAAGGTAACTGCTTGGACGGTCGGGAAGTGCCATCCAATTTAGACCGGAACCCAGTGGAGGAGGCATCCATAGGGACCGTATCCTCCTTCCCCTAACACCAACCTCACGGAAGGACTTAAGGACTTACATGTTTAACGTGATCGTACTCCGCTTGAACACGGCGGCAGTTTTGGTAGTGGCTGTAATCGAAACCGGGCATTCCGAGTGCAAATCCAGCGTGCTAACCACAGGGCTACCGAGCCCCCTAGTCAAACATATGTTGTTGTTGTTGAGACCCAGACCGTCCGACCTACCAGAAAGGTGTAAGGTAACTATTTGGACGGCCGGGAAGTGCCACCCAATTTAGACCGGAACCCAGTGGGGGAGGCATCCACAGGGACCGTACCCTCCTTCCCCTACCACCAACCCCTCGGAAGGACTTACGGACCCACATGTTTAACGTGATCGTACTCCGCATGAACACGGCGGCAGTTGTGGCAGCGTGCAAATCCAGCGCGCAAACCACCGGGTTGTGCCAACAGCAACCGAAATGTGCCAACAGCACGCGGTGTTGGCATGTGGTCACCCAAGTACTAACCGCGTCCGATGCTGCTTGACTTCGGTGATCTAACGAGAACCGGTGTTTTCAACACGGTAGGGCCGTTGGCATCCTAGTCAAACATATGTGAAAGCCCCAGGCCATCCGGCTCGTCCAGAGGACTTGGAGCAACTAGATGGACGACCGGGATAGTCAAACATATGTGTAGCTCCTCTGACTGCTAAGTTACAACTACTAGAATTGCGCACAACGTGGTAAATTTTATCTTATTTCGCGGTCGGCCGAATTCCTCTCTTACGCACGTCACCCAGATGAGTCACCCCGTATACCACTGCCGTCATATATCGATTATTAGTCACCGAGTTACAATATTTCTAAATTCCGGTCGTCCAAATAGATATCTTGCATCTTCTGATAAGTCGACCAATTTGGGTCGAACAATCATCTGTCCCTTCGGAAAGTACATTAGAAAGATCGTACGTGACAAAAAAAAGTCTTACCCGTTTTTGTCACGTCGGATCCACACATCCGAAACATTATGTACGTCAAAAAAATTCAGGAAATTTACAATTGGTTATTTACTCTGGTGTCGTAAATATAAAAAAGAAGTAGTTTTTTTATAACATAGGTAAAAAAAAATAAATTAAATGATAAATTATGAACATCTGTATTTAACAAATGCTTGTTTTCTGTGAAAATTTTCAGTAGAAATCTTGTTCAATCAATACGGATATTTTAAAATTAACTGTTTAACTAAGGTGTCCCATTTGTAGGAATTTTGCGATTCAGTATCAATAAAACAACAATTTATCAAGTAAAGTTTAAGAAATTTAAAAACTAGAAATTGGGCGCAATTTTAAGTAAATATTCATCTTAATGAAAAGAGAAAATATACTAATTCAATGGTAAAAAATGGTCAAAAATTAGTACTTAGGGAAATTCATGTGCTGCTCACATAACTTAAATTTTATTTATTTATTAGATAAATTATTTCAAAAACTTACACTACCTGGAGATTAATACAGACCAGCATTTTAAAAGTTTCAATCTATTTTCAGAGTAAAATTAAATACATAAAAAATTGCTTATTAACCTTGAGTCATTATCATTATTATTTTCCTTATATACAGTGTATAATACAGGGTCTTAAAAAACCCGTATAAACTGTAAAAATTCATTAAAAATCGAAAAATCAGCGCATTGAGGTACGGTTTGTACCATAAGTATTGCTAGGACGGGATTTTTTTTTTCTTGACGTGAAAAAATTTTGTAGTTTAAAAAATCACCTATAGGTGGCACTGAACGCATAAAGACAATTAAATTAACTTACTGTATGTATCAAATCGTGTGACTAGCCTAAGTAACCCTGAACAGGTGATAGGTCCTTTTCCTTTCTTTATATTTCTTCAAAATCAGAATTTTCGCAAAGCGTCCGATGCGGATTCACCGCTAACGTAATAAAGCTTCACGAACAAGACTTTCTCGATCAAAGTTAACATTCTCGCAAAAATTTCTTCTTTGCACCGTTTACTAATGAATCATATTAAGAATCTACAGAGCACTACAGAACTTTTATAACAGCCTCATTTGCATACTTCTGGAAGATGCATTCGGGTAAGCGCCACCTATAGGTGATTTTTTAAACTACACAATTTTTTCATGTCAAACGCACCCACCCCCCATCCTAGCAATACTTATGGCTCAAACCGTACCTCAATGCGACGATTTTTCGAATTTTAATGAATTTTTAAAGTTCATACGGACTTTTGAAAGACCCTGTATATAAGGAAAGTATTGTGACAGGGTCGAAAATTTGAATTTGAATTTTCGGCGGGAGAGCAGGTTTCAAGTATCCCTGATCACGAATCGAACATTTGTGAGGTGATGTCTGCATGTGTGTTTGTGTGTGTGTGTGTGTGTCACTGAGTCTATGGAGACGATATCTCACGAATTAATGAAGCCATTCGAATGAAATTCGGTACAAAAATTACAATCCGTGATTACTGGAATCCTATTGGTTTTAAGCACAATCGAATGTTCACAACCCCCTAAATTTTCGAGTGAAAATTTGAAAAAATGATTAAGATATCAAAACTTTTAAAAAGTTACGCAAATGGGACATTTCTAATGTAATTTTTCTTCAGAAAACGAGACATAAACTTTAGAACGCTAGCATGAACTGTTCTCGAGATATTGCACATTTTTCAATTAAATTTATTAAAAAATCCCATAAATTGAAAAAATATTAACTGTTAAGAAACAGCTTTAAGTTTCATATGTAATATCATGCGATGCATTTGATGATATCATTCTAGTAGATCTAGCTCGATCCATTCATGAGAAAAGATACTTTGAGTAATACTTTTGTATTTGAACGCCAAGAGTCATTTAATAGGAATAACTTATTTCTCCATCCATAACGCTTGGAGAGATTTTGGCGAGAAACTTGTCAGAATATAGCCAACTTGGCGACTTTTTTACATGCTGCCAAATTGACGGAAATCTCGCCAAATGAATAAAAATGACGCTAAATCAATTAAAATGACGACTAATTGACGATAATTCAATATCTTGAAAAGACTATATAAGTATCTACTATAAGAATTACCTACATTTTTACTGTAAAAGTAGTAAATTCAATGCATTATATAAGGAAACCCATGTGTTGCCCACATCAGCTTTTTTTATATATTACTTTACAAAGAAGGGCTGGCTCTTGAACATTACACTTACATCAATTGTAATAAGTAAGCAAAAATTTCGTTTGAATAGCTTAATTTGCTTCAGACATATTGTTTACACTCTCCGCTACATGCATACATCACCTCAAAAACTTTAGAATTGTGCTCCGGCGTGACTAGAACAAGTTTACTTATCAGTATCATAATATAAACCTTTTGACCGTGTGATAAAGTATTTTATATACATTTATGTATGTAAAGCTAAAATTATTAATTATTTGTTGAAAGCTACCTATTCCTAAGATGCTCTAGCTTTCTTATTAACAAGTTGTGATTATCAAAATCTTTTACTTGACAACTATCCAAGTGAACAAAATGCTTCCATCTGATATCATTTATAATCCAAGGAGAAATCAATTGTCATATATTTCTTTGGAAATAATCCACACCTGTATATTATTCGTATCTTCCCTAAGAAGTGAAAAATATAGCTTCACAGATTCCTCACAAACACATGAATTTTAAATGCTATTTATTTAATTGCACATGTTTATTTTAGATCTGCAATTACTTGTACTTGGTATTGTTGCGAATATGTAATATTCCCTTTCTTCTGGAGTTTCAAAGACCAGACGGAGAAAACACTCGTAAAGGCATTCTTTCCCATGACGTCCTTCTGGAGTTTACACTTGCGTAGCATCGAAGTAGGATTATCAGATTTAGCGATTTATGGCCAATTCGACGACATCTCGAAGGTTCGAGAAGCACCCCGAAATGACGATTATTTTACGTGATTTGAGAGATTTCCAAAAGTTTCTTATGGAGAGTCTATGAATTGGAGTCATCACTGAGTCGCAGAGCAGTTGAGAGTCGAGCTACATTGAACTGTGATTTTTGTCATTGTTTTGATAATAGTAGCCGCTGTGTTTTTTTAAATTACTTTTGTGAATGTTTTAAGAATAGTATCAGTTATTTTGTAAATTTAGTGGAGCATTTAAGTGATATTTTACTGTGTATTGTTCCTGTTTACGCTCTGCTTGTAAATGTGAACGTATTATTTAACCAGAAACTTGAACTCATTCATGTATCCTCCCACGATTCCAGAGGATATACGTTGTAACAATATTTTAAAACTTACTTAAAAACGGGTCGTAGCCTTTTGCTTACGGGTGGAACAGCGTCAATCTCAAACGAAGAACCTCTCATACAGATAGCTATTTGACATACCCTATCCCAAACAGTTATATCCTCCTTTACAGACATTGGCGTCCATGGACGGCAATGTTAAGCAAAAGGTTAGCAGAGATCATTTAATTCCACATTCCAAACGAAAATTATTAGATAAATGTTAAACTCAGCGAAAAAATCTTTTGCAAAAAAACAGTGAATAAATAACTCTTTTGCTCGTTATAGATTCATATGAAATATTACTGTGTTTGCACGTTTCAAATGGAAAATGTGTAAGCCAAGCCAAGACGCTTCATTTCGAACAACCATGGGGCCGAAGTTCCCTCACGTCCACATCAGAAAGTAAGTTTGTCTGCTGCAGGTAGTTTTGAAGATGTTGGAAAAATAGCAATATGCACTCTTTGGCAATACCAGGTGCTGTGAATAGATTAGTGACGGCTGATGGAATGTCGTCTTCGTCTTGGGATGGCGTAGTACTGGTCTGAGGCTGCAAAGGATGAGGAGGGCGGGGCCAGGGAGAGCTGACCAATAGAAAATGTCGCTGAGTTACAGAAAGGTCAGATGGTACTTTTGCGGTAACAAGTACAGAATGAATTACACTTGAAAGTTAAAGATCAAATAGAAGATTTACAATTAAATTAAAGGTTAAGCAATTTACAAAATGAGTAATGATTGCTGTTTGTGACGACGATACTCAGACGAATGGTTATAAAGCTACATGTTTTTCTAATTATACATTTCCAGTAGATTATGTAGAGCACTCTTCGATGAAAAAAGCTTGCAATTTCGTCCCAGTAGCTCAACGGTAGAGCGTCGGCTGGCCAGTTCGGAGATTCAGGGTTCGATTCCCGGTTGTGGCAACAAGACTCTTTAAAATTAATAGAATGCAGTTTAGTTAATTCGAATCGGTTCGCAAATGACAAGTTATCGACGATGAAACATTTGAATGTAATGTTTGCGCACACTAAAAAAATTTAATGTGACTTTCCTTATATAATGCATTGAATTTACTACTTTTACAGTAAAAATAATAGGTTATTCTTATAGTATATACTCATATTCTCTCAAAGATATTGAATTTTCGTCAATTAGTCGCAATTTTCATTGATTTAGCATCATTTTTATCCATTTTGAGTGATTTTCGTTAATTTGGCAGCATTTGAAAAGTCGCCAATTTGGCGACATTCCGCCAAATTCTCGCCAAGCGTTATGGAAGGTGAAATAAGTTATTCTTATTGCATATAAGTAATGATTGGCGTTCAAATACATAAGTATTACGCAAAATATCTTTTCTCATGAATGGAACGAGCTAGATCCGCGAGAATGATGTCACCAAATTTATCGCATGATATTACATATGAAAGTGAACATATTTCTCAACAATTAATATTTTCTTTAAATTTATGGGCGTTTTTGATAAATTTATTTGAAAAATGTGCAATGTCTTGAGAACGGTTCATGATAGCGTTTTAAAATTTATGTTAATCGTTTTCTAAGGAAGAATTACATAAGAAATGCTTATTTTCGAAACTTTATTCAAAGTTTTGATTTTTTGATAATATTTCAAAATTTCACTTGAAAATTTATAGGAATTCTGAACATTCGATTGTGTTTAAAAACAATAAGCTTACAGTATTCACAAATTGTAATTTTTGTAATAAATTTCATCGCTCCTTTCAAATCGCTCCTTTCGTTATTGAGATATCGTCTCCACATACTCTCTGACACACATACACACACACACACACACACACACACACACACACACACACAGACAGACATCACTTTAAAAATGTTTGATTCGTGATCAGGCATGCTTGAAACGTGCTCTCCCGTCGAAAACTCGAATTCGAATTTTCGACAACGTCACAATACTTTCCTTATGCATTATGCATATAAGAAAAGTGAAAAAGCCCAACTGGATATTTATTGATGAAATATACACTTATGGGTCGTACAAACCAATTCCGGATGATACATTATCAACAACATATGATAGCAATAAAGGGCTAACAATGACGGCAAAAACTTTGCCATACTGTGTTTTGGAAAAAATCTGCATTGAAACATACGAGGGTTATTACTTTAATCAAGGTCCGTTTTGCAATAAAAACTACGTAAGTATATTTATTTAAAAAAAAGCATTTATTTTCTGAATTTACATTAAATTCTATATTTTTCTACACAATTTCCTTGCCAATTTAAGCATTTATCGGAATGATATCCCAGTTTTTGGATACCGTCATCATAGAACTCTGCAGCCTGTGATGATAGCCAGTTACTCACGATCGTTTTCACTTCTTCATTAGTGTCTAAACGCTTGATGCTCAGGAAAGTTGTCGCCCAAGACCTTCATGCGCGGTAGCCCAGTGGTTAGCCGATAGGTTGGTGGTAGGGGAAGGTAGGTACGGTCCCTGTGGATGCCTCCTCCACTGTGTTCCGGTATAACTTGGGCGGCTCTTACCGACCGTCCAAACAGTTACCTTACAACAACAATATGAGAAAAGGCTTACGAAAAACGTATTTTTCTTTCCGTAGGAAAGTTGAATTTTGTGCGGCTTGATTAAAGAATTTTTCATATAGCAACATGTCTATCAGAATACATAGCATACGTTCTTTCCTAAATCATGGATTATGAACAAGAATATGTACTATATATATTTTTAATTTTCGTTTGGCCAAAAATTTCAATTTGATTAATTTTTGGCACCTAGTTTATCCTAGAAAAATGTTGAACTGTTTAAACTACTGTTTCGATATACTTGCAAAGAATATAATTTGCAGATATTCAACGGCATTAAAGGATATTGGAATTTTTTATTTTGGTCGTAAAAGAGGGACTGAAATCGTGATTTTAACTAGAGAACTCACCTACGTTGGATATATACCGTAAAAGTCTTCTGTGTGAGCCTATTTTCTCTAGATCACGTATTTTTTTCAACGATAATGTATTTTTCTCTTTCTTCCGATTCACACCAAATTAATGTTGTTTACAAATACCGGTCGTCTGGCCAATAGGCCATTAGACCGAGAGCTAGCTCTCCAGTATTTCTCAATGACTGAATTAAAAGTCACTAGTGCAGGGTACTTGTCCAAATGTTTTCTAGACATAGGCTGTCATAGATCACATAAAATACAATTAGTACATAAAATACAAATAAGTAATATTTAGATTTTTAACCATTCAAAATACATAAATGCAGGTAGTTCAGATCTTTATTTAAATAATTGTTTTCTTGAAATGGCAACAGCGTTTTCAACAATGAAACGTAATTGTCCATGACAATAATGATTGAGAAATGTTCTACTTGTTCATAACAACAATGCTTGCGAAACTTTATGTGTGTTTGTAAAATACAACAATTATGAATTTACTACAATGCTATACATTCAAAAAATCGTAGCTATATATTCTCCCATGCTTTGTAGAAGTTTGATTTTTGGTAAGTTATTAATTACATTTCAAATTGTATCATATGTATAATAAATATTCATTAAGAATGAAAAGGAATTCTGCGACATTACCATCTATACTGTTTTGTCGCCAGTTTCCTGTTTAATTAACTTATGCCTTGACGAAAAACAAGGCTCAAGGCCAAACTTTTGACAAACAAGTTGTGTAAATTATTTATTTAAAAGTAAAAGGTATGTCCGTCACACAGAATTCAAAATTAGCCAACCATTACCTCGCATTTGGCGTGATTTTCATTAAATCGGGGATGGATTTAAGAATTCTGTAGAGATCCCCTCTTAATTTGCAGTCTATGCGTTTCGGTCTCTTCTTTTCAAATTTTTTAAAAAGATTATTAACTTTGACGTGCTCGCCATCTTCTCAGACTTTAGTTGTTTAACCGACGTTTCTTTTCTTTTCTGTCCTCTCCATTTTCCATTGGCCAATACGTTTGTGAAATAAAATGTGTTTTAATGTCAAAAACTGTTGCAAATGCAGGTCGTTTGACCAATAGGCCTTCAGACAGAGAGCTAGCTCTCCAGTATTTCTTAATAATTGAATTAAAAGTCACTAGTGCAGAGCAATTGTCCAAATGTTTTCCAGACATAGTCTGTACTAGATCACATAAAATATAATCCGGGGAAGCAGCAAGTCCGATTCGATGGAGATCAGCCCTGAGACAGTCATGACCAGTCAAAAATCTGATCCTGCTAACTGCTTCTCGTCACACCAAATTAATAATGCATACTACCTCGATATGAATTCACATTTTCAAAACCCAATTATAGGAGGCGTTTCCGATGCCCCCATTTCCGATAGCAATATCCATTGACTGGTTTCGTGATTGCTATGCTCGTAAGCATAGAATAGTCATTACCTTCAATGACAGAAATGAAAATTGCTAGTTGTAGTGCTGTCATAGTGGACATCAGTTGTTTTATGCTGGTGACTGCATACAGACTCATAATAAAGTCAGTTATAGAAACGCAACAGCCATATCCGATCACCTAACTACTAGACTGAAAAATATATAAAGGAAAATGTTTCGTACGCTCTTCTAAAATATAGTAAATGCACTTTCATTAAATATCAAATACTTTCATTCACAGTATTCGATTTTTATATTTTGATGAAAAACTCATGATATTCTCTTTTCACGGAATACTAAAATTTCGAAAAAATTTTGTGAAAAGCTGTAGCAGGAGAAATTAAAAACTATCGCTGTTCAGCATCCGCTTCAAAGTAATGTTTTTATTACTTAACTCCCATTGATTGAAAAGTAATTGAAATATAACCACATACAGAATACCACAGAGTTCTACTTGAACAAACAAATAAGTAGATTTTCCGAGTGATTTCCTATCGATGGGAAATGAGGACTTGTGTCCCAGTTTTGATATTCCATGACCGTATCTTTATTTCTGACCACAATGCAATATCTTATATGAACTATTATATTCCTTTACTGCTCAGTTAGTTTTCTGCAGCTTCTTAAGGGTAACATAAACATCTTTATCTGTATATATGCATATAATTACTTGCTTGTATAACAAAATGTATAATTTATTTTGCTTTCGAAAAATAAATATAATAAAGTTTCGACAAATTTTAAGATCTGTTGAACTCATTTCGAACACTTTTGAAATGGTTATTGACACAAAACACGATTTTATTTTTCCAATTTCTTACTTCAAATTTAACTGAATATAAAATATTCGTATTGATGCATATATGATATAATTTTTCAGCATGAGGCTGCCAGGTTACGCTAAATCTAATTTCTCTTATGAACTTATGAACTGTTTATCTCGCATTATTTCATTCTGCTAAATTTGACTAAATTAATTAAATGACTAATTAATCAAATTAATTTATTTAATTAATTTGATTAATTAAAAAATTCTGATGTGACCAGCACAGGAATATCCTTATATGATGTATTTACTACTTTTACAATGTATTTACTACTTATACAATGTATTTACTACTTTTACAGTAAAAACAAAATAGGTATTTCTTATAGTATATACTTATATTTTTTCCAAGATATTGAATTTTCGTCAAATAGTCGTTATTTTTATTGATTTAGCTTCATTTCTATTCATTTCGAGAGATTTTCTTTGATTTGTTAACATTTAAAAAAGTCGCCAAGTTGGCGACATTCTGCCAAATTCATCGCCAAAATCTCGCCAAGCGTTATGGAAGGAGAAATAATTTATTCTTATACCAGGTAAATGACTATTGGAGTTCAAATACAAATGTATTACTCAAAGTATATTTTTTCATGTATAGAAAGAGCTAGTTCCACGAAAATGATGTCACAAAATTTATCACATAATAGTACTGATATTACAAATGAAAAGTGAACATGTCTCTCAATAGGAAATATATCTTTCTATTTTATATAATTTTTTGATAATTTTTTTGAAAAATGTGCAATATCTCGAGAACGGTTCATGTTAGCGTTCAAAAATTTATGTTGATCGTTTTCTAACGAAAAATTACATAAGAAATGTCTATTTGCGTAACTTTATTAGAGGTTTTGATCTTTTGTTGATTTTTTTTTCAAAATTTCACTCGAAAATTTAGGGGGATTCTGTACTTTCGATCGCGTATAAAAACAACAGACTTTCAGTATTCACGAATTGTAATTTTTGTACCAAACTTCATTCGAATCGGTCTAGTCGTTCGTCAGTTATAGTCTCCACACACGCACGCACGCACGCACGCACACCACACGCACACACGTACGCACACCACATGCACACACGTACACGCACACACCACACACACATACCACACACACACACGTACACGCTACCACCACACACACATACCACACACACATACCACACACACATACACACAACACAGGCACACACTATATGTTGTTGTTGTTGAGACCCAGACTGTCCGACCTACCAGAAAGGCGTAAGGTAACTGTTTGGACGGCCGGGAGGTGCCACCCAATTTAGACCGGAACCCAGTGGGGGAGGCATCCACTATATGTAAAATTACTGAATATGATGCAATGAGTCAATAAAAACAACAGACTTTCAGTATTCACGAATTGTAATTTTTGTACCAAATTTCATTCGAATCGGTCTAGTCGTTCGTCAGTTATCGTCTCCACACACGCACACACGCACACATACCACACACCATACACACGTACACGCACACACCACACACACATACAACACACACACATACCACACACACATACCACACACACACACACGCACACGCACACACCACACACACATACCACACACACATACCACACACACATACACCCAACACAGGCACACACGCACACATACCACACGCACACACGTACACGCACACACATACCACACATACATACCACACACACCACACACACTTTTTCTCAAATTATTATTATAAAGAGATTATTATTATAAAAAAAATTCTTAAATTATTATTATAAAGAAAATACTCACACACACATACCACACACACACACACACACTTTTTCTTAAATTATTATTATAAAGAAATTTCTTAAATTATTTTTAAAAAGAAAATACACACACACACATACCACACACACACACCACACACACACACCACACACACATACCACACACACATACACACAACACATACACACGCACAGGGCCAACGGCCGTACCGTGCTGAAAACACCGGTTCTCGTTAGATCACCGAAGTGAAGCAGCATCGGGCGCGGTTAGTACTTGGTGGGTGACCACCTCGGAACGCCGCGTGCTGTTGGCCATCTCAGGTGCCGTATCCCCGTGGTTTGCGCGCTAGATTTGCACGCTGCCACAAATGCCGCCGTGTTCATGCGGAGTACGATCACGTTAAACATGTGGGTCCGTAAGTCCTTCCGAGAGGTTGGTGGTAGGGGAAGGAGAGTACGGTCCCTGTGGATGCCTCCCCCACTGGGTTCCGGTCTAAATTGGGTGGCACTTCCCGGCCATCCATACAGTTACCTTACACCTTTCTGGTAGGTCGGACGGTCTGGGTCTCAACAACAACAACACAACACACGCACACACGCACACACGTACACGCACACACCACACACACATACCACACACACACACGTACCACACACACACAATCACCATACACCACACACACACAGAGAGAGAAAGAGAGCGAGAAATCACCTCAAAAATGTTCGATTCGTGATCAGGGATGCTTGAAACGTGCTCTCCCGTCAAAAACTAGAATTCGAATTTTCAACCCCATCACAACACTTTCCTTAGACATTATACTATGTATATAAGGAAAGTAAAACTGCTCGATGTAGCCGCTGTCCAAATCCTTTTTAAATAGAGAAATGTTGTATCAGGGCTAACGTTGGACCTATGGCATCAAATGATTTACAATCTGGCATGAGGATTTTTAATGCATTGCCATGTGTCGTCACCCATTTTAATTTCTTTGTTCTACCTTCAAATTTCAAACTTTTATTGTTAAAAATGATGCATCTCAAAATATTTAGATTTTTATTTAAAATACATAAATACAGATAGTTCAGATCTTTATTTATATAATTATTTTTTTGAAATGGCAACAGAGTTTTCAACAATGAAACGTAATTGTTCATGACAATAATGATTGAGAAATGTTCTATTTGTTCATAACAACAATGCTTGCGAAACTTTATGTGTGTTTGTGAAATTCACCAATTATGAATTTACTACAATGCTATACATTTAAAGAATCATAACTGTATTTTCCCATACTTCGTAGAAGTTTGATTTTTGGTAAGTGATTAATTGCATTTCAGATTGTATCATATGTATAATAAATACTCATTAAGATCGAAAAGGAAGTCTGCGACATTACCATTTATGTTGTATTGTCGCCAGTTTCCTGTCCAATTAGCTTATGCCTTGAAGATAAACAAGGCTCAAGGCCAAACTTTTGACAAACTTGTGTAAATTATTTATTTAAAAGAAAAAGGTATGTCCGTCACACGGAATTCAAAATGTACAAACCATTACCTCGCATTTGGCGTGATTTCCATCAATTTGGGGATGGATTTAAGATTTCTGTAGAGATCCCTTCTCCTAATTTGCAGTCTATGCGTTTCGGCCTCATCTTTTCAAATTTCTTAAAAACATTTCTTAACTTTGAAGTGCTCGCCATCTTCTCACACTTTAGTTGTTTAACCGACGTTTCTTTTCTTTTCTGTCCTCTCCATTTTCCGCCAACACGTTTGTGAAATAAAATGTGTTTTGAATGTCAAAACTGTTGCAAATGCCGGTCGTTTGACCAAAAGGCCTATAGACAGAGAGCTGGCTCTCTAGTATTTTTTAATGATTGAATTAAAAGTCACTAGTGCAGAAAGAACAATTGTCCAAATATTTCCCAGACATTGTCTGTACTAGGTCACATAAAATACAATCCGGGGAAGCAGCAAGTCCGATTCGATGGAGATATGCCCTGAGACAGTCATGACCAGTCAAAAATCTGATCCTGCTAACTGCTTCTCGTCACACCAAATTAATAATGCATACTACCTCGATATGAATTCACATTTTCAAAACCCAATTATAGGAGGCGTTTCCGATGCCCCCATTTCCGATAGCAATATCCATTGACTGGTTTCGTGATTGCTATGCTCATAAGCATAGAATAGTCATTACCTTCAATGACAGAAATGAAAATTGCTAGTTGTAGTGCTGTCATAGTGGACATCAGTTGTTTTATGCTGGTGACTGCATACAGACTCATAATAAGTCAGTTATAGAAACGCAACAGCCATATCCGATCACCTAACTACTAGACTGAAAAAATATATAACGGAAAATGTTTCGTACGCTCTTCTAAAATATAGTAAATGCACTTTCATTAAATATCAAATACTTTTATTCACAGTATTTGATTTTTATATTTTGATGAAAAACTCATGGTATTCTCTTTTCACGGAATACTAAAATTTCGAAAAATTTTTGTGAAAAGCTGTAGCAGGAGAAATTAAAAACTATCGCTGTTCAGCATCCGCTTCAAAGTAATGTTTTTATTACTTAACTCCCATTGATTGAAAAGTAATTGAAATATAATCACATACAGAATACCACAGAGTTCTACTTGAACAAACAAATAAGTAGATTTTCCGAGTGATTTCCTATCGATGGGAAATGAGGACTTGAGTCCCAGATTTTGATATTCTATGACCGTATCTTTATTTCTGAACACAATGCAATATCTTATATGAATTATTATATTCCTTTACTGCTGAGTTAGTTTTCTAAAACTGCTTAAGGATAACATAAACATCTTTAATGCTTGATCTGTATATATGCATATAATTATTTGCTTGTATAACAAAATGTATAATTTATTTTGATTTCGAAAAATAAATATAATAAAGTTTCGACAAATTTTAAGATCTGTTGAACTCATTTCGAACACTTTTGAAATGGTTATTGACACAAAACACGATTTTATTTTTCCAATTTCTTACTTCAAATTTAACTGAATATAAAATATTCGTATTGATGCATATATGATATAATTTTTCAGCATGAGCCTGCCAGGTTACGCTAAATCTAATTTCTCTTATGAACTTATGAACTGTTTCTCGAGCGTTATTTCATTCTGTTAAATTCCACTTTAATTGAAAAAATCTGATATGGTCAGCACATGACTTTCCTTTTATAATGCAATGTATTTACTACTTTTAAAGTAAAAACAAAATAGGTTATTCTTATAGTATATACTTATATTTTTTCCAAAATATTGAATTTTCGTCAAATAGCCGTTATTTTTATTGATTTAGCTTCATTTTTATTCATTTGGAGAGATTTTCTTTGATTTGTTAACATTTTGAAAAGTCTCCAAGTTGCCGAAATTCCGTAAAATGTGTCGCCAAAATCTCGCCAAGCGTTATGGAAGGAGAAATAATTTATTCTTATAGCAGATAAATGGCTATTAGAGTTCAAATACAAAAGCATTACTCAAAGAATATTTTTTCATGACTAGAAGGAGCTAGATTCACGAGAATGATGTCACTGAATTTATCGCATGATATCACATATGAAAAGTGAACATGTTTCTCACTAGGAAATATTTCTTTTATAATTTTTTGATAATTTTTTTGAAAAATGTGCAATATCTCGAGAACGGTTTATGCTAGCGTTCAAAAATTTATGTTAATCGTTTTCTAATGAAAAATTACATAAGAAATGTCTATTTGCGTAACTTTATCAGAGGTTTTGATTTTGTGATTTTTTTCAAAATTTCACTCGAAAATTTAGGGGGGTTCTGAACAATCGATTGCATATAAAAACTTATATATATATATATATATATATATATATATATATATATATATATAATTTTGCAATTTATTAGTATTGTTCAAGACTTTCAATAAGAAATCACTATACACATCATTTTTAGAAATATCAGTTGAATCCAATGTATTGTGTCGGAATTAATATCATCAGTAGATTCAAGTAGTTCATTGCAGATGATTGTTTGAACATGTTTGTAATCTGCGGAGCAGAGACTGAGTGGAAACTTAACGAGGTAGGAGTGTCTGGTGCAACTGGTTTATGAACAGGTACAGATGTTACTGGTTGCGAAGAGCAAGAATGATGGACATTTTTATAGTCAACCGTCCTAACACCATATTTGCTGACAGTTGGTGAGACTTTAGGTTTATTAATTTCTCTAGATTCAGGTGGAGTCAAATTATTTGGTTGATTGCATTGAGGGGGGGGGGGTGCTATCGTTGGTAGAGCAAGATAGTGCGTGAGAGATTGCAGTTCCATAATGATGAAAAATATTTATAATGTATATATATATATATAACGAATGTATGTATGTATGTATGTATGTATGATCCAGCATCTCGTGAGAACGACTGAACCGAATTTGATGAAATTTGGTGGTTAGTCCTGAAATAGCCCTACTTAAAATTTAGTCCATGTTTCGAGTTTTTATCACTAGGGGTTGTCGCGATATTATTAAAAAAAACGCAGCTTTCGTTTGTTTCACCACCACGGGAGAACAGCTGCACCGTACTTAATAAAAATTTGTGTATAACTTTGAATTAGCGCTCATAAACTTAGTCTAAGTTTCGAGTTTCTAGGTCAAGGGGTTGTCGAGATATTAATGGAAAACGAAACTTTTATCTAGGAGTTCTGCTCTCTAACTCCATGATTCCCAACGAAAAAGGTTGAAAGTCGTTGGTTTCAAACTTGAAAGTCAATTAAATATCCGAGTTTGTGGGAGTTTATTGAACGTATTAGCCACTTCGGAAAATCGCAGGTTTGAAATATGAATTTAGAGCCAACGCCTCTACCGTGATGAAAACACTGGTTCCCGTTAGATCACCGAAGTTAAGCAGCATCAGGCGCGGTTAGTACTTGGGTGGGTGATCACCTGGGAACACAGTGTGCTGTTGGCAAAATAAGTCGACGAGGTGAATAAGCGGTCAAGGCAAGCGTTTCCTAGTGATAGCTCTGTTGCCGGGGTGTGGGTTCGAGTTCCACTTCAGACATAGATGTTAGTGTTGTTGGGCGCAATGTGTTACCCCCCCCCCCCTGGTACGCTAGGGCAACATCATATGACGGCTAAGAAGTTCACGGTTCTGGTCGATGTATAGGCGAAGATGAAAGAGTCAATGCCTGTCCACTGGAAAAAAAAATATATGAATTTAAATGGAAACTCTATCAGGCTCATTTTTCACAGGCTTACTCAACAACGAAAAGTATTAAGAAATCAAATTATCAGCATTTCATGAAGATTATTTCTTATATCATAATATTTTTTGATTTGAATAATAAATTAATAAATAAAAAAATACCTATCTATATATATAAAGAAGAAAAGTATGTATGTATGATCCAATGGATCTGATTGGCCAAAGAGTGTGGCTGTGCTTAAGCAATGCGTGAATAAGTATGTCCTTTTATGGTAAGGTTATCATTTAAAATTTCAAAAACTCAATTTCAATCAAATCTTATCTATGTTTAAATTATTTTTTCAAGATTAACAAGCATTGCGGTAAAACATAACAAATTAGGAAAATGCTACTTAATGTGTTAAACACTAGGCAACATTGCAAATGTTAAGTGTAATTTTAGTTTACTTTTCAAACTGTACATATTTTCCTTTCAAACTGTACGCATTTCAAACAGGACATATTAACTGCACATCAATTGTAGATACCTAAAAATCACATTCCGAGACGCTGCCAGCCAGGGCCACCCATACCTGCGAAGGGCGTGCCGTATACAGGAAGAAACTATGACATATATAATGCAATGATTTTTTTCTTATTAAATGAATTTAATGCCATGAATTTACTTCTTTCACGGTGAAAAAACAACGTATAGGATTCACGGCCCTATATTTTCGGGTGTAATTTTTATCAGAGTTTTGCATCGTAAATCCCGATCAACCGCGAGTAATCGCTGCTAGTAAGTAAATAAACAATAAAAGTTGCCACAGAATAATATAAAGTTATTATTGTCAATAAATATATCAAGGACTTTGTGAAATTAAAAAATGTTGAGCACGTGACATATTAAAAATCATGAAGAACTCAGTGTTAGATATGGATGGCATTTAATAAAATAAATTAGCACCATGTAACATTATAAAAATTAGTTGCTATGGTGAAATTCTAAAGATCATAAATTAAATGAACTTGGAAATAAAAAATTTAATCGTGCCACCTAGAATAAAATTATAGCCAGAATTGATTATCAAAAATAAAATGGGAAATAGCATTTTAAATGTAATAAGACTATTAATAAAATAATTGGGAAAATTTACAGAACATTATGTACAGATAAAAATTTTCAGTATTTTAATATATTTAAGAAGTATATAAGTTAAATAACTTAGGAAAATGAGTTAAAATAGAAAAATTAAAGCATATAATGGCACTGATATTCAATGGCCTTACTATGTATAGAATGCAGGTAGAGCATAATATTATAAAAATTTCACTGTGTAATGTTTGGCCAGTACATTTCGTCGTTATATCTAATGTGTTTTTCTGATTTGAATTACGTTCTGCTTTGGCGCTACAATCTTCTCTTAGTCCATCTATATATATGTTTGAGGAACATTGAGATATCATGTAGCGCTATAAGCAGATATAGGGATATAATTATCCTGTTGCTCTCAAATACTGAACGAAGTTATTTTTATATAAATGATATCGTTATAATGATATTATTGGTCTACCTTAATATTATGCGAAAATAAAAATATATATCCGATTTGGCTAAATCTAGTGCTACTTAAATGGATTCCGTCGTAAAAAATTTATACTTTTGTTCTGTCGGTTTATAAATAAAATAAAATATATACAGCTATTATAACAGAATTAGTCCATTATGAAATCCATTGTAAACGGCTCGTAGGGACAACGTTCTGCGGTAGATGGCGCTACATCGGTTGAATACAACAAATTGAAATTTTACATTCATTTAATACGTGAATCATTCATCAAAAATTTATATATAAGTTAAATCTTAAAAATCATAGAAAAATGACTTCAGATGATGAATTTGTGATAAAGTGAAACGTTATTCTTTAATGAATTTTCATGTTTTTATATGAAGAAATTTATATTCCAAATCATTGTTTGTTGTGTATCTGCTAAGTGTTCTAAGTTCTTTTATTTCCTACAGAAAGTTTTTTTTTTTTTATGTAAAGTACATTAAAAGTGACAGAGCAAAATGTGTATTTCTCCTATTGAAATGTATATATTTATTCTTCGCTTTAGGACATGAGTATAGATTATGTATGACCCCCCCTCCCAGGGATGCAAAATATGTAATAATACTTTAATAATTGATCTCTTTCACGTATGTCTATTATAAGAGTACTTTCAATATAATTGCGATTGACTAATTTAAGTGATAATAGGCTGGTCATTTTTGTTAGTTAAAATTTTATATTTAGACTACATTAATAAAAATTGTGCTCAAATTTATTTTTATTTTATTCAATATCTATATTTTAGCACATAAAAAATTACACCCCCTTCCCTTCAGACCCATAAACATCTTTCAAAGTATGTACTTGTGTATTTTTTATTAGTAACATAACCATGATAAGTATTTTATGACTCTACAATATTAAAAACTTTAGATCACAGCCCTTTGTATACTGATCATCTGCGTAGGATGTAGTCCAGAAATGAGAGTGGTGAAAACAAGTTTTACTATATTTTTTTATAAAATAAGAAGTGTCATTCAAATAGCAAAATTGAATTGCATTAAAAATCTGTGTGTATAAAAGCATCCAGACGTTGTATTTGACTACACAATTGTTACATAAAGAAAAATAAAAATGTGTGTGACTTATTCCGCCTATACTAGTCGTAGTCTAGATCAGGTCCAAGAGCCCAAAAGTTACAATGACATTAAAAACCAACAAAGGGTTTTTATAGATATCTTCCTTAGCAAGCCCCAGACAGCTCAAAAAATGGTCAGGGAAGGCGTCTGCGGAATTGCAATTAGAACAAGAAGAATAAGATTTTTGTCCCTGATTTAGACACTTTAAGTGTACACTTTAAGTGTCTTTAAGACACTTATTATAAGATTATAAGATTAAGACACTTTAAGTGCCCACTGGCAAATCTGCTAATGGTGTTCTGCGTCCTTCTGTCGCCCTCAGCGGTAAAGGTAACACCAGAGGATTTCCTGTCATACCACGTGTGTACTGGAGGGGTCATCCATAGTTTCTCGTTTAAAATTTTCATTTTTGAGTAGATTTCAAGGTAAGACAAAGTGTCACATGAAGAAGAAGTAAGAGAGACTCGCTCCTTGGCCATAGTATCAGCAGTCTCATAAATGAGTCCTATATGAGACGGTACCCATTGTAAGTGAACTTCATGCCGTTGAGAAAGATCTTTGAGGATCTCAAGTATCGAAAGTGAAGTTCTATCTCCAATAATTGTCCAGTTACTCAGGTGATGGATGGCACTGCGGCTATCAGTCAGGATCCAAATATCGCAATATGAGGTATCAGATTCAATAGATTTTATTCAATCCTCGACAGCAATAAGCTCATATCTAAAGACTGAGCAGAAATCTGGATTCCTAATCCTGAGATGATTTGTGAAAGTAGGGGTTTTGAAAAAAAAACCACTGCCGTAGGCATTAAATTCATCTTTGCTACCATCTGTATAAACTAAAGAAAAATAATCTAAATAAACTATCTAAAGAAAAATAAATCATTTATATGGAAAATCTATAATTTTTGACAATTTATTTCAAAAAAATGAAACAAATTCATAACATATAATACACATACCTTAATTTTCCCTTGATACACACAACCTTGATTTCAATATAAAAATATATATAAGAACATCCAATGATAAAGTCAAATCAGCAATAAAATTAACTTTAATATCATAAACCACAAAATCAAACCGCAAAATACACCGCAAAAAACATTCAATAAACCGCAAAAAACATTCGACGCAAGGGGCGCCCTCATGCGGTACAATGTCCAAAGCCCAGGCCGCCCTACTCATCCGAAAATATAGAGCAACAGATTAGGAGACCGGACGCGGTACAATGTTGTTGTTGAGACCCAGATCGTCCGACCTACCAGAAAAGTGTAAGGTAACCATTTGGACGGCCGGGAAGTGCCACCCAATTTAGACCGGAACCCAGTGGGGAGAGGAATCCACAGACACCGTACCCTCCTTCCCCTACCACCAACCTCTCGGAAGGACTTACAGATCCACGTTTAACGTGATCGTACTCCGCATGAACACGGCGGCAGGTGTGGCAGCGTGCAAATCCAGCGCGCAAACCACCGGGCTACCTCGCCAGAACGGCCCATAAGGCCCCGCGCTAAAACGGCCAACGGCCCTACCGTGCTGATAACGCCGGTTCTCGTTAGATCACCAAAGTCATGCAGCATCGGGCGCGATTAGTATTTGGGTGGGTGACCACCTGGGAACACCGCGTGCTGTTGGCACATTTTGGGCGCTGTAGCCCGGTAGTTTGCGCGCTGGATTTGCACGCTGCCACAACTGCCGCCGTGCCATGCGCAGTACGATCACGTTTAACATGTGGGTCCGAAAGTCCTTCCGAGAGGTTGATGGTAGGGGAAGGAGGGTACGGTTCCTGTGGATGCCTCCCCAACTGGGTTCCGGCCTAACTTGGGTGGCACTTCCCGGCCGTCCAAACGGTTACCTTACACCTTTCTGGTAGGTCGGAGAGTCTGGGTCTCAACAACAACAAAAGTAAAGCGGTTTAGGACGGGCGCAACACTAAATACAAATTAAAAATCACGATTTTGACATTTGCAAAAAAGATGGATGCCATATTTTTTTTTTAAGTGGGGCACTTGAACTTTTCTCACAATACGGGTGCAATTATTATAATTTTTTTTAAGCTACCGAACATATTTTGCTGAAATTTTTGGTATATATTGTATGGGATAATATGAATATTTCCTAAAACTTTCGAAGCAATTTGTGAATTTTAAATTCGTTGAAAAAATGTTTGAAACATTAAGTCCCATAGGTTTCAATATATTTATATTTTTCAACCCGGGTTCAATCCAAAACTAATTGGATGATATTATTCATATACATTCTCGTATGTCCCACTAACCGTCTCAAAAACATACTAAATTTTATTTTGATAAAGTCATTTTTATGGCAGTTATCGTTCGAACGGACAGATAGAGAGAGAAAATGAATGAACAAAGTCATAAACACTTTTCAACCATGCGTGAATATTTCGCGTGGATAATGTATGACGAAGCTCCTCCAGCGATTTGTGTAAAGACGCTGATCAAGCGATTAGCATAAAACTTTCTTGCTCTCCAGAGAGACTCTAAATTTGCATATGCCGCATGCACAGCACTTCTACCCTGGTTCTTATGAACGAGCCTCTGAACTTTATCACCATCATTCGGACATTCGTATTTCGGTTGTTGCACGCGTTATAATGTTGCTCTATTGTAATAATATTCTTGTATATAATCTACATAATGTTCCTGTATATAATCTATGTAATGTTCTTGTATATAATCTACGTAATGTCCCTGTATATAATCTACGTAATGTCCTTGTAAATAAATCTATGTTTCACGCTTGCCGGATACTCTTCAACATCGCAACTTCGCCCTAAGCCATAGAGTGGTGACCCTGAGATCTTATGGCTCCAACTTTACTAAAACGTAATATCTCCAATCCAACTTACCGGAGACGTGGTGGATCCAACTTCCCTGAGGCTCCAATTCACCGGAAACTAGATGCTTCAATTTATGTGAGCATCTACTTCAATTTAAGTGACGTCTGAAAAGGTACGTTTTCCGCAGTTCCTAACGAAACCATGACTACAACTGAGACTATCGAAACTGGTTTGGCAGCAGCCAGCGATTCAAAAAGCGCTTCAGCTCCGAAAGAAGATTTTTAGTTCTGTAGAACTCACAAGAGTTGCTTTCAAAGCACCTCAGTTCTGGAAAACCCAGATTTATGCTTTTTGCACCTGAACACTCAATTCCTGTTTTACGGAATCGTAAATGAAAAAACAAAATTCTATTGCAGAATTGCAGCTCTAGATTTTGATATCTTGACTCATGCCACAGATATAATTCGCACGCCTCCTGAAAATGAATCTTATTCTGTGTTGAAAAATAGGATCATTACGCACTTTGCAGATTTTGGTGTTGCAAAACTTCGCAACCTTTTGCAGGAATTGCAGTTAGGAGATAGGAAACCAAGTCATTCACTTCGCGAAATCTAAGATCGCTGCTGGACAAAAATGGACGAAGACGTACTTCGCAAGCTGTTTTTTCAACGACTACCAGTTCATGTACACCAAATCTTATCAATTAGTTTAGAATCGCTACAGAAAATTTCTGAAATGGAGGATGTTATATCACTCTCAATATCAGAAGTGGCAGAGAATAGTCATATTTTGCGCTTCGAAGCTCAAGTTGCAAACCTGGCGGAAACCGTAGAGCAATTTATAAAACATTGCAAACTACTGTTCAATCTAAACCACGAACTCTATATCGATCGCAATCCAGAAATGTCGATATGTATTGGTATCACTCAACATTTCAAGGACAAGCTCGCAAGTGTGCAACGCCATGCAAGTTTTTTAACCGAAAACTAAGTGGCTCAATCATTTCGGCGACGATGCATAGAAGCCTTGGGAACAGTCTCTTATTCCTATAAGGCAAGCTACCTCATATACAATTTCTAGTCAACAGCGGCGCAATGGTATCGGTTTTTCGAAGCAACACGCGTCCTGCTATAGCAAAAACAGAATTCCCCGTTGTAAGCAGCAAACGAACCAAATTTAAAACGTTTGGAACAAAACTGGTTTTGAAATTTGGATTACAATGAAAATTCATTTGGAATGTCGTAATTGCCGATGTTTTCCGAGCCATTTTAGGTGCAGACTTCCTAGAAAAATTCGGATTACTGGCCGACATGAAAAATCAAAGACTAATCAACATCTGTACAAAAACCCGCATCAAAAGAAATACGACGCAGATACTCTTACTTGTACAGTGAGTGAGATTCACCCTATACTAGGTTGTTAAGTGATTTTCCATGTTTAGCGCAAACTATTTCTCTGCAAGCTGCAAAACACAATACAGCTAGCTCACTGTATTTAAACTGGAGGACCTCCAGTTCATGCAAAACGAACCACAAGGAACTTCTCAAGTTAACACATAATTTTGTACTTCGTATGACGACCGTCACAAACCTCATACGATGGACCTTTCCTAGTGTGTGCACGCACAGACATTATCCACTGAATATCCGAGGACGAAAAAGCAACATCTGCATTGATCAAGTTTGAAACCCGCATTTCTACTAAAACCCTTAGAGGATTTAAAAGAGACATCCACACAGATATCTGACCAATCATCTTCCACCACGAAGCTCCTGCAACGATTTATATAAAGACGCTGATCAAGTGATCAGCATAAAACTTTCTTGCTCTCCAGAGAGACTCTAAATTTGCATATGCCGCATGCACAGCACTTCTACCCTGGTTCTTATAAGCGAGCCTCTGAACTTTATCACCATCATTCGGACATTCGCATTTCGGCTGTTGCACGCGTTATAATGTAGCTTTATTGTAATAATATTCTTATATATAATCTACATAATGTTCCTGTATATAATCTATGTAATGTTCTTGTATATAATCTACGCAATGTCCCTGTATATAATCTATGTAATGTCCTTTTAAATAAATCTATGTTTCACGCTTGCCGGATACTCTTCAACATCGCAACTTCGCCCTAAGCCATAGAGTGGTGACCCTGAGATCTGATGGCTCCAACTTTACTAAAACGTAATATCTCCAATCCAACTTACCGGAGACGTGGTGGATCCAACTTTCCTGAGGCTCCAATTCACCGGAAACTGGATGCTTCAATTTATGTGAGTATCTACTTCAATTTAAGTGACGTCTGAAAAGGTACGTTTTCCGTAGTTCCTAACGAAACCATGACTACAACTGAGACTATCGAAACTGGTTTGGCAGCAGCCAGCGATGCAAAAAGCGCTTCAGCTCCGAAAGATGTTTAGTTCTGTAGAACTCACAAGAGTTGCTTTCAAAGCACCTCAGTTCTGGAAAACCCAGATTTATGCTTTTTGCGCCTGAACACTCAATTCCTGTTTTACGGAATCGTAAATGAAAAAACAAAATTCTATTGCAGAATTGCAGCTCTAGATTTTGATATCTTGACTCATGCCACAGATATAATTCGCACGCCTCCTGAAAATGAATCTTATTCTGTGTTGAAAAATAGGATCATTACGCACTTTGCAGATTTTGGTGTTGCAAAACTTCGCAACCTTTTGCAGGAATTGCAGTTAGGAGATAGGAAACCAAGTCATTCACTTCGCGAAATCTAAGATCGCTGCTGGACAAAAATGGACGAAGACGTACTTCGCAAGCTGTTTTTTCAACGACTACCAGTTCATGTACACCAAATCTTATCAATTAGTTTAGAATCGCTACAGAAAATTTCTGAAATGGAGGATGTTATATCACTCTCAATATCAGAAGTGGCAGAGAATAGTCATATTTTGCGCTTCGAAGCTCAAGTTGCAAACCTGGCGGAAACCGTAGAGCAATTTATAAAACATTGCAAACTACTGTTCAATCTAAACCACGAACTCTATATCGATCGCAATCCAGAAATGTCGATATGTATTGGTATCACTCAACATTTCAAGGACAAGCTCGCAAGTGTGCAACGCCATGCAAGTTTTTTAACCGAAAACTAAGTGGCTCAATCATTTCGGCGACGATGCATAGAAGCCTTGGGAACAGTCTCTTATTCCTATAAGGCAAGCTACCTCATATACAATTTCTAGTCGACAGCGGCGCAATGATATCGGTTTTTCGAAGCAACACGCGTCCTGCTATAGCAAAAACAGAATTCCCCGTTATAAGCAGCAAACGAACCAAATTTAAAACGTTTGGAACCAAACTGGTTTTGAAATTTGGATTACAATGAAAATTCATTTCGAATGTCGTAATTGCCGATGCTTTCCGAGCCATTTTAGGTGCAGACTTCCTAGAAAAATTCGGATTACAGGCCGACATGAAAAATCAAAGACTAATCAACGTCTGTACAAAAACCCGCATCAAAAGAAGTGCGACGCAGATACTCTTACTTGTACAGTGAGTGAGATTCACCCTATACTAGGTTGTTCAGTGATTTTCCAAGTTTAACGCAAACCATTTCTCTGCAAGCTGCAATACACAATACAGCTCACTGTATTTAAACTGGAGGACCTCCAGTTCATGCAAAAGAAACCACAAGGAACTTCTCAAGTTAACACATAATTTTGTACTTCGTATGACGACCGTCACAAACCTCATACGATGGACCTTTCCTAGTGTGTGCACGCACAGACATTACCCACTGAATATCCGAGGACGAAAAAGCAACATCTGCATTGATCAAGTTTGAAACCCGCATTTCTACTAAAACCCTTAGAGGATTCAAAAGAGACATCCACACAGATATCTGACCAATCATCTTTCACCACGAAGCTCCTGCAACGATTTATATAAAGACGCTGATCAAGTGATTAGCATAAAACTTACTTGCTGTCCAGAGAGACTCTTAGATTTGCGTATGTCGCATGCACAGCACTTCTACCCTGGCTGTTATAAACGAGAATCTGAACTTTAACACCATCATTCGGACATTCGTATTTCAGATGCTACCTGCAAGCGAATTATGATGTAGCTCTATTTTAATAATGTTCCTGTACATTATCTACGTAATGTTTTTGTAAATACAGATAGTATGTTCTTGTAAATAAATCAATCTTTTATGCTTGATGCTGTAATGGATACTCTTCAACATCGCACATTCACCTTACGTATAGCCTATGCTATAAATGTCATGATACATAAAACTACAATAAAGTTCAAGACGTTTATTTGTTGTTATCAATCTCATTTGCTTCTTTTACAACATGTAGCCTATGGTAAATGTATGGGGAATATCATAAAACTCCAATAAAGTTACATAAAACTCTAATAAATTTCAGAAAGTCATTTGCTATTTTTAATTTCATCTGTTTTGTTGAAAACATAAAATATGGATCTATGCTAACTTTTCTGGCGTATATCATAAGACTCTAATAAAGTAACGTAAAACTCCAATAAAGTTTATTCGTTGTTTTCAATCTCATTTGCTTCGTTTACGACATATAATATGGGCCTATGGTCACTGCACGGAATTATTATACCATTTGAATTATAATACCATTTGAATAATAATACCATATAATTCAAGTACAGTAGCATAAAATTTCAATAAGGTTCAGTTTTTCATTATTTTCAATATCATCAGTTTCGTTTATCACATACACTCTTTTGCAAAAAAAAAAAAAAAAACGAAGCATCCCCTGAAAAAAAATAACCCGATCATTTGGAAATTTCGCATGCAAATTCCTTTATACCAAGTATGTTGTTGTTGTTGAAACCCAGACCGTCCGACCTACCAGAAAGGTGTAAGGAAACCGTTTGGATGGTCGGGAAGTGCCACCCAATTTAGACCGGAACCCAGTGGGGGTTATACCAAGTATGTAAATGATTAAATTTGCAAGACCAATGCGTGTTAACTTCGGTCATAGCGTGCGTTTCTACTGCGAATTTAGCATCCTATAAAACAGGTTAAAAATGTTGAAGGTTTATCTTTGCTCTTTATCGGCGTTACAGATCTGTGGAGACAGAACCAATAATGCCGTTACAATGTTACAGAAGACTTTATAAGCAATCAAACGAGTTTGATATGATAAATTATTGATATGCTAGTAAACTATATGCTAAATTATTTTGAAAGGAGTCGACATTTTATTGTGTCTTTCATACATATTTTATGGCACAATTGCGAGGGAGTATTGCCAATTTTCATTTTATAATAAGATCTATCCATTTTTTTAAACGTTTGGCAACCAAAAATTGCTAAATTTATCCGTAAAATGGTTACATTTTGCAATGTTGCTTGTAAATACTATCAATAGAGGTTTGAAATAAAGCCAATTTTGCTACGATTCTAGCCCCAACGTTGATTAAAGTCTTGGCAATATTGCTTGGTGAAAGATGTTTTTGTCGAGAGTTCTGTCTTCGAAAATTTTAGCAGTGTCCTTTCAAATTATTTAAAGAGGCATGATAAATTGTTCTTAAATACACCAAAAGTGGTCGCCAATCGGCTTCCTCTTGGTCAAGAGGATTAGGGCGTCAAGTTGCGGGGCCTTTAGGCTCCGGTTCGATTCCCTCTTGGGGAAAAAGGATAAATTATAGTGTTTGAAAGTAGAGGATGTTTTTGTCGAGAGTTCTGTCCGCGTCAATTTTAGCCGGGTCTTTTCAACTTATTTAAAGAGACATGCTAAAATGTTAAACTTAAATACACCAAAATTCAATCACCAGTTGTCGCCCTCTTGGCCGAGAGGCTTAGGGTGTCAAGTTGCGGGGCTTTAGGATCGGGTTTGGTTTCCTCTTGGTTAAAATTGTAGTGCTGAAGATCAGCGGGTTTTAGCGCGTTTTCGGGAGGTTGATGGGGAATCTGGGGTTCTTGATTAGTTAGGTCGTCTTAGGTCACTTCCTCTCCACTTTTCCTTTCTAATATTTCTTACTAAATTATCTGCAGGAGATGGAGGACGAGCGGTGTGTGTTCTCTACCGTTGCCGATGGGGTTTCTCTTCGGGCCTGTTGGCTTCGGTGTGGAGCACGCTACCTTTCCTCGTCCAAAGTTCGTGCAGGGCTTATTTTCCACACGTCACTCCTGCTAAAGAAGCCTCGAAATTTTGAGCATTTTAAAAAATAGCACATCTCTTTTTTACAAATCCTTTTAGTGGATGAACAGGAAGTGACGTCATGCGACGGGACTTTCGGTACGTCATTTCCTGTGGCGTCACTTCCGGTCAAATAATATTAATAATGTAATACATTTTATTAATTTTAGGCAGCAGAATTCAGGTTGTTGAGAAAAACACAAATACCTAAACGTCTCAATACAGGTAGTTGGACTCGAACCCACAGTCTCTGAAATTGTAGGAAGACAACCAGACCACTAAGCCAGCCAGCTTATGTACCGAAAAATCTACTTAATTTATTTAAACGTAACCTTGAGACAGATCAGAAAAAGGACAGATACCAAAACGACTCGCTGGACTCGAACCCACAGCCTCTGATATTTGAAGCAGAAAACATGACCAATGTGCCAGCCAGCTCGTACACAGAAAATCTTAATTAATCAATTTAAACTTAACGGAGAGACTGATTGTAAAATCACAGATATCAAAACGACTCAACTCGCTATATTCAATACGAGTGGATGGGCTTGAACCTACAGCCTCTGGAATTTGAAGCAGACAGCATGACCAATGAGCCAGCCAGCTCATATGCGAAAAAGCCTAATTAATCTATTTAAACTTAACAGAGAGCCTGATCGTAAAAAACACATATATCAAAACGGCACCACTTGCTGGATTGAATGCAAGCTGGTGGATTCGAACCCACAACTTCTAGATAATCAACATGACGACAGAGCCAGCTAGTCCACCTTGTCCACCAGCTAGTCCGTCTTTTCTACTGAAGAGCAAACGTTCCCGTTTACAACTGTAAACAATATAGATACCTTAAATAAAAACATAAGCTTTCCGAGTTCAAGTTGCTAATTTTTTCTATGATACATAATTTAAATTTTTTAATTTAAATGATCTGCAGTGTTAATGGATTTGGAAGTATTAAATATTTTTGCCAAAAAAGTTCTACAACCCTTATTACTTTCCTTATACACAGGTATAAGGAAAGTATTGGGACGGGAGCGAAAATTCGAGTTTTCGACGGCAGAGCACTTTTCAAGCATCCCTGATTAAGAATCAAACATTTTTGAAGTGATGTCTGTGTGTGTGTATGTGTGTGTGTGTGTGTGTGTGTGTATGTGTGTGTGTATGTGTGTGAAAGTATGTGTGTGTGTGTGTGTGTGTGTGTCAGAGAGTCTGTGGAGACGATAACTGACGAACGAAAGGACCGATACGAACGAAATTTAGTACAAAAATTACGATCCGTGAATACTGAAAGTCTGTTGTTTTTATACGCAATCGAATGTACAAAACCCCCCTAAATTTTCGAGTGAAATTTTGAAAAAATTGTCAAAAAATCAAAACCGCTAATAAAGTTACTCAAATAGACATTTCTTATGTAATGTTTCATTAGAAAACGATTGACATAAATTTTAGAAAGCTAACTTGAACCGTTCTCGAGATATTGCACATTTTTCAAAACAAATATCAAAAAGTCATATTAAGATAAAATAAAAAAATATTTCTTATTGAGAAACATGTTCACTTTTCATATGTAATATGCGATACATATGGTGACATCATTTTCGTGGATCTAGCTCTTTCCATTCATGAAAAAAGATACTTTGAGTAATACTTTTGCATTTGAACGCCACTAGTCATTTATCTGCTGTAAGAATAACTTATTTCTTCGTCCATAACGCTTGGCGAGATTTGGGCGACGAATTTGGTGGAATGTCTCCAACTTAGCGACTTTTTTAAATGTTACTAAATTAACAAAGAACTCGCCAAATGGATAAAAATGATGCTAAATCAATGAAGACTCATGGATAATGACAACATGGAAAATGACGACTCATTGACAAAAATTCAACATCTTTGAAAGAACATAAATAACTACTATAAAAATAATCTATTTTTTTTTACTGTAAAAGTAGTAAATTCATTGCATTATATAAGGAAAGTCATGTGCTGCCACACATCAAATTTTTTAAGGAGTTTTATAGTCACGTCAATTCATCTGCACCATGTAAAACAAGAAAGATCAATCATGCTTAAAGCATTGATTACGAAACACTTTCCAACTTCAATGCAATTTTATTTAAACAAGTCTAAAATGCAATACATTCCTGGGTAATATTTTAAAACTTATCACAATACTACATTAATTTATTATATTTGAAAACTTAAACCTTCATTGAAAAAAATGAACTTCATTCAAATGACGGCATTGAAATATAAATTGCCTGGTTTAAATATCTCTAAAATGCAATACATTCCACGGTAATATTTTTAAAACTATCATAATACTACGATAATTTATTATATTTGAAAACGTCATTGGAAACGACTGAAATAAATTCAAATGACGTCATAGAAAAAATAACACGCCTGGATCTCTCTATAAAAGCAGGATTTCATTCATCACTTTCTCCCATTCATTTCATTCGTCACAATACTATAATAATCTATTTTTTTTAAAAATAAAGACCATGGAGCTACAAGTAATTAATCTCTATGCTTAAAACTTCATCGAAAAAAATTGTCCTTCTCTTTGTAAAATCAATGAATATTTCATTCATATCAGCTATGCAGACTCCATGAACTAAATTAAGATGATTTTTTAACTAAATTACATGATTTTTTAAATTATCACAGTACAATAATTTATTTTACTTGGAAACTTTAAACTTCATCAAAAAAGCAATGCTATAAAATCGCTTGATTCTAAATCTAACTAAAATCATTGAGTATTCCATTCATATCAATTATATTCCAGACTACACAGTTAAATAATTTTGCTTTAAAAAATTCAGCAATTCTTATTCAACTCAGCTTATAATCGCTTGTTCTGTTTTTATTTTGCATTTTTTTTAATGTAAAAAAAAAGCGGTTTTAAGGCGGAATCAACACAAAATATAAATACAAGAAAGATCAATCATGATTAAAGCAATGATTATAAAACACTTTCCAACAATAATTTTATTCAAACATATCTAAAATACGGTGCATTCAGCGGTGATATGTTTTTAACTATCACAGAACTACAATAATTTATTTTACTTGGAAAATTAAAAACATCGAAGTAAAAGTACTTTCTAACTCCTTTCTTAAATCTTCATTCAAACTTTATTCAAATGACGTGATCAAATTATAAATCGTCCGGCTCTCTAAGTAAAAGCAGTGATTATTTCATTCATATACTTTTATTCCAGACTTTAGGCTTAAATAATTTTGCTTGAAAAAAATTCAGCAATTCTTATACAAGTCACCTTACAATCATTTGTTTGCATTTTACATTCATTAAAGTTATTCTTCATTGTCGAAATAACCAAAGATTGATAATCATTTAAACTCAAAATTATTGTAACTGCGTTGGCGCAGAATATAGACGTACAGAAAGAAAGCAAAAATAAAGCCGTTTTAGGACGGATGCAACACTAAATATAAATTTATAAGAACTTTAAAAATAACGATTTTAATTCTGAGAAAAAAGATGGATGCCATATTTCACTTTGAAGTGGGTCACGTGAGCTCTTCATATAATATAAGTGCAACTATTATTTTAATTTTTATTTTAAAAACTACCGAACATATTTTGTGGAATGTTTTATATATTTTATGGAATAATTGGAAAATTTCCTAAATTTTTCAAAACAATTTGTAAAATTTAAATTCGTTTAAATTTTTTTTTAAAATTAGGACCTATAGGGTTCAATGTATTTTACTTTTTCAACCCGGGTTTAATCCAAAACTAATTGGGTGTAATTATTCATTTACATTCCCGTATCTCCCACAGACTCTCTCAACGACATACTAAAATTTTATTTTGATAAAGTCATTTTAAGGCAGTCATCGAGCGGACGGACAGACAGACAGACAGAATGAACAAAGTCATAAACACTTAAACTATGTTGAAAAATGTTAAGCATATATTAAAGAAAAAAATACAAAATTCGCTGTTGTTCCATAAAATATTTACTGTCAATTCCGTTTCACAACTAATTGCGCAGAATTAAACTCTTGTATTGCATAATGATTTAATGTATATTTGCACCACTGCTAATGAAGCTGCACTATGAACACTTTGAACTCCAATTTGGCTGTAGAAATTAAGTAAATAATGGAACTCACTTTCATCCTTTCTATTAAATCACCTTTGATGAATGTACACTATTCGACAGTTAACTGGTTACGAAGCTGACCACTGAAACTTGACCGCTGAAAGAGGGGAATGTATAGACCCATTCCTCATTTGGACTTTTCATTTTTTACAGACTATTTTAATAATATTCCCCAAGAAAATTTCAATAACAATTCAAACAAATTTTTATTTTGGATTGAACACAATTTAGACAACGTCACTATATGTTCGCAATTTCGAAATGATAAGAATCTTAATATCCTAAAACTAATGCCATGAAACGATGCCATGGGCGCTGAATGGACCTGGAACTTTTGTGGACTGACGAAACACACGTCCATCTCCACGAAACTGTTAAACCAGAAAAAAAAATGTTTTTGTAATTAGAACATCCACACAGCAATTTTTATCCATCCCCAAGCGAGTATATTAATATAAACAACTTATGCTTATATGTTAAATATAGAAACATATTTGCATTACGTTCAGAAATGTTTAATTTGTTCAATAACTAAAATACTCTTTGCACAAAGGATAAGGAAAACTTATGCAAATTATATAAGCACAAATAACACAATGAAGTAGCACACAGCTGTTTCGAGGTTACGCAGGGTCTCCTTCTTCAGTGCAAGAGAGCCAACAAACCGGAAGTCATTCATTCTGCTTTTTGATTGGCTCTCTCAAAGGGAGCCATAAAAGATGGACAAAAAGCCCAAAAGCCAAAAAAGCCAGAAAACCAAAAGAGATGGACGTCATATTATATTTTGAAGTTGGTCACGTGATCGCTTCATATAGTATTTGTGCAATTATTATTTTAATTTTTAATTAAAAAACTACAAAACATATTTTGCTGAAGTTTTTTATATATTTTATGGGATAATTTGAATATTTCCTAAAATTTTCGAAACTATTTGTAAAATGTAAATTCTCTTAAAATTTTTTTGAAAATTAGGTCCTATAGGGTTCAATGTATTTCACCTTTTCAACCCGGGTTTAATCCAAAACTAATTGGGTGTTATTATTCATTTACATTCCCATATGTCCCACAGACCGTCTCAACAACATACTAAAATTTCATTTTGATAAAGTCATTTTTACGGAGGTTATCGTGCGGATTGACAGACAGACAGAATGAACAAAGTCATAAACGCTTAAACTATGCTAGAAAATGTAAATCCGGGTCTAGGGAATATAATCCCCTCTGTTTCTTCTATTTGTGGCTTCGAGTTTGTTGGTTCTTTTACACTGAAAAAGGGTATCCAGCATATCCTCGAAACAGCTGTAAGCTGCATTATTATGTTATGTGTGTTTATATACGTTGCTAAAGTTTTCTTTACTAGAACCGTATTGGTTTTAAACGCAATCGAATATTTGAAAAAGGGCCTCCCCTAACCGAATTTTTTTAAAAAGATGTTTAAAAAATCAAAATTTGTAATAATGATAAATAAATTATCATTTCAGACGTAAATATGTGTTAGAAAACGATTGATGTAAACTTTAGAACGCTAGCACGAACCTGTCTCAAGGTATTGCACTGTTTATTAATGACTTATGGAAAAAATCATTAAAATAATTAAGACTTTCAATACTTCTAAATTGATAATCATTTCATTATAAAACGGATGTCACAAACTTTATTTAGAACGCTAGCATGAACTGTTCTCAAAATTGCACGTTTTTCAAATAAATTTATCAAAAAATTTACACAAAATAAAAAATACCAAGAATCATCAAATATAGTTCCCTTTCCATAAGCAATTTTACGCAACCAATTTATTAACATGATTCACTGTGGTTTCAGTTTTCTCTATTCACTGGAAAAGATAATTTTTGTAATAATTTTATATATCGACCCCCAATAATTCGTCACTAGATATTATTGGCATTTATATAATACCACGGGATATAATATAAGTGACAATTGAACTCGATGAGGATTTTGCACGTGAGTCTGAAGAAGTCATTCCATTCTGAACTAAAAATTAAATTGCCAAAAATGCCAAATATAAATTTACGTGATGTTAATTCAATCCCGAAAACATTTTTCTGTGGATCTTGTACCTCATAATTTCGAAGAGAAAAAGTACAACCATTGCATTACGTAGAAAAAGTAATGTGCTGCCCATATCAGAATTTTCTAATAAATATGACAAAAAATTCTATTAGACTTCCATTTTAAAAAAATCTAAATTAAAACTAGTTACGAAAATTCTCTTAAGGGGTGGGACAATCCAGTGATTAGCGCTCGGGTGTTGCACACGTACTACCCGAGTTCGATTCCCGGCTCTGGATAAACTTTCCCCGCCTTCACGCGGAGTACGGGCCTATCAAATATGAGTGTCCGTAGGTTCTTCCGAAATGTTGTTGGTACAGACCCTGTGGATACAGTCCCTGTGGATGCCGCCCCTCACTGGGTTCCGGTCTAAATTGGGTGGTACCTTCGGGTCGTCCAAACGGATATCTTACAATTTCGGGTAAGTCGGACAGTCTGGGTGGAAGAAGAAGAAGGAAGAAGAACATTGTCTTGAAGATTTAAATCCCAGAATTCTCATTCCAGGCTCAGTAAGCTTCGGCTTTATTATTTGCATAGTAAGTACACCACGACATCTAAAACTGCAATTTAAAAAATATATTTTTTTAATGCTATTTATGCCATAATATATACCATATATATACCATAATATATACCATATATATACCATAATATATACCATATATATTTTCACCAATTGATTGTTTGGATTGGAAAAATATATGCATACTAGGAAGCTCCTAATGAAGAGTTCAACATTACTGGTCGGCAAACAATTGCATAAGTTTGGAATTCATGATTAGTGATAACTCAATAGTTTAAAGCATGTATGCTTGCTAATGATGCTGCTAAACAAGGTTTTTCGATTTCTATTTAAAGCACGTTATTGTATAGAGCATTGCAACTGCAAATTTGCTAGCGACATATAGTTGTGCAGTAATTTGAATTAACTTATTGTGTGATCCAGATGATTATTAATGATGTACACTGAGCGCTTTGCGAGGCCTCTCCAAAACATCTTGCAAACACCCCTCCAAAGTCCGCTGCACAGATAAACTTACCTGCTTCGCTGCAAATAAAAATTTCATTAATGGGAAGGTAATTGAATACACATTTTTTCAAGTTACGTAATTTCTTAATTATTAAATGATAAAAATTTCTTAATTATTAAATTAAAAATTACTTAATTATTAAATTGCCTCTTAATTTCACGTAATAAACTCCACTTTGCAAAAATTGCAACACCATGAAGGTATCGTCAGAATTGAATGAAATTCATTCCACAAACGCCATGTATTGATACAAATAAACGATTAAATTTAGAAAGTAGATAAATAATATTACATATCGATAATCAGTATTTGATCAGTAAGTCATTATGCGCTGCAATACGTGCTTGTGTACGACTTGGCATCGAATCAAACATAGTTTGAATTTATATCTGCGGAAGGTCATTCTAAGTTGCTTCTGCCCGAACCCAAAGTTCAGCTGTATTAGCTACGGGACAAGCGTCACGAGCGAGACGCGACCGACGAAATTCCAGACATGTTCAATAGGCAATATATCCGGTGAATAAGCAGGCCACAAAAGAAGCTGTATCAGTTGTGCTGAAAAGATGAGTTTACATTTCGAGCACCATGTGGACGGCCATTGTCCTGTTGAAATACAGCTCCAGGAATGCGTTGAAAAAAGGGTAAGACTTCGGGCTCCAGAACTTCCCTCCGTGATGTACTGGTTGCTGTTGAGATTACACAAAATTCTAGCAGCTGAGATCGTCCAAGATACTCAATGACGCTCAAGATCATCACGCTTGGCTTTCGTCCAGTATGGCATTGGAAAACGCACTTCGAGAAGTGGCATTCACCGCTATAGCATCTAATGTGGATGCGGCTATCACTGCACCCAAAATAAAAGCAAGATTCTCAGGAAAAGACGACTTGTTGCCAATCGGCTCCCCAGTGTCTATATTGATGAGAATAACGCAGCCGTCGATGGTTTTGCTTCAAGGGAATCCTGTAAAAAGGAATTCTGACACGCAGTCCACTGAGCAGCAGATGCCGACGAATTATTGGAATAGACAATGACGCACCTGCAGCAGTGCTTCAACGTTCTGCCAACTGTTGAGATGAAGCTGTACGGTCCATCACTGCCTTGCATATGCGGTGTCTATCATCCCGTGCTGATGTAATATTTCGTCGTCCACTGCCGGATTTGCGACTCATCCGGTTCTCTTCAGTCCACTTCTTCCACACCCTCATCACTTTCGTGGCAATAAACTCCATGTGAGATGCTATTGCACTATAAGAAAAACCCTCTTCACGAAGGCCGTTCATTCGTCCCAGTTCCAACTTCGTAACTTGCTCATATGGCGCCCTCTGTCGTCGTAGTGACATAGGGAATTCTCATGAAAAGTTTACCGCTGGCAAATAACCATTGACTATTTATAACTTATCACTACACATCTCTATTTATATGGTTCTTATTTATACATAAGTTCAGAGGGCGCTGTTTAGCCCACGCATACGCGGTGACTCTGAAATTCTAATCATTTGCATAGCACATCCTAATTTGCATTTGCTGTAAGTCTCAGCTCAATCGCTAGATTCTTTCATGGTGTTGCAATTTATATATACAGGGTGTCTCAAAAAGATTGGAGCGCGCTTTAATTCTTTAGTTGTTGGAGATAAGTGGGCAATGTAAATTGAAAAAATGTTGAAAGTATGGTAGGAAATAAGACTACGTTAAAGAGATAGTTCTCCCATTAATTTTCAAAAAGTTGCACTTTTTAAATTTTTACACGATCCCCTTAGACAAATTTGGTCAATAAGAAATATTTTATTTTCAATGAAACACGATTATTAAAAAAACCGTCCGAACCATGAGAAACAGCCCCATACCATTATGCTTCCACCACCAAACTTAATTTGCGGCACAATATAGTCACGTAAAAGGCGTTCACCCGGTATTCTCTACATCCAGACTCTACCATCAGACTGCCAGACAGTGAACCGTGATTCGTGACAGTGAACCGTGATCCCCTAACACTTGACGCCATTGCTGAAGGCTCCATTTTTTACGCGCTTTACACCACTGTAAGCGAAGCTTGGAATTGTTTGCGGTAATGCTTGGTTTATGTGCAGCTGCTTGTGGTGAGGTGAAATTTACATAATATACACTACTACTACTTACCCATAGTGTCCCCCAGTTGAAGCTGTAAACGTATGGTAGGATTCGAAAGGATCAAAGTACATTGCGTTACACTAAAATAACCAGTCAATTTTTTGTGGCCACTACACATTTGTTAAACACATAAAATATTCAGTATTGACAATAATAATAATATAATAGATACAGTTACATTACACTCAAATCAATGCTTGAACTTGGGGTGTACGGGCTAATCAACATATTGCTATTAATTTCTCATTAATTTTGCATGCAAGTAGTGCAGTGCGGAAATTTCCGCAGCTTAAATTAGTACTACCACTTAGATTGTCTTAACCTACACATACACATGCCACTACAATTGAACTTAAATATTAAGATACCTCCTCCCAAATGAGATGCCTTGTACAGATCCTGCCTTGTACAGATCCTGATGCAGAGGTCTCGGTTATTCAATTAAAAGCACAATTCGTAAGGATACACGGTCTATTGGAGTTGTCGCTAAATTTTAGATACCATCGCGGATTATCACGGAATCAGTAATCAGAGTTCGCAACACTCTCCTCCTCCCAAATGTCGGTTTAGCCCAGCGATTCCTGGAGAACCGGGAACTACGTACAGACCGATGCCAATTAATCGCATTCCGCATGAAGTTTACGGTGGCATTCCTCACACATGCCGTACCGATGACAGTTGTAGCACTCAGCTGACGGGTGACGCGTGTTGCATAGAGGCACAAGGTTGGAACCTTGCAAACGTTCCGCTCATGTCGACCCGGTCGTAATGTGAAATCAACATTGCTGTCGAGTACCGTTCTTGCAATACACAAAGTTGTCACGACTTAAATGTAGTATAAGGGTCCAAAGGGTAGCCCACATTACGTGGTCTATTTTCAAAGCTGTGTGGTACTGCGTATCAAAAGTGGCGAAGTCCTCGCTGTTCTTATGACCGCCACTGCCCGATGAAAGCACTCTCGATCTGGCTCTGCCCTAGTTCGAATTGGTTTAGAGCGGCTATGAACTTGGTTGACTGAAAGGTTGCTTTGAACTACGAGCTACACCTGAATGTCCGCGGTCGCAACGGGTAAAAAAAGGCGTTGTTTCCGTGCTGTATGCATCTTTCTGCCGCGTGAGAGGGGCTGCGAACACCGTGCCTAAAAATTGCATCAAAATGCATATCGGATCGGACTTCGAAAACAAGTGCAGATACACTTGGAGACCTTAGTTTCTTCAAATGCTTATATCTCATTGTATATTCAATGCTTTAATTTTTAATTGAAGTATAATGTTTTTCTTGGATGTTGCCAAATATTCTGTATGTTTAGTGAAATTTGATTAAAACCTATGGATATTGTAAGCAAAAAACATGTAACAAAATTTGGTTTTTTTTTTAAAGAAACGTTTATATCTTCACGAATATATGTTTTTGTTTTACGAAAATGCTTATTCACATTGAACAAAGCTACTATTTTGTGAAAGTCGTAAATCATTTCCAGCTTTCTATGATACAGAGTGATCAAATATATTTTTTCCCATTTTTACTAACTTGGTGCTCCCCTAGTAACTGTACAAGTCACCGAAACTTTACTGAAAAGTGTGCGTTCGAGCATGTTCTTCACATCGCCATGTTCTTCACATCACATCATCATTGCCAAGTATTTGTTTAGAAATTCGAAAAACATTCTAACATCCAAAATGTTCGGATACTTTTGATCATAAAGTGTATATATATATACAGGATGGTTATAAAGAAACTTCCCCGATATATGAACCCCTAGCGACCCATCCGCTCAACCAATCAAACGGAAACTTCAGATATTGTTATTTGAAGGTATGAGCTCCAGATTGTGGTGATTTCAAACAATAGAGCTCTCACGGTTACGGTTACAGTGAAAAAATTTCAACTTTTCGAATGGCAACACCCATTTTTTTTCCTGCGCAAATTGATCAGCTCATTGAAAAACCATAAATGGCGTTGGAATGATATACATATGACGAAAATTGGCGGTGTAAAACATTTGCAAAGAAGAGCATTGTAAAGGACCGATGACAACACAGAGAGGAGGTGCATTAACGCACTTTGCATAATTCACAGGGATAGACAGTAGAAGCAACAATCACAGAATACCATGTGCGAAGCATTGCTTGTGTAAAACCTTTAATAAGCAGTGTGGGATGATTGCTTCTTCAATCAGGTGTTTGAACGCGCAAACAAGATGACACTCACAGGGTAAAAACGAGATGAATTGATAAAGCTGTTTTATCTGCACGGGGAAAATGCTGCCGAAACAGTGCAAGTTTCTCGGCGAAATCATAAGCTAAGACGAGGCCCATGTTCCGTACAAACTGTACGTGATTTGGTAAAAAAATGTTAAGAAACAGGATAAACATGCGATAGACCGCGATCCGGACAACCATCTGTTCCTGTTGAAATTGTTGCGGAAGTGCATAATACGATTACTGCAGGTCCATTGTGTACTGCAAGAAGTGTTGCCCGCAGTTTGGATGTACCGAAAACCACAGTCCTCAAGCTTCTGCGCTCTGTTCTGCAGATATTTCCTTATCGATTCCAGCGTGTCCAGATACTGCAACCTGGAGACGAGCAACAGTGTGTCGACTTTACGAATTTTTTCCTCATCAGATATGATGAAAATAGCAGGTGGCCGCTGCAGATATTATGGACGGAGGAGGCACATTTCTCCTTAACTAGAAACGTAAACTCCAAGAACTACGTTCACTGGGCTGACGAAAATCCTCACGATGTGGCACCAGGACCTTTACACGAAGCTAAAGTGACTGTGTAGTGCAGCATGGCAAGCACATTCGTTCTCGATCCGTACTTCTTCGAAGAAGTCACTTTCAATGCTATGCAAACGTGCTCGCTCCATCAAAGGTCCTCGGTATAAAACAATGTTTCAGAATAAAGTAATTCCAAAATTGCAACAGCGAAATGTCGTGAATGGCATTGTATGGGTGCAAGATAGTGCTCCTCCACACGTCACTACATGTGTTCGACAAGTGCTGCAACAGAACTTTGGTGATAGAGACATCTCCCGTAACTTTGCAGTTTCGTGGCCACCGCGATCCCCCAAACTCACTCCGATGGCTTTCTGGTTCTGTGATTATCTGAAATCAGAGGTGTACACATCAAATCCACGAGATTTGTCAGAATTGAAAAATGCCATAACACGTGAAGTTATACAGATTCCTTCTGCGATTCCTTACGTTCGTCATTGTTGTCAACAATCTCCCATATGCAATGCGTTATCGTCTGCAAAGGTAGGCACGTTGAAAATTTGTAATTCCAATAAAAGTTTTTTCCCTCTCCTCTCTTGTGTTGTCATTGGTCCTTTACAATGCTCTTCTTTGCAAATGTTTTACGCCGCCAATTTTCGTCATACGTATATCGTTCCAATGCCATTTATGGTTTTTCAATGCGTTGATCAATTTGCGCAGGAAAAAAGTGGGTGTTGCCATTCGAAAATTTCGAAATTTTTTCACTGTAACCGTGGTAGCTCTATTGTTTGAAATCAGCACAATCTCGAGCGCATGCCTTCAAATAACAATATCTGAAATTTCCTTCCGATTGGTTGAGCGGATAGGTCGCCAGGGGTTCATATATCGGGGAAGTTTTTTAATGACCACCCTATATATATATATATATATATATATATATATATATATATATATATATATATATATATATATATATATATATATATATATATATATATATATATATATATATATATATACAGGGTGATTCAGATCTCATGGGACAAACTTTAAGGGGAGGTAACGCACACTACAACAAACATTTTTATATAGGAATGTACAGACGCAAATCAACATTATGCCGCCCGTCAACATTATGCATCTGCGGGAACAAGCCATTTGCGACTGTGTTGTAGCCCGTAATGGGAGACTTTCCGAGTGACGAGAAAGCAGACATCCATCTGATGTACGGGGGCTGCAAATGGTAACAGCAAAGTATTGCTATGGGTGTATCAGGAACACTTTCAGAATAGACCACAAAATGTTTGAACTATTACACCGCCAACTTTAGGAAACTGGTTCCTTCTATGTCAGCAGGCAAGAAACTGGTGGATCGAAAGCTGTACGACGTCCAGACGTGTATGAATTCTTCTTGAACCTTGTGGGAGACAGACCCGACACAAGTACAAGAGCTATTGCACGTCGTCTGGTTGTAGTGGAGAGTGTTAAATGAAACCGTTTGGAGAGTGTTAAATGAAAAACCATTACATCCATTCCGTTTCCAGAGAACTCAAGCTTCGAAAACGAATATTACCCTCTGCGCATGGGATTCTGCCAGTGGTTTTTGCAGCAGATAGCCGAACTTCCCAGCTCATGTGCTGTTCACAGATGAGGCAATTTTTACACACTAAGATGTTTTCAATGTGAACAATTGTCATGTGTGGACCATCTCAAATCCACACGCTACACGTCCAGATGCATTGCAAGAACAATTATCTGTGAATGCGTGGGATGGTATTATGAAGGACTTCCTGCTTGTCCCATATCTACTACTCGATGGCAGACTCGATGGCAGATATTATCGTATTTTTCTGGAAGAGGTTTTACCAGAATTGCTTCAAGATGTCCGATTGTCGTTCGTAATCGTCTGTGGTTTCAGCATGATGGAGCGCCAACCAATTTCAGCATTCATGTGCGCAATTACCTGGATACCACTTTTGGGGCACGATGGATTGGCCGTTGGCTACCCCGATCGCCCGTTGGCTACCTCGATCGCCCGATGTATCGAGCCTCGATTAATTCTTATAGCGACATCTGAAGGCCCTCGTTTATGAAAATCCAGTTAACTCTCTTGAGGTCCTCGTCACTTAAATATCCGTTGCGGCTGCATGGGTGCGAGAAATACTTGTTTTCTTTGAAAATGTACTCTAATCACTACATCGACGATGCCATGCATGTACTACTGTTGGTGGACTCAATTTTGAGCAATTATTGTAAACATTGATATAACGAAACACTTGTCAATGAAGCTGTAAGTAAACAATTTATGTTTCCTTTCATGGCTATTTCTTGTGTTTGTACTTATATATAATAAATCCTGAAGGGAAATTTAATTCTGGTTAATCTCCGATTTGGAGTCGCTGCTGTTCGTTTCTTTTAAAGGCATAGTGGCCTTGTTTTGACTACCTTGGTGATTTTAATATTTCATAATTACTTGGAATTGGTTACTGTTATTATATTTTTATAATATATATATATATATATATATATATATATATATATATATATATATATATTACAAAGATATATAGTTGGATTTCAAATTGCAATATTAGTTTTCGATTAGTTTCGATATATTAATAATAAGAATATGATATCTTTAGAAAGAGGGTTCTAATTTCGATAATTTATCTATTTATGAGCAGTAAGTCCTATATGGATAATAGTTGTAACTTTATTGGAGTTTTATTTAAGAAGACGATATTCACGCAAAACTATTTCGACTCCATCGAACTGGAGTCACCGTCAATTTTATTTTTCCTAATGTTTATTTCACCCTAAAACTCACATAATACGAATTATTCTTAAAATGTACATATTTGAGATCTAATTTGGAGAATATTTATTCTTATAATAAGTTGTTTAGGAGCAACAATTCATTTAGTGCTATTTATTTAACAAATTTCGCCATTTATTTTAGAAATTTTGATAATATATGCACTTCGGAGATCTCTTAATTGAGAGGCAAGTATTGGTGTTCTACTGTCGTTTGCATAAATTTCAGATTCGAGGTAACTGGTTAATTTAGTTTGTGTAAAATATTGCTAATGATGCTATAGACATATGTTAAAGATTTCTATTTATAGTGGTGGCACACTTCCGGGATGTGTATACATTAAATCCCGTGCATGAGTATAATTTTTCTTACAATACATAAAAGATTAGAGAAATATCGCCCACGTGAAAGTTTAAAATTATGTAATGTATACCAATAAGTTTTATAATGTTTTTAATGTATATCGAAAAATTATATAAAGTATAAATTAATATGTTATTTTCATATAATGTATAAATTATATATGTATAAATTACATAAAGTATATATTATATATGTAAAAATTATATAACATATATATTATCATGTATATATATATATATATATATATATATATATATATATATATATATATATATATATATATATATATATATATATATTTATATATATATATATATTATAATATATAATATATAAAATATAATGCATAATTTATAAAATATAATGTATAAATATATATTGCATACGATTATATAATGCATACCGATAAATTTAAATAGCAAAATTTTTTTATTTATATATCACTAATTGAATCAAGAATTTTGTCATTTAGATAGCACTAACATATCGTCAAAAATATATCAGAAATATTTTCTGCTCTTTTGATGTGAATAACATGTATGGTTGGGATTTCTATGACGAGAAAATGGAGATTTACAAAAAATGCAAACATATTGGACGTGTATAATCCGAACTTAAATGATAAGAATGTCAATGGTTTTTCTTGTTTTTTAAAATCCATCAAAATAATTTAAATCAAATGATAAAGTTGGGACATGTCTCATACCCTCAAAGACGAAGATTGGATAACTACAACACACATTTAAAATTCCTTTAAAGAATTGAAATTAAATAACAATGTTGCCTGTATTTTTCTCTTAAAGGCGAAAATCGGAAAACAGCAACACACATTAAAAATTCTTCGAAAGATTGGAATGATGATATTGCTTGTCTAATCTCCTCAAAGACGAAAATCAAACACAAAATCACTTATTTAAAATTCCTTGAAATAATCAAAATCAAATAATACCGGACAGATACATGTAGGATAAAAATACGTTCTCATAAAACAGTGACGAAGAAATGATATCTGCAATTTTATGTATAATAGATAATTCCTCGAATGCATTTAGCATTATATATCTTCATTACAACATTTGCATCCCATTAGCTATCTACCTCGATAATTATTGAATGCTGTAATGTGAAAGATATCTGTTTCTATTAGCGCCCATTAGTTTTGATAGAGAAATGTGAATTTCAATATAATACTCATATTCAAAATGCAGATATATTGGACACGGCTGCTTAATGTTCTTTCCCAAAATACTCTAATGATCTCATCCATAATTCAAAGTCGATTGCGCATATTAAAATGGAGTAGGATAAATCTAAGCATCTCAGTGATTGATCATAAATTGGTACCGGATCTCTAACACATGGAATGAAATTATAAGATTATAGGATCCACTTTGAATAAGAAGAATGTGAGATTTTGTTGTAAAAGTTAAAGGATGAGGGAGATTACCATTCGCTGGATAGTTGGAAAATCCGCGGTTAGATTCGAGGCTAGTGCAATGAGAGCCTTACAATATTATTTGGTCCACTCAGACGTGAAGAAGTTTGAATTTTGCTGTATTAGCTTAATGATTAATGTGAGACCATTAGGCACCATTTTTACATTTGATATTTTCTATCAAACAAAAGGCGCAGACAAGTGACGCCAATTTCGACAGCCTTGTTTTGAAAAGTTTCTGACCCAAATAAATCCATATCATCGAAATTCCGGCGGTGACTTTGTTAGTTGATTGGTGTCGTGTCCATATGAAGTCAAATTGAACCATGTGCAGATATTACTGCCCTAGCGAGATCCACAATCTTCTCATTATAAAGTTCTCCCTGGAAAGAGAATTCCCCAATGCTTTGCAAAGCCGCAAGCATTGCTGGGCAGACAAATATGTGTTCCAGTGTAAGTTCTTCACCTGGACAGTTTCTACAGTATTTGTAGGTTCTGGTGCCATTCGCATTAATTTTCATACCACCTAGGTGTCTAGTTCCTAGTCTGGCAATTGTCTTGCTGATCTCTCTATTCTCATTTATTACACAGACCTGGTGGTCCAATCCTATAGACTTCACTCTAAGTCTGTATCTAGCGATAGCATTAGCATCTTCAAGAGTGATAATGCTTGAGGTGTCTTTATTTAAGTTCCTTGCCTCCTTGGCCAATTCATCGGCCGCCTCATTTCTGTCTATTCCTACATGTACAGGCATCCACTGTAGAATGCAAATCTTTCCCATTTTATTAAATGTAGCCATGTGTTCGTGAATACAATGCGAGACCCCTGAGCCTCAATGTTGTATTGCCTGTAGGGCAGCTCTAAAGTCGCAGAAAATTACAAATCCACTAGCTCTGTCTACATATTCGAAAGAAATATAAATGCCTAAGGCCTCATGAATTGCTCTTAGTTCGCATGCAAAGTTGGAGGCAATGTTACCTGCTCCAATGCTCTGGAGTCTTTTTGTACCATTTGGCATAGTAATGTGAATGCCAGCTCCTCCCCTGAGGATAGTCTCGTCTGAGGATTCATCAGTGTACATCTGTACTAAATCACACTCCAAATAGGTTTTAATAGGAATAGAAACAATTAAAACGTATTTGGAGTGTGATTTAAAACCTAGAGTTACTTGAGCCTTAACAATGCTTCCGACCAGGACTAACACAAATTTCATCAGATCCAGAGGAGCCAATCAAGGGACACTACAACGTCACACTAAAGAAGTAAGCCAATGGAAATAAGAGGGAGACAGCGAAGGCGTGTTCAAACCCGAACCCAAAAGATGATATTGCCTAGCAAGAGAATATATCAACGCAGAGAAGTCAGATGAAGTAAGATTTGATATCGTAGAGTAGAGATCCAGGATAGAGGTAGAGTAGGATGCATATAAAATGCGGTCCTTCTGTAATCCTGAGGAAACTAAAATGATACAAGACCTACCGTAAGGAACAAGCTAATAATTTTGATTAAGTGCCGCCACGAAAAGGAACGTGATGTTAGTGCAAGAAGGACAAATTATACAAAAACAACAATACAGAAGGTATGTGTCTATTTTATAAAACTCAGGTCGAGTACGTGATATGTCAAGTAAATTTCAATAAAATGGAGCTCAAACACAACACTCCCCTTCTTGACTTATGTAGTAAATGTTTTAAAAAGCTGTTCAGATAATTTTATTATTACTGCTCTTAAATTGTGTTTTAATGAATGTTAATTTTTTAAAGATTGGTATTTCAGGAGTACAATATTTATTTATAGGTATGGTAAGTGGCCTCGTACTTGGTAAAATTAGTGGGTTACTGCTGCCATTGTTTAGCAATTTCAATGTTATGATTACTACTCTACTCTCTATAATAATCATTCAAAACAGAGCGGTGTTTCTCAAGCTGTTTTGCTTCATATACCCCTGGAAATATGTATGTAACTGGCATAGATAAATAAAACTATAGTTTTAGTGAACAATGGAGATAGAATAAAACATTATATACACATATTAAGATTTGTATTTAAAAAATTGCATATATTGATAAGCCCGAAATATAACATAAATAATTTAACAAATCTCATAAAGTTATAAACATTTCATTGGGTAAGGAGTGAGATAGATGAACTTGTCAGCAGTGTTACCAACTTAGCGACTTTGCAACTAGATCTAGCAAATTTTGAGCTTTCAAGGCGCACTCCCAATGATTTTACCGCGTGCCTCCCAAGGGGTAAGCGTACCACACGTTGAGAACCACTTTCTGCATCAACTTATCAGCATGATGATTCTTGGTTCAATCCCAATCTGGAACAGTTAGACCTTTCCGAAGACAGCCGAACAGATTCACCCTTCAAGTGAGATGCAGTGATGATGGAAGTCTGAAAAAGAAAGAGTTGCGAATTTTCAGTGGTTTTTATGAATTATGGCGCTGATTTCAATCACGAACATATAGGATGCTAGACTGAATTGAAACAGTAGAGAGAAACCGAGGTGGTTGTTCAGATCGGCAGTTGCACTCTAACCTGTCTTCAGAGAAAGGAGATTATTGAGTCCATTCCAACCAGTGACGGCTCGTCAGGTGACACAGAGTATGCGCTGCTTCACTTAAAGTTATCGGCTGAATTAGTTATTATTATTATTATTTGGCGAAATTTTATAACTCGTTTGGCCATTTTTTATAATATTTTACACCTCTTGTGCCAGTAACGCGATGTGTTTGGGTGATATTCGTTGTCGAGGAGGAGGGGTAGAATCCCAACACTAAATCTGCTTTTCCCATTTCTAAAATCACTAGCCACCATTGATTTCAACGAGAAGAACTTCGAATCTTGTCTCAGTAGCTTAATGTTTATAGCATTGGCTGGACTTCGGAGATGGACAGTTCAAAAATGCTAGCAATAAGGGAGTTATTATGTAGCCCTTTAAAAATTCTACCAGGATATATGATTGGTTTTCTTATAGATATCCTCGTTTTCGAAATATAGTGGTTAAAACATATGCATTTTTATATTTTGAACTATTTTGTAAGGTCGGTTTTAATTTCGATATTTTAGCTAACTATGAACAGTAAACAAGTAATTTGTAGTCCTTTGAAATCCCTACACAAATATCTATTTTAGACTGTATTGTTGTCTTATGATGTTATCCACGCAAAGAGCCATTTCAGATTCATGGAAATGAAACCGCCGTCGATTGTTATACTAACTGTATTCACACTAAAAATTTCATAGCGGTACAGGAACTGGTATCGCATCTAAAATTTACAGACGGGCTATCCAAAAGTGTTCTACATTTGTTCATGCTGTTTTAAAACCTATTTTATCCTCAAAACCAAAATATTCAAAATTTTATTAGAGAATCATGCATTTTAAGTTATTTAATTTAAATCAGTTGCTCTCCATTAACTATTTTTCATTATAATTATTGAATACCACAATGCCAAAGATGTATGCTTCCGTTTGTGTTCATAAGCTTTGATAGGGAATTGCGAATTTCAGTATTATATAGTTCATATTTCAAATGCAAATATATTGCACAAGGTTGATTAATGTTCGTCCTCAAAATAGCGTCCTGATAATTCATAATTCGAATTCAATGCGCATATTAAAATGGGGGAGAAATTTAATCACCTCCAATATCATTTACCACAAATTGATATCTGATATTAAACAAATGTAAGGAATTTGAGATAAGTTAAGGCAAAGGGGTCTAATTCATCGTTGAAGCTTTTATTATAGGAAAGCTACAGTTGCGCATGCGCAATTACGTTATTCCGGTCTTATCAGAGTACGTTAAATATGCTCATATGTATTCACTAAAGGTTAATTACTTTTTAGTATAATGTAGAAGAAAGTATTATGTATTGGAAATATAATGTATAGGAAGTATAATGTATAGGTAATATATATGAATAATGTATATTATAATATATAGGAAAAATATAATGTATTGTGACGGTATCGAAATTTTCAATTCGAGTTTTCGAGGGGAGAGCACGTTTCAAGCATCCCTGAAATCGAATCGACACTTTTTGAAGTAAGTCTGCCTCTCTCTCTGTGTATGTGTTCACGTGTGTGTGTGTATGTGTGTGTGTGTGTGTGTGTGTGTGTGTGTGTGTACGTGCGTGTGGAGACGATATCTCACGAACGAATAGAGCATTTTGAACGAAATTTGGTACGAAAATTACAATAGGAAAATACTGGAAGCTTATTGATTTGTTTCGAATGTTTGGAAAATCACCAAGGTTTCAAATGAAATTTTGAATCTTCTTCACTGAAATTTAAATGAAATTTTAATCGTCTAATGTATCTTCTAGAAGGAATGACCGACATATGGCGGAAATCAACATTTGTAAAACATAACCTCCCATTTAGCGTCATTTTTATCAATTTGGCGACATTTCCGTCAATTTCGCAATGCTTAAAACAGTTGTCAAATTGACGACATCTCTGCAATTTTTTGCAAAGAGTTACGGACAGACATCGAAATGGATTATTCTTAAAGTCGATTCTTATAATCTTTCCAAGACATTGAATATTCATTAGTCATCATTTTCATTGATTTAGCATCATTTTTATTAAATTGGAGACAGTGTTATCAATTTGGCGGCAGTTACGTCAATTTACTAACTTCAGCATTTAAAATAAAACGTCAAGAACGATATTCCGCTGAATTCTTCGTTCAACAACACTTCTCCAAGCTTTATGGGCTGAAAAATAGCTTATTCTTATAGTAGATAAATAGGTATCGACGTCCAAATACAACACTATTACCCAAAGTATCTAAACAACACTATTACCCAACGTAAATGGAACGAGCTAGATCACCGACAATGATGTTAACAAATTTATCGCATAACATTACATTTGAAAAGTGTGAACATAATTCACAATACTTACATTTTTCTTTAATTTTATATGATTTATTTTATAAATTTACTTTTAAAAATGTGCAATATCTCGAGAACATTTCATACTAGCGTGGTAAAGTTTGTGTCAATCGTTTTCTAATGAAAAATTACATAAGAAATGATTATTTAAGTAACTTTATTGAAGTTAATTCAAGCCGTAAGGTATGTGTTTGGACAGCCGGGACGTGTCATACAATTTAGACCGGAACTCAGTGGGGGCGGCATATACAGGGATCCCTTACCACCAGCCTCTCGGAAAGACTTACGAACCCACAAGTTTAACGTGCCCGTACTCCGCATGAACACGTGGACAGTTTGGACAGAGTTGGGAATCTCAATCGGGTCGTCCAAGTGCGCTAACCACTGAGTTGTCCCACCTCTCTTTTCCGTGTATTGTGTTTTCCAGCATATAGCTTTTTGAATCGGCTTCACAGAGAAACGCAAAACTGGGTTTCCACTATAATAACAAAATTAGAGAATGCCCTTAATTAATTTTCATTGTAACTCAGTTCTTATATTTTATTTTATTCGCCATAATGTAAAACAAGAAAGATCAATCATGCTTAAAGCATTGATTATGAAACACTTTCCAACTTCAATGCAATTTTATTTAAACATGTCTAAAATGCAATACATTCCTCGGTAATATTTTAAAACTTATCACAATACTACATTAATTTATTATATTTGAAACCTTAAATATTCATCGAAAAACATTAACTTCATTCAAATGACGGCATTAAAGTATAAATTGCCTGGTTTAAACATCTCAAAAATGTGATACATTCCTCGGTAATAATTTTAGAATTATCATAATACTACGATAATTTATTATATTTGAAAACTTCATCGAAAACAACTGAAATTCATTCAAATGACGTCATAAAAAGATAACACGCCTGGCTCTCTCTATAAAAGCAACATTTCATTCATAAATAATTCCCCCATTCATGTCATTCATCACAATACTATAATAATTTATTTTATTTAAAAATTAAGACCATTGAGCTACAAGTAAGTAAACTATGCGTAAAACTTCATCGAAAAATATCGTCCGTCTCTGTCTAAAATCAATGAATATTTCATTCACATCAGCTAAGCAGACTCCATGGACTAAATGATTTTGTGTTAAAGAATTACAGCGATTCTAATACAACTCATTCTACATATTTTGCTGTTTACATTTTACATAGGTGAAAAATAGGCTTAATAGTAGAAATAATCAAATTTGGAAGAGCATTTAAACTGAAATATATTGTCATTGCGTTGTTTCAGTATGTAGATGCACAGAATTTAGGCAAAAATAAAGTAGTTTTTGGACGGATACAACACTCAATATGAATTAAAAAGAACTTTAAAAATCACGATTTTGACACCAGATGGATGCCATATATCATTTTAAAGTGGGTCATGTGATCGTTTCATATCATGGACACGTGATCGCTTCATATAAGAGGTGTTATTATTATTTTAATTTTTATTTAAAAAACAACTGAATATATTTCGCTGAATATTTTTTATATATTTTATGGAACAATTTGAATATGGCCTAAAATTTTCGAAGCAATTTGTGAATTTTAAATCCGCTTAAAAAATGCTTGAAAAATTAGGTCTCATAGGGCTCAATGTATTCCATTTTTTGTGGTTTGAAACGAAACATAGCTAGAAAAACGGTTTTCCGCAGGCGACAGACAGTAACAACTGTTGGTTCATCTGTCGTTCCCATCCCTTTTTTCATACTCTCTCATCACATGACGTACTTTTTCTAGCAGATCATTTGCATACATCAGCTAGCTGCGTTTGTCTCGCAATTTTCATAATTATACGGTCAATGTTTCATTTTATATTGTGAATTAGAAACTAGAAACTATTAAAAACTAGCCGCCTACGGCGACCACCCTTCGTCTGGTACAGCTACCAGAAAATGTGCAAATATCGAGTTTTTACCAAAGTTGTGGGCGGCCCTGGGTGCCTAACGGATGCTGTTCGTTTAAAAACTATCTCTCAGCATGATAATGGAAGTGGTTGGACCCTGTAGGTCAACCAGGTGGCTGTTAGGGTGAGAATAGATAGCTGTACCAGTCGATAGTTGGTCGGCGTAGTTAGGCAAAATGGGCACAGTCAAATAAAAAATCATCAAAAATCTTTGATGAACATGAGAGCATAATTGGACAAGAAATAAAATATGAAAAAGAAAAATGCAATTAAACACTTATATCATGTGTTTAAAGCTTGTAATTGTGATCACATGGTTTGAAGTGTAAAACTAAAGATAATGATACTTCTTTGTACTCATTTCCACATTCACCTTTTCTGAGGTAGAGTACATGGATACGTTACCCTTTTCGTTACACATATAGGCATATTTCCTCTTTCTGCGGGAGTTTTCCCAAAAAATTACATAGAGTCCTTTGCAGCCAAAATTTATAAATTATATCAAGTATAATAAGGGTCTTTTCGATATGATATTTGTGGAAATGGCTAAATTAAAGTTAGAAAGCATGTAAAGAATGCATGTACAGTAAGAGAAGCGTAACTTCTATAAAACATCAAATAAATTATGTTAAAAATTATTTAAGTATCATTTCTGTTATCATTTAATACCCCGCTATTAATATTAATATTGAAGAGCTTCTGGATACACAATATTAGCTGTTCTACCATTTTGAGCTAAGATATGAAAATTGCCCCTACCTCCAACCCGTGAACACGCAATTTAATTAAATCAATTCTGTTTGTCTTCATCTTAATATATAATAATATCAAAAAAGGTTACTGTAAAGAATTGTTACTGTAAGAAGAATCGTATCTTTTAAAGAAACGTTTCCAAAAAAATAATAAAAAAAACTGTTTAAAAACGAAAATACAAACTGTGGTTGCCAATTGCCAACAGCAAAATCAAACATATCCTAAACTCATATCGTTTTGAGTATTAAGTATTTTATTTTTGACAAAAATATTTGAATATACGAAAATAAATTATATTTAAATATAAGAAAATAAATAAACATTAAAATTAAATCAATTCTATTTGTCTTTATCTCAATATCTAAGAATATCAAAAAACATTACTGTAAAGAGTATCCAATTAACACGGTGAGTGAATCGCAGCAAAAGAAGCACATCCAGGGTTTGTTTACAACCTCTTTCCGCCCCAGTAAGGCAATTATCTGCAAGGATGAACTTGGGAAAAAAAATGAAAGCTACTTCAATTGCTTCAAAGAGCATCACAAATCAAAAAGAAGGGTTTTTGATAATAATATTATTGAGGCAGTTTCTAATCGATTCAACTTGCGCGAACTTTAGTTATATTTTCGGCCGATAGATGGAGGCAAATGTAAAACGTTTCTGTTTTGATTCTCCCATAGATTCAAGTCCGATTTTGAGGAGTGGATTGTTCTGGAGGCGTTCCCGAGTGGATCGCCCAGGAAGCGTTCCTCGTCAAACACCCATTCGGTTTTATTATAAGTAGAGATGAGTAAACTTACAGAACGATAATATGTACAATTCTTGAGATATTACTCTCGCTTGATCTAAAATGAGAAAAATTTTGTGTTGAACTTGATCCAAAATGAAAGAAATTGGAAAATATTCCCTATTATCAAAGAATTAATTGCTTTGACGTATTTTTAACCGAAAATTAATGGAAACTATTGCTTAGTAGTTTTGAGCCGTTTGCAAAGTCCACTTCGATAATAAGTGTTTGCAATTTCGTCCAAGTAGCTCAACGATAGAGCGTCGTTTGGCAAGTTCGTAGATCCAGGGTTCGATTCCCGGTCGAGACAAGGTTCTTTACAATCTTATACATCAGTTTTTCACTGTGAAAAAAGTAAATTCACTGCAATATATAAGGAAAGTCATGTGCTACTCACATCAGATTTCAGTGTCATGCACTGATACTTTTAAAGTATTTTGTTGTTAGCCCGAGAATATTCCTTATGCTCATATTTTACATCAAAAGTTAGCTAGTTCATTTAGCATCCAAAACCGGTTCTTCTTTCAATTTCGTTACATCCTTCTTAATTGGTTAGCGCGCTGGAGTTGCACTCGGTAGGCCCGGGTTCGATTCCAGCCACTGCCAAAACTGCCGCCGTGTTCATGCGGAGTACGATCACGTTAAACATGTGGGTCCGAAAATCCTTCCGAGAGGTTGGTGGTAGGGGAAGGAGGGTACGGTCCCTGTGGATGCCTCCCCCACTGGGTTCCGGTCTAAATTGGGTGGCACTTCCCGACCGTCCAAACAGTTACCTTACACCTTTCTGGTAGGTCGGACGGTCTGGGTTTCAACAACAACATCCTTCTTAATTCCAGTTTCATTCATGGATATGTTTGAGTTGACTAATCGATTGACTTCGGCGAGCCAGGTTGAAGATCCTCACTTTGATCCTCGGCTGCAACATCGAGACCTTTTTAATCAGAATTGTTAGCTACAAAAATGGAGGTGAACCTTTAAACTTAAAAAATTTACTTTTTATTTTTCTTATTAACTGAATAAATTGTTAAGAATATTAAAAAAAAAGAATTATCAAAATATTCCAATCGCAACGTATTTTATAATGAAATTGGAGAATCAATATATTCATAAATCATGCAAGTATCCCTTACTTTGATATCATTTTTCTCAAAAGGGATCTCTTCAACTGTGCGCGCATTGTAGCATCAAAGCTAATGGATCTGTATAATGTGCTCCATCTGTGTTAGTATTGGGGCACGGTAGCCCAGTGGTTAGCGCGTGGGAATTGCACTCGGAAGGTCCGTGTTCGATTCCCGCCACTGCAAAAACTGCCGCCGTGTTCACGCGGAGTACAATCACGTTAAACATGTGGGTCCGTAAGTCCTTCCGAGAGGTTGGTGGTAGGGAAAGGAAGGTACGGTCTCTGTGGATGTCTCCCCCACTGGGTTCCGGTCTAAATTGGGTGACCCTTCCCGGCCATCCAAACAGCTACCTTACACCTTTCTGGTAGGTCGGACGGTCTAGGTCTCAACAACAACCTGTGTTAGTATTGTCTGTATACATTCTCCACCTGAATTTAAATAAATATCTGTCAACAAACTTTTATAAAACAATATTACAAATATTTCTTTTATATTTTTTTTATTTAATCACAAAATTACTTTAAAGTTTCATGGATCTGCTCATCCATAACCAGCATCCAAACTCAAAGGAATGCTAAGATCCCATCTACTATGGAGATATCTCTTGATCCCTGATCCTATCTATCGATGTGGGGATACGTGAGTTTATACCAGGTGCCCCGAAATGAAAACGTCTTGGACCTTAAAATGTTCTTCTTTTTGTTTTGCAAACTTCAATATAAGTTTAGGTGAACGTTAAATAAAACATAACCGCATAAGAGATCACATTAAAGAAACTGAGTATGAATATATCCATATTTTATCCAGGATACTGTGTCCCGCAGAAAGTGTTCCATTAGACACATTTTTAAAAATTATTAATCAATGTATCATAAAAACAAATATTTATCTACCTTTTATTAAATTTTTTTTCTGTCATAATAAATGCAAAACAGGACACAGATGCCTAATAGTTTGATTTCATTTGAAAAAGTAATGACAGCACCATTAAAATTTGAACATAATACTATAATCAACGATTTTCCACTATGAACAATGATAAAATGTCATTTGCGTCCTTAACGACTTTTCATCAAACAAAATTAAATTCTATGAGCTAGATATGTCTTTAGTTCAAAGCTATAATTCCTACATATATCCTTTAGCTCTGGAATCAAACCCCAACAGTGCAAGCTGGTATTTCATGTCTCGGTCCGGTATTACTCGTTACAAATTATGACACCACGGACCCTATTTGGTGACATGCCACTGATTAGCCATGTGTGATCTAAAATAATCTTTCATTATTTAAAAAACTAAAACTTTATCTCATATCGAAGACATCACTAAATAAAATTCAGATTATTTTTAAGCGCCATACCTTCCTTAAATCTATCCTGGTCTTGATTTCACTATTTGCATTCCATTATGCATTTCTAGATCAAGAATTCGCACAGATTGATGCACTTGCGTTATAATCAATCCATATCGTCTTCTAGAGTAATCCGTTTTCATTAGTACACATTATAGGGAGAAAGGTGTGAATTCCATTACGTCATTTACTCTAAATTAAGATTATATTAATCACGCCAGTGCTATGCATATTCCATACTCTCGTCCTTATTTTCATATGGAATTTCATATAAATGAATTACGCTGTGGCAGAGCTTTCAAAACCACGTTCTGCTATTTATATACGTACTAGCCATTTTTAACCACGCATCGGACGTTCGAAATTGCTAGCCGCCATTAAATGTGACACTTACACAGTTAATGAAAGTTGCTGATAACATTCCCAAATATCAATTCATTTTTTCATATTGTAGTATAAAAATGCCGCATATTTTATAATTCTGTTAACGTCTTAAACGGAAAAATACATTGAATCTTATCTCAGCGTTAGAAAACGTGATCTAAATGTTTAATTTTTTCGTTTATCACTGAAAGGACGTAAAATTATGTGGTTGTTTTCTTTTCGTTTCGGCTCATGAATATCTTGATGTCATTTCCACGGGGCACATTCATTTATTTAAAGTACCTGTAAAACGAATTTTACCAATTGGAAAAATGATATCGAGCTATATTTATTCAGTTATTTCGTAAATTGTTGATAGCAAAAGGATGTCAAATTGAGGTTTTATTAATTCTGAGAAGAACAGCGGTGTAAGTTTGTTCTAATTCCTTTATTCCTTTTCATTGCCCTCCCCCCTAATTCGAATTTTCAGATATTTCATTTTTTTCGTTGATCTGAAAGCTGAGATATGTGCAATGAGACTGGAATGAAGATTCTAGCTATGGGTAGAAGTACTAAATAAATTTGATATTTTTTAATACCTTAGTATTCTAGCTAAATTGGCCATGCTTGATAAGCAAAGTGGTTTTGAGCTTTTCAACACTTTCCAACATAATTGAAAAGTGTTTATGACTTTGTTCATTCTGTCTGTATGTCTGTCCATTCGCAAGATACCTACCGCAAAAATGATTTTATCAAAATGAAATTTTAGTATGTTGTTAAGACGATCTGTGGGACCTATGGGAATGTAAATGAATAATATCACCCAATTAGTTTTGGATTGAAACCAGATTCAAAAAATGAAATACATTGAACCCTATGTGAACCTAATTTTTCAAACATATTTTAAGCAAAGTTAAAATTCACAAATTGCTTCGAAAGTTTTAGGAAATATTCAAATTATCCCATAAAATAAAAAAAAAATTCAGCAAAATATGTTCTCCAGTTTATTAAATAAAAATTAAAACAATAACTACACCCATATAATATGGTTTCCCGGCCGCCCATTTTTGCTGCTCTATATCTCCGAATGAGTCGGACGGCCTGGGTTTTCGACCCATATAATATGAAGAGATCACGTGACCCACTAAAATATGCCGTCCGTCTTTTTAAAGTTTTTTTTTATTTATATTTAGTGTTGCATCCATCCTAAAACTGCTTTATTTTTGCGTATTTTTGTGCATCTATATTCTGTATCGACGCAATTACAATATTTTTTAGTTTAAATGATCATCAAACTTTGATTATTTCTACAACGAAGCCAAATTTTAATGGATGCAGAATGTAAACAAGTGATTATAAGATGAGTTAATTGCTGAATAATAATAATTGCTGAATTTTTTTATACAAAATTATTTAACTCTGGAGTCTGGAATAAAATAATATCAAACATTCATTACATTGACATAGAGAGACAGACGATTTACTATATTTCCATGACGGACAGCATTTGAATAAAGTTCATTTTTTTCGATGAAGTTTAAAGTTTTCAAATATAATAAATTATTGTAATACTGTGATAATTTAAAATATATCAGTGTAGAATGTATCGCATTTTAGATATGTTTAAATAAAACTGCATTTCAGTTGGAAAGTGTTCGTAATCAATGCTTAATGCTTTATTCATGATTGATTTTTCTCGTTTAATATTTTTTGCATCGGCGCCCAAAATTCGAATTTTCCGAAATATTTCATTTCTCCGTGGACTTAGGAGATGAGAATGAGCGAATGAGACTGAAATCTAACATCTAAATATATTAAAGGTACACTATAATGAGACAAAATTATTTAAATAAAAATTATTATTATCTCATTGCATCGTCAGCCCTGATTCAATTTTTGAAAAATTAAATTTTTTAATTTACCTGGAAGCCGACACTAATTGAATGAGACCAAAACCGAGATTCTGGCTCAAGTGGAACCGAGTTCTTGTTGCATATTTTTGAAAAGTTGTTTCGAATGTTTTAAATGTATCATTATACCGTCATCTTTAATTCCAATATTTGAAATTTTAAATATTTCTTCTTGCCCTCGACGCGCCCCCTTGCATCGTTACGCTTGAATCAATTTTTGAAAAATTAGATTCTGTAATTAAGATTTTGTATAAGCAAAAGATGAATCAAATGAGACCAAAACCGAGATTTTGCCCGAAGTGGAATTGCTCGATATTTTCGAAAAGTTGCTGCGAATGTTTTGATTATCTTATTACACCATCCTCTTTAATTCGAAATTTTGAAATTGTAAATTTTCCTTAGTCTCGAAGCTGAGATATATCGAATGATATCAAAACCAATATTCCAACTGTAGAGAAAATGCTCGATAATTTTGATATGTCAGTCGATCGATCAGTCAAAAAAAATATATCAGTGCATATTATGATATATTTTTTTGAAAAATATGGAAAGAAATTCCATATCAATTTGATTAAACACTGGCGGTACATAATATACAGGGTGTCCCAAAAACATTGACCTCGGCTTTTATTCTTTAAATATTGATCTTAGACATATACAATAAATTACAAAGTTGCGTAAAAAAAAGGTGTACAGAAGTCGATTAAAATTTTCGAGGGAATTAAATTTCAAGAAATACAAAATTTAAAATTTTTATACGGTTCCCCCTACAAAAACATTTCCAATGAGTAAAATGTGCCCCATACACTAATAAGGTGATGTACAAAATTTCAGCAATTTATCACAAAAGTACCAAAGATGTGAAAAGACAAAATGCTGATTTAAACCAGTTTCCGGTACATCGACATGGGTTCTCAGAAGGGAAAAATCATGTCGGCAGATCGCGTTTCAGGGGTCATATACAAATTACCAAAGAAAATGATTACATAAAAAATATTAATTTTGCTATTTATTGGTACAAAAATATCTACACTGTGTAGAAATAATAACTCCACGCAAAGATTACAAAGCTTGTTCAAAATGTTTTCCATCCATGTCAAAGATCCATTGAAGAAAAGAAGCAGATATTATTTGCCTATGATGCCTTTCTGCGCAGCGTCATTTGCACTCTTGCTGTAAACATTTACATTTTAATTTGGGATTAATCCCTCACTAATTGTGCTTAAACATATCTCTGGGATTTTTTATGATAAAATGCCGAAGTTTTTACATTTCCTTATTAGTGTATGGGGCACATTTTACTCATTGGAAATGTTTTTGTACCGGGACCGTATAAAAATTTACATTTTTATTTCTTCAAATTTAATCCCCTGAAAATGTTTAGCAATTTCATAAAATCCTCTACCTTTTCTTACGGAACTTTGTAATTTATTATATATGCCGAGCTCAATGTTTTTGGGACCAGATCTTGCTAAACAAGATTTTAGTTTCACAGAGTCTTTCTCAGCGGTGATCACAGGAGTAAGTTTATTTGACTTAGAGTTCAATTTTTGAGTTTCAGTAGTTTGTTTTGAAAATTTTTGCAATTCCTCTCTTCTTGGAGGTAAAAGAGTCAGTCTGTTCACATGAACCAGTTGTTCATTTTTGGGATTCATTACATGTTTTATTAAAAAATTGACAGCAGAAGTTTGTTTTATCACTTTAAAAGGGCCTTTATTAAAAGAGCTCAGTTTTCTTGACTGGCCTTGAGGCAAAAAGGGAGTGTAAAGATACACTAAATCACCAACTTTAATATTGGGCATCTTTGCTTTCTTATGCTGTTGTAAAATTTGTGAATTTTCAGCTTTTTCTAAGTTACTTTTTACTACATCATATGTTCTTTTAAGTCGGAATCTCATGTCTTCACCATAATCATATGTTGATTCATATGTCGGAGGTTTAAATCCAGCAATCAAAGTATTTGGAACTGTTAAATCTCTACCATAGAGTAAATAAGCAGGTGATTCACCCGTAGAAGCATGTATGGCATTTCTATGCGCCAATAAAACAAAGTGGATCAGATTGTCCCAATTATCTTTATCGTTATATGCAATATTTTTCAAGGATCTGATCAAAGTACCATTTAATCTTTCAACACAACCGTCTACAGATGGCATGTAGGCAGTAGTAGTATTCTTTATTATTCCTAATTTCTTATAAAAACATCTAGCTGTTCTAGAAACAAAATTCGTCCCTTGATCCGAGACGATGTATTTGGGTATACCATGCTGAGCCATGTAGTGCTCTAAGCAATTCAAAATATCTTCAGTTTTAATTGAATCTAAAGGATATGCTTCAGGCCATCTTGTAAAATAATCAGTGATCACCAGTATGAATTTATTTCCAGATCTTGATATAGGTAATGGTCCGACACAATCCATAGCTATTCGCTCAAATGGATATGTGGATCTTGAAAATTTTTGAATGGGTGCTTTGTTATTTCTAAAACCACGATTTACCACACAAATTTCACATGAGGCTACATAATTTTGTGTTTGGGAATACATTCCCTGCCAAAAATATTTTCTACTTACAGAAGCTAAAGTTCTTCTAAATCCACAATGTGCGTAAGTAGGGCAATCATGATGCAGCCATAAAATTTCAGACACAAGTTCCTGTGGAACAACAACTCTTTCTTGTTCTTGGTGTCTACGCTTAGGGTGTCTATGAGTACACCACAAGATATCATCTTTTCTAAAAAATACCAAAGTTTGTGGGTAAGGTTTTATGTTTTTATCTAAGAGATCTATAATTTTATTGCACCTTGGGTCAGATTTTTGAGCATTCTTAATTCTTATGAGCAAGGTAGGACAAGTAAATGTTTGTTCCAATTGACCACTTTGTATGTTATTTTCATTTTGAATTTCACTTTCATTATTATTAACAGCACAAATTTCATTTTCTTCATTTGTATTGGCTGGATTCAAATTGACTTCTGATTCTCTTATATTGCTACTATTAGAATTTGGATTTACACTTGGAAAATTCTGATTAACATTTTGATTTATAACTTTATATTGTGACACAAATCTTTGTGGAATATTGTCAATAGTATTTGTACATTCATCTACATTTCTCGACATATAATCAGCAACCACATTTGCCTTTCCTGGTTTATGTACTATTTGATAGTCAAATTGTGATAGAGATGCAATCCATCTAGCCAATCTAGATGTAGGATCTTTTAATTTAAATATGAACGAAAGGGATATCTGGTCACAAAAAATTGTGAAAGGTTTTCCAATTAAATAGTGTTTATAATAGTTAGTAGCCCATACAACGGCTAATGCTTCTCTCTCGACAACACTGTATTTACATTCAGCTTCATTAAGTTTACGACTAGCATAAGATATTGGATGCAAAATTTTATTTTCATCTTCTTGGGACAAATAACAGCCTAAAGAGTGATTTGAAGCATCAGTATGTAAAATAAATGGTTTTCTAAAATCTGGAAGGGTCAAAATTGGTTTTGACAAAAGTTTTCCTTTTAAAATTTCAAAAGATTTTTGAGCTTCATTAGTCCAAATAAATTTCTTTTTACTTTCATTATTCTTAGTCTTCAATAATTCTGTCAATGGCAGGGTCAGTTCTGCATAGTCTTTTATGAATTTTCTATAGAATCCAGTGAGTCCAAGAAATTGTCTCACATTCTTAATTGATTTAGGAATTTTGAATTTTTCTACAACTTCCAAATTATGAGTATCAGGTTGTACTTTTCCATTTGATACCAAAAATCCAAGATACTTAATTGTTTTTCTGAAAAAATAGCATTTGCTTGGTTTCAATTTAAGACCATGTTTACTTAATCTTACAAAAATTTCTTCTAGTTTTTTCAAATGTTCTTCGAATGTTCTTGAAGCAACAATGATGTCGTCTATATAAATTCCAGATATGCCAGCCAGCACCAGAGACATCAGTCTCTGAAAGGATGCAGGCGCATTCTTAAGACCAAATGGGGTTCTGGTCCATTCAAAGTGTCCGTCAGGTGTTGAAAAAGAAGTTTTTGGATAATCATTAGGATGTAAACACAACTGATAAAATCCACTGGTCAAATCTAGAGTCGAAAAATACAAGGCTCCAGAAAGATTGTCAATTAATTCCGATATATTGGGTATCGGAAAATTTTCTACTATTGTTATCTTATTTAACTTTCGGAAATCGGCTACCAACCGGTAACTTCCATCAGGTTTCTTAAAAAAAAGCACTGGAGTATTGTAAGGAGAAGTACTTCTTTGGATTATTTTGGCATCTAATAATTCGTTGACCTGGCGCGAAAGTTCTTTCTGTAAATTGTGTGGAATGCGGTATGGCTTCTGCCTGACAGGTATGTTAGACTCAAGATTAATTTCATGCAAAATAGTGTCACATCCAGACAATTCTTTCATATTTTTAGCAAAAATATGTTTATATTTACTTAGTAATTTCAAAAGTAGAGTTTCCTGAGCATAGTTCATATGTTTCAAATCAAAATCTCCTCCCCATGCATCAACTGTTTCATTTTCTTCAATACAGTTTTCAATGTCAACTCTATTATTTATGTCAATATCAGATTCATGGATGTTTTCAAAAGTTCCTAATTTCATACCTTTGTTTATATAAACAATTTTCTCAGATGGATTTGCAACTTTTGCATACAAAAAGTCATTTTCAGGAATTTTGTGAATGCTTCTGGCTACGAAAATTTTGTTTGCAGAAAATTCTTTATTATTGATAGGTTCAAGTAAAATTGTCGTGTCTTTCTTAATTTTGTAATTTCTTTTTAATTTAATAAATGACTCAGTAAAAGGTTTCAAAACACATTTGTTGAAAGCTTTGGCAATCCCTATTGCCTGGTTTTGTTGTGAACTTCCTTCATCATGTTTATCACAATCTGTCTGAAATATTTCATTGTCACTGGTATTGTCTTTTGTCAAAAATCTGTCTGTATGTACATTGTCATTCATCTGTCTTTCATATAAATCATTTTCACATTCAATATTTGACCTTTCATTTCCATTTGCATCAAAATCTCTAAAATCAACATCTCTAAATTCATTGTGAAAATTGTTTTGTTCAAATAAATATCCATTATTACACTTATTTTCATATCCTCTAAAATTTCTTGAAAAATTTGTGTCTTTGGATCTATAATCCACATCATTTGTAAAATTGTAATTTCCTCTGTCAAAATCATGGCTTATTGCATAACTCTCGACTGGTTTAAATTGTATATCATCAGAAATCACAGTAAAACTTTGTGATTCGGTAAATTCAGTAAAGGGAATACTACAGTACAAAAAATTCACACGTTTATGACTATAAGTAATTGTCACTTGTTTCTCATGTAGAAATGTACTTCCTAAAATCATGTTGTACCTTCCTGGGGCAGGTGTATTTAAAATGCAGCATTCAATCATATCTCTTTCATTTCCAATAATAATGGGAAAAGAAGCTTTTCTCTCAACCAAAATATTTTGACTTCCAATTCCTCTCAGAATAGTGGATGTATGTTTTAATTGTACTTTTCTCGGGTTGATTTTGTGTAAAGCATCCCTATAGATAATGTTTATAGAACTTCCAGTGTCGATTAATGCATTTAGTTTGACATCTTCAACAAAAACTTGAATAATAGGAAAATTGTTTTGGCAAGGAGCCTCGATTTCTGTCATGTAACTAACTTCAGAATTTTGTCTATTAAATAGTGGAGATTGAAAGTTTGTTCTGAAATTCTGTCCTCTAAATTGTCTTCTATTACCAAATCTATTATTAAAATATCTGTTATTTCTTCTATATCCAAAATTATTGAAGTTTTGAAATTTATAATTGTCAAAAGAATTTCTAAAATTTGAAAAATTTCTTCTCTGGAAATTTGAATTTCTATATGAACTGTTACGAAAAGGTCTTCTAAAGAATAGAGAGTTCTTTCTTGGAGAATAATTTTGATATGGACTTTTAACATACCACTCTTCTTCCTGTGAGGCAACCGGAGTTCTTCTTTGACTGAAACGGTTTCTATTTTCAGATCTCTTGGATGGTGTAGAAGTTCTGAAAGATGTTGATGGTTTATGTTTCTTTCTTTCTGGAATATCTTCCCAATCTTCCTCTTCCAATTCATTTTCATTGTATCTGCTTGTAGAGGGCGTATCCATGAAAGATTCTTCAAAACTGGAATTGCTCTTTTCCAGATCTTCTCTTATTTCATTCAGTCTTTTCTTTCTTTTTTCTGAGTTCTCACTGAATTTTTTTCTTAACTTCTCAAATTCTTTCTTCTTTGAATTCAATTCTTTCTTCAGCTCTTCAATTTCATGTTTAGGGTCATTTTCAATTCTCACAGCATTTATGTCCTCTGTCATTTCTTCTAGCACTTCATTCTGCACTTCTTCTTCCAATATTGCAATCTCTTTTGCAGCTTCAAATGACTGTGGGTTTGCAGATAAAACAGCTTTTCGAATAATGATTTTCAACCCCTTTTTAAATGAGTTGATCAAAATAGCAGTTCTCAGGGAATCTTCATTATCAGACACAACATCCTGCGGAAAAGCAATATAGGATTCGGCTTCTATGCGATTCGCATAATCGCGTACACTCTCATTTGTCATTTGCTTGCAATTTACTAGTGCAGCAACGTTCTTGGCAATATTTTCTTTTTTCGTAAAATTGTCCTTGAGTGCGTTAACAACTTCAGTAAAATTCGTGCTTTGATTTAATTTTGGAATTGATTTAATCAGACTTTCTGCCCGACCAGACAATTTCAACTTTAGAACGAAAATTTTGTCTCTATTTGTCCATTCGGCGTGTTCAGCCACTAATAAAAACTTTTCCAAAAAGACCTGGAAAGATTCATTTGCATTGCCAGCAAAACCCGGAATGGATCCAAGAAACTGAGAACCAACTCCGATTTTCATTTTGTTAGAGTCTCTAACAGCGGAAGCTGATCTGCCAGAATTTGGAGAAAGTCGTGGTGGAGACACCGAAGGAACACGGTTAGATGAATTCCGTTGTGTAGAGGAGTCTCTACTCCTGCTTGCTCTCGTATTTCTAGATTTAGGCATTTTAGCACAAGGTTTTTCACCGACACATATTCTAATTTATCACGAAGCACAGTTTATTGTGGAAAATTGATTTCACTTTCGCTTAAATCACTTATTTATGTATAGGCAGAGCACCGAAAAAACACTACGTGTAACTTTTTTCACTTTTTGTTCATTATCATGAACTTCGAATCACTTTTGCATGTGCACAGAACTTTTGTATTCACTTTTCAAAATAAATGTATGCACTTCATGTATTTACCTTTTAATGTGTGTGTATTTGGAAATTTCAATTTACTCATACATCATATATTATATAGAACTTTGTGTATTTATGTATGTCAAATACCTCAAAAATATATATGTAACACAATTTCAATATGTAAAATGCAAATTCAATCATGCAAATAATACTGTTGGTGCTTCTGGGCTTATGTGCTTTTGCACTTATTTTTTTACTATATGACACATAAACAAAAAATTTTCATGCCCATTAAACTCAAATATTTTGCACCACAAAAGAACTTTTTAACTTACTTCGAACATTTTACTCTGCAATACTTAAATAACACAAATCAATATTTTATAGTTTGATATGCCTTCAACAAAATTTAAATTTGCTAACACTGCTGTACTCTGAGAAAAAAAAACACGAGCACCAATTTGTCATGGCGCCAATTTGTCATGGCGCGGTTTGCCAACTCACAAAAGCAAAGGCGCACCAGACAACCGTGAAGCCGTATAGTGGAATTTTAGCAATTTAATTAACCATTCTAAATTTACCCAAGCAAGAAACTTTCTCAGTCTAACAGAATTGTTTGTTAGATGACATGCAGTGAATAGCAGAGGAATTAAAGGCATTTCAAATAAATCAGAAGCAAAGTAAAAATCAAAATATTATTTATTTAAATCACACTTAAGTATTTTACTTTAAAAATCAGTTATCATATTCAGAGCTTCATTTATAATAACACAATCTGCCTTTCTGCTCTGTTCAAAATTTATATAGCATACAATAATTCACTTCAAAAATCATATGGATTTAATTTAGATTTTAAGTTATCAATAAATACATTTTGACATGAGCCTGTTAATATTAGAAATCATTCGTCAATATGCCGGTGCTGTACGGCATTAAAATTCCCGTAAAGAAAATGTTACCTGGCTATTATACATTTCACGCCTTTCAGAAAATACCTCTCATCAGATGTGCACGATTTTAAGTAGAACAAAGTTCTCAAAAGGACACGAGGAGGGATAAAGAGTCCAAAACTTTAAGTATTAGCCATCAGTCGATTTTACACTCCGAACGAATTGAATAGCTACTTCAAAGCTCGGCGTCGATGTCGAATAGATTCCTGGAATGGAAAAAATATATTTTAGAAAATGTACAGAATAATTAATGTAAGTATCCAGGATCTTCTTCAATCATCTCCAGAAATGCAGGGGCGGTTTCCTTTAGAACCAAAATGCCCATCTCCGCCAGTTAGCCATTTCGGCTAAACGCCTTTTGTCTCTTTTCCTAGACAAACTTTCGATGCGACTTTTCAGTCGAAATTTTCCAGCTCGAAGAGAGAAAGTATGGGTCGCTCGAGCCCACGCAAAAAGGTTCTCCTTCGCTTTTCGCCTCTTCCTGATTGGACAGGCGCGCTTCTCCTAGTAACAAGTGAGCTGACGTCACGCATCCCGGCCAGACACTAAGTCCAGACATTCCAACGAATTCACGACCAAATGCGCTTTTCAATGCAATTTCAATGGAAACAAGTGTTAGCGAAAAAACACAGCACAGGCACGAACGGAGAGAAGGATGTTTCTCTCGCATAAAAATAAGAAAGGCTCATGGCGCAGAATTGCGACATGACAGCTCTCCCCTTCTGGGAGGCAAAAATTTTCCGAACACAGTGAGGAAAATTTTTCTCTTACTTAAAAACACAAAAACACAAAAATTTACAAAGAGTTTTAGGAACCTGTAAGTGTAAAATAATTTGAAACAAAATTTTGGGCGAGAAAAGTGCGATCGTTCACCTCTCTCAAAAGCAACAACACTGTAGATCTGAATGACTGGCCAAGCCACTCATCACCACAGGTAAGGACCAAAAGAAAACCAAAAGGATGACAAGGCGTCACCACATCTTAAAGGAACCTTTACAAAAATTCACATTTAAATTACACTAAAATTCAGAAGAAAATTTGTCAAGGCACTTTGCCTGACAACACAATATCTCAATCGACAACATTGAGATCAACCAGGTGATATGAAAAATAAAATATGATATGATATGAATTTACAAACTTAACAATATAAATAATTCAAAAATTTCAAATATTTGTCACTTTCAAAACACACGAGTGACACAAAACAATTCTTAAGGATTACATGTTTTGAAAATTAATTTAAATTTAAATTTGTCATAATCAGGTAATGAGATTCTTTTACTCATTCAAAAATTTGTCTCACCATTTGAGAACAAAGTCACTTTCAATTTTTAAATTTCTTAATTCAATTTTCCATTTCAAAAACTTCCATTTAATCTTAACTTTCACTTTAAATTACTTTCAAATTCAACATATTAACTTTAAATTACATTCTCTTTCCAATTTTTCAACATTTCAACTTTTCAACAATTATTCAACATATTCAATATTAACTTTAATTCAACTTCTTTTTGTCATCAAGACAATTCAGAATTTTCTCATTCTGACACACTTTCATAAATTATTTTAAATTATTCATTTATATTTACATTATTTAATTTATCTTAAAATTTCAATTTACTTTACTTTTAACAACTTTCACTCTGAAATTATTTCAACAAGTGACCACTTCATGTCACAAAAGAAAAATTTACATTTATATACATTTGTCTACTGAGAGAGAGAGAAGGAGAAAAATTTCTCCTGAAATTCACGTCAGTTGTGTAAAAGAGCAGGAACACATCTAAAGAGCAAACTCAGCGGGGACTAACGAGTTGCCAAATTAGAAAAAGGGAGGTGTAAAAAGAAAAAAAAAATACTCGCGTGCAGGAAGCGATTGCAGCAGAAACAGGACGCCAGGACACGCCTCAGAAGCAACGGATATCACCAAAATTTTTGGGCAGCTTGCGCTGACCCCATCATCCTCATCATCATCATCTTCTTCATCATCATCATCCTCGCAGCTTCACCAGTTTCCCACCTGGCCAATCACAACCGTCCTAGGTAGGCTCGGAGCAAGTTGTCGTCCAGGACTCCAGTCCTGCCACAAAAGTTCGGAACTTTTAATTTGCTAAGCTGCTTCTTCGTCTGTGATCCAATGTAAATATGTCCATGTTTGCGTCCACCAGCCAGCTTTCAGAAAAAGGTTTGCAGCATAGAAATATGATGACTAACTGAAATGTGTGTAGATGTTTGAAAACTGCTGGTCAAAAAAAAAAAACAATGTGAAATGGAATTTCAAGAGAAAAGAATTTCAACAAAACATCAGCCAAAAATTTCACCTCTCTCAGCAACAAGTTTCAAAAACATTTTTCACAAGAGATCATTTACTTTTGATCTCCAAAAAAAAATTTCATTAAATTTTCAAAAATTTTCAAATTCAAACTTTTCATTTTCACTTTCAAATTACTTAAATTCTTCATATTTACTTTATATTAATTTCAATTTCATTTTCAATTTTATTTTATCAAAATCATTTAGTTTTCAATATTTACTTTTTCAAAATTCAAAATTTTCTTCAGAATTCAAAATTTCCTCCCTTTTACTTAGGGGAACAACAAATTACCACCACTATTTTAATTACTTTCATTCAAGAACTTAACAAAATAATCAAACATTTTTTTACAATAAAACACATCAATATAATCAAAGTCAATCAAAACAAGACTCTCGAAAAATTTTAAAGTCCAAAGAGAGTCAATTAACAATTTTACTTATTATTTAAATTATAATATAAACATTCATAAATTATAGTTCACAAATCAATTACTTTTTCTTATTTACTTTTTTAACTTAAATGCAAGATTTCCAATAAATTTTAAAATCACAACAATTTTTTTCATAAATTCTATTTTAAAAGACAATATTGAAATATAAAAACTTAAACAAGTATAAACTTAAATTTAAAATGAAATCTTTCTTGCAAAATTTAATTTCTGAAAAATTGTGAACTCAACCAAAATTTAATATTGTGAAAATCTTTGATTCCTCAGATTATAAGGTGTACGTGTATTTCTGTTTGTCATATAATACTGATTTTGGTGTGGTATATAATTATTTCTAAAGTTATTGTTGTAAATGATTCTTCCATTTCCTCTATTATCAAAGTTATTTGAATTATTTCTATGTGCATATTGTTGACTTTTATTAGCATGAAAGTTTGATCTAGTATGAACAGCATTTTCATTTATCCTCTTATTTGGCAAATTAAATCTTACTCGTTTCACAGTTTTTTTGTTTTGAGATTTTTCTCCAGATCTTGCTAAACAAGATTTTAGTTTCACAGAGTCTTTCTCAGCGGTGATCACAGGAGTAAGTTTATTTGACTTAGAGTTCAATTTTTGAGTTTCAGTAGTTTGTTTTGAAAATTTTTGCAATTCCTCTCTTCTTGGAGGTAAAAGAGTCAGTCTGTTCACATGAACCAGTTGTTCATTTTTGGGATTCATTACATGTTTTATTAAAAAATTGACAGCAGAAGTTTGTTTTATCACTTTAAAAGGGCCTTTATTAAAAGAGCTCAGTTTTCTTGACTGGCCTTGAGGCAAAAAGGGAGTGTAAAGATACACTAAATCACCAACTTTAATATTGGGCATCTTTGCTTTCTTATGCTGTTGTAAAATTTGTGAATTTTCAGCTTTTTCTAAGTTACTTTTTACTACATCATATGTTCTTTTAAGTCGGAATCTCATGTCTTCACCATAATCATATGTTGATTCATATGTCGGAGGTTTAAATCCAGCAATCAAAGTATTTGGAACTGTTAAATCTCTACCATAGAGTAAATAAGCAGGTGATTCACCCGTAGAAGCATGTATGGCATTTCTATGCGCCAATAAAACAAAGTGGATCAGATTGTCCCAATTATCTTTATCGTTATATGCAATATTTTTCAAGGATCTGATCAAAGTACCATTTAATCTTTCAACACAACCGTCTACAGATGGCATGTAGGCAGTAGTAGTATTCTTTATTATTCGTAATTTCTTATAAAAACATCTAGTTGTTCTAGAAACAAAATTCGCCCCTTGATCCGAGACGATGTATTTGGGTATACCATGCTGAGCCATGTAGTGCTCTAAGCAATTCAAAATATCTTCAGTTTTAATTGAATCTAAAGGATATGCTTCAGGCCATCTTGTAAAATAATCAGTGATCACCAGTATGAATTTATTTCCAGATCTTGATATAGGTAATGGTCCGACACAATCCATAGCTATTCGCTCAAATAGATATGTGGATCTTGAAAATTTTTGAATGGGTGCTTTGTTATTTCTAAAACCACGATTTACCACACAAATTTCACATGAGGCTACATAATTTTGTGTTTGGGAATACATTCCCTGCGAAAAATATTTTCTACTTACAGAAGCTAAAGTTCTTCTAAATCCACAATGTGCGTAAGTAGGGCAATCATGATGCAGCCATAAAATTTCAGACACAAGTTCCTGTGGAACAACAACTCTTTCTTGTTCTTGGTGTCTACGCTTAGGGTGTGTATGAGTACACCACAAGATATCATCTTTTCTAAAAAATACCAAAGTTTGTGGGTAAGGTTTTATGTTTTTATCTAAGAGATCTATAATTTTATTGCACCTTGGGTCAGATTTTTGAGCATTCTTAATTCTTATGAGCAAGGTAGGACAAGTAAATGTTTGTTCCAATTGACCACTTTGTATGTTATTTTCATTTTGAATTTCACTTTCATTATTATTAACAGCACAAATTTCATTTTCTTCATTTGTATTGGCTGGATTCAAATTGACTTCTGATTCTCTTATATTGCTACTATTAGAATTTGGATTTACACTTGGAAAATTCTGATTAACATTTTGATTTATAACTTTATATTGTGACACAAATCTTTGTGGAATATTGTCAATAGTATTTGTACATTCATCTACATTTCTCGACATATAATCAGCAACCACATTTGCCTTTCCTGGTTTATGTACTATTTGATAGTCAAATTGTGATAGAGATGCAATCCATCTAGCCAATCTAGATGTAGGATCTTTTAATTTAAATATGAACGAAAGGGATATCTGGTCACAAAAAATTGTGAAAGGTTTTCCAATTAAATAGTGTTTATAATAGTTAGTAGCCCATACAACGGCTAATGCTTCTCTCTCGACAACACTGTATTTACATTCAGCTTCATTAAGTTTACGACTAGCATAAGATATTGGATGCAAAATTTTATTTTCATCTTCTTGGGACAAATAACAGCCTAAAGAGTGATTTGAAGCATCAGTATGCAAAATAAATGGTTTTCTAAAATCTGGAAGGGTCAAAATTGGTTTTGACAAAAGTTTTCCTTTTAAAATTTCAAAAGATTTTTGAGCTTCATTAGTCCAAATAAATTTCTTTTTACTTTCATTATTCTTAGTCTTCAATAATTCTGTCAATGGCAGGGTCAGTTCTGCATAGTCTTTTATGAATTTTCTATAGAATCCAGTGAGTCCAAGAAATTGTCTCACATTCTTAATTGATTTAGGAATTTTGAATTTTTCTACAACTTCCAAATTATGAGTATCAGGTTGTACTTTTCCATTTGATACCAAAAATCCAAGATACTTAATTGTTTTTCTGAAAAAATAGCATTTGCTTGGTTTCAATTTAAGACCATGTTTACTTAATCTTACAAAAATTTCTTCTAGTTTTTTCAAATGTTCTTCGAATGTTCTTGAAGCAACAATGATGTCGTCTATATAAATTCCAGATATGCCAGCCAGCACCAGAGACATCAGTCTCTGAAAGGATGCAGGCGCATTCTTAAGACCAAATGGGGTTCTGGTCCATTCAAAGTGTCCGTCAGGTGTTGAAAAAGAAGTTTTTGGATAATCATTAGGATGTAAACACAACTGATAAAATCCACTGGTCAAATCTAGAGTCGAAAAATACAAGGCTCCAGAAAGATTGTCAATTAATTCCGATATATTGGGTATCGGAAAATTTTCTACTATTGTTATCTTATTTAACTTTCGGAAATCGGCTACCAACCGGTAACTTCCATCAGGTTTCTTAACAAAAAGCACTGGAGTATTGTAAGGAGAAGTACTTCTTTGGATTATTTTGGCATCTAATAATTCGTTGACCTGGCGCGAAAGTTCTTTCTGTAAATTGTGTGGAATGCGGTATGGCTTCTGCCTGACAGGTATGTTAGACTCAAGATTAATTTCATGCAAAATAGTGTCACATCCAGACAATTCTTTCATATTTTTAGCAAAAACATGTTTATATTTACTTAGTAATTTCAAAAGTAGAGTTTCCTGAGCATAGTTCATATGTTTCAAATCAAAATCTCCTCCCCATGCATCAACTGTTTCATTTTCTTCAATACAGTTTTCAATGTCAACTCTATTATTTATGTCAATATCAGATTCATGGATGTTTTCAAAAGTTCCTAAATTCATACCTTTGTTTATATAAACAATTTTCTCAGATGGATTTGCAACTTTTGCATACAAAAAGTCATTTTCAGGAATTTTGTGAATGCTTCTGGCTACGAAAATTTTGTTTGCAGAAAATTCTTTATTATTGATAGGTTCAAGTAAAATTGTCGTGTCTTTCTTAATTTTGTAATTTCTTTTTAATTTAATAAATGACTCAGTAAAAGGTTTCAAAACACATTTGTTGAAAGCTTTGGCAATCCCTATTGCCTGGTTTTGTTGTGAACTTCCTTCATCATGTTTATCACAATCTGTCTGAAATATTTCATTGTCACTGGTATTGTCTTTTGTCAAAAATCTGTCTGTATGTACATTGTCATTCATCTGTCTTTCATATAAATCATTTTCACATTCAATATTTGACCTTTCATTTCCATTTGCATCAAAATCTCTAAAATCAACATCTCTAAATTCATTGTGAAAATTGTTTTGTTCAAATAAATATCCATTATTACACTTATTTTCATATCCTCTAAAATTTCTTGAAAAATTTGTGTCTTTGGATCTATAATCCACATCATTTGTAAAATTGTAATTTCCTCTGTCAAAATCATGGCTTATTGCATAACTCTCGACTGGTTTAAATTGTACATCATCAGAAATCACAGTAAAACTTTGTGATTCGGTAAATTCAGTAAAGGGAATACTACAGTACAAAAAATTCACACGTTTATGACTATAAGTAATTGTCACTTGTTTCTCATGTAGAAATGTACTTCCTAAAATCATGTTGTACCTTCCTGGGGCAGGTGTATTTAAAATGCAGCATTCAATCATATCTCTTTCATTTCCAATAATAATGGGAAAAGAAGCTTTTCTCTCAACCAAAATATTTTGACTTCCAATTCCTCTCAGAATAGTGGATGTATGTTTTAATTGTACTTTTCTCGGGTTGATTTTGTGTAAAGCATCACTATAGATAATGTTTATAGAACTTCCAGTGTCGATTAATGCATTTAGTTTGACATCTTCAACAAAAACTTGAATAATAGGAAAATTGTTTTGGCAAGGAGCCTCGATTTCTGTCATGTAACTAACTTCAGAATTTTGTCTATTAAATAGTGGAGATTGAAAGTTTGTTCTGAAATTCTGTCCTCTAAATTGTCTTCTATTACCAAATCTATTATTAAAATATCTGTTATTTCTTCTATATCCAAAATTATTGAAGTTTTGAAATTTATAATTGTCAAAAGAATTTCTAAAATTTGAAAAATTTCTTCTCTGGAAATTTGAATTTCTATATGAACTGTTACGAAAAGGTCTTCTAAAGAATAGAGAGTTCTTTCTTGGAGAATAATTTTGATATGGACTTTTAACATACCACTCTTCTTCCTGTGAGGCAACCGGAGTTCTTCTTTGACTGAAACGGTTTCTATTTTCAGATCTCTTGGATGGTGTAGAAGTTCTGAAAGATGTTGATGGTTTATGTTTCTTTCTTTCTGGAATATCTTCCCAATCTTCCTCTTCCAATTCATTTTCATTGTATCTGCTTGTAGAGGGCGTATCCATGAAAGATTCTTCAAAACTGGAATTGCTCTTTTCCAGATCTTCTCTTATTTCATTCAGTCTTTTCTTTCTTTTTTCTGAGTTCTCACTGAATTTTTTTCTTAACTTCTCAAATTCTTTCTTCTTTGAATTCAATTCTTTCTTCAGCTCTTCAATTTCATGTTTAGGGTCATTTTCAATTCTCACAGCATTTATGTCCTCTGTCATTTCTTCTAGCACTTCATTCTGCACTTCTTCTTCCAATATTGCAATCTCTTTTGCAGCTTCAAATGACTGTGGGTTTGCAGATAAAACAGCTTTTCGAATAATGATTTTCAACCCCTTTTTAAATGAGTTGATCAAAATAGCAGTTCTCAGGGAATCTTCATTATCAGACACAACATCCTGCGGAAAAGCAATATAGGATTCGGCTTCTATGCGATTCGCATAATCGCGTACACTCTCATTTGTCATTTGCTTGCAATTTACTAGTGCAGCAACGTTCTTGGCAATATTTTCTTTTTTTGTAAAATTGTCCTTGAGTGCGTTAACAACTTCAGTAAAATTCGTGCTTTGATTTAATTTTGGAATTGATTTAATCAGACTTTCTGCCCGACCAGACAATTTCAACTTTAGAACGAAAATTTTGTCTCTATTTGTCCATTCGGCGTGTTCAGCCACTAATAAAAACTTTTCCAAAAAGACCTGGAAAGATTCATTTGCATTGCCAGCAAAACCCGGAATGGATCCAAGAAACTGAGAACCAACTCCGATTTTCATTTTGTTAGAGTCTCTAACAGCGGAAGCTGATCTGCCAGAATTTGGAGAAAGTCGTGGTGGAGACACCGAAGGAACACGGTTAGATGAATTCCGTTGTGTAGAGGAGTCTCTACTCCTGCTTGCTCTCGTATTTCTAGATTTAGGCATTTTAGCACAAGGTTTTTCACCGACACAGATTCTAATTTATCACGAAGCACAGTTTATTGTGGAAAATTGATTTCACTTTCGCTTAAATCACTTATTTATGTATAGGCAGAGCACCGAAAAAACACTACGTGTAACTTTTTTCACTTTTTGTTCATTATCATGAACTTCGAATCACTTTTGCATGTGCACAGAACTTTTGTATTCACTTTTCAAAATAAATGTATGCACTTCATGTATTTACCTTTTAATGTGTGTGTATTTGGAAATTTCAATTTACTCATACATCATATATTATATAGAACTTTGTGTATTTATGTATGTCAAATACCTCAAAAATATATATGTAACACAATTTCAATATGTAAAATGCAAATTCAATCATGCAAATAATACTGTTGGTGCTTCTGGGCTTATGTGCTTTTGCACTTATTTTTTTACTATATGACACATAAACAAAAAATTTTCATGCCCATTAAACTCAAATATTTTGCACCACAAAAGAACTTTTTAACTTACTTCGAACATTTTACTCTGCAATACTTAAATAACACAAATCAATATTTTATAGTTTGATATGCCTTCAACAAAATTTAAATTTGCTAACACTGCTGTACTCTGAGAAAAAAAAACACGAGCACCAATTTGTCATGGCGCCAATTTGTCATGGCGCGGTTTGCCAACTCACAAAAGCAAAGGCGCACCAGACAACCGTGAAGCCGTATAGTGGAATTTTAGCAATTTAATTAACCATTCTAAATTTACCCAAGCAAGAAACTTTCTCAGTCTAACAGAATTGTTTGTTAGATGACATGCAGTGAATAGCAGAGGAATTAAAGGCATTTCAAATAAATCAGAAGCAAAGTAAAAATCAAAATATTATTTATTTAAATCACACTTAAGTATTTTACTTTAAAAATCAGTTATCATATTCAGAGCTTCATTTATAATAACACAATCTGCCTTTCTGCTCTGTTCAAAATTTATATAGCATACAATAATTTACTTCAAAAATCATATGGATTTAATTTAGATTTTAAGTTATCAATAAATACATTTTGACATGAGCCTGTTAATATTAGAAATCATTCGTCAATATGCCGGTGCTGTACGGCATTAAAATTCCCGTAAAGAAAATGTTACCTGGCTATTATACATTTCACGCCTTTCAGAAAATACCTCTCATCAGATGTGCACGATTTTAAGTAGAACAAAGTTCTCAAAAGGACACGAGGAGGGATAAAGAGTCCAAAACTTTAAGTATTAGCCATCAGTCGATTTTACACTCCGAACGAATTGAATAGCTACTTCAAAGCTCGGCGTCGATGTCGAATAGATTCCTGGAATGGAAAAAATATATTTTAGAAAATGTACAGAATAATTAATGTAAGTATCCAGGATCTTCTTCAATCATCTCCAGAAATGCAGGGGCGGTTTCCTTTAGAACCAAAATGCCCATCTCCGCCAGTTAGCCATTTCGGCTAAACGCCTTTTGTCTCTTTTCCTAGACAAACTTTCGATGCGACTTTTCAGTCGAAATTTTCCAGCTCGAAGAGAGAAAGTATGGGTCGCTCGAGCCCACGCAAAAAGGTTCTCCTTCGCTTTTCGCCTCTTCCTGATTGGACAGGCGCGCTTCTCCTAGTAACAAGTGAGCTGACGTCACGCATCCCGGCCAGACACTAAGTCCAGACATTCCAACGAATTCACGACCAAATGCGCTTTTCAATGCAATTTCAATGGAAACAAGTGTTAGCGAAAAAACACAGCACAGGCACGAACGGAGAGAAGGATGTTTCTCTCGCATAAAAATAAGAAAGGCTCATGGCGCAGAATTGCGACATGACAACTGTCACAAGACCTTCAAAAAGGAATGAATTTACTCTCGTCCTCGGTTCATTCCTTTTTTAAGGTCTTGTGACAGTTATTATTGTCACTCCGGAGGTGGGCTTGAGCAAAAGCTGGCGACCAGGAGTGCAATGCCGCGGCATTTATGACGAGCTCGTTGAAAACTGGGGAGTGAGGTCACAACCCTTCACCGCCATCAAGTAAGCTTTTTGCAAAGCCTTCCTTCCTTTTTTCACTTTTTATCCATTCCATTTTTAATGCATTATATGGTGTATAGTACCTCTTGCTGCTTTGCGCATAATTACTATAACACATATATTTCTGATAATCCTCTTTCTTTATATTATATATTTTATATATATATATATACAGAGAGAGAGAGAGGCAGAAAGATGAATTAAAATAGAATTATTGAAGATAAATAGTAAAGCATCCATAGCAAGCAAACAAAAGCATTCAAATACCAACTAGAGAAAACTATAGAAAATCAGACATAAACATGAAAAACCAGGGAACCACTCATTAAATTCAAAACAAACATATCAAAGAAAAATGGATTATAAATCAATAAAATGGTGACGTAACAGTAAAATCTTCAGGGTGCTACTACTATGCATCAGGTTCAATTAGCACATTTTATTTATTGACCTGCTACTGTGAACAAAAGGGCAATAGAAGCCCCAATGTGTTATAAATGGAAAATGAATGAGAAATTTGAAAACCTAAAAAGAATTGAATAAATTAAAAAATTAGAATTGACTTACACGTGTGTATGGAAGTTCAAACAGCTACACCAACCCATGATAATGGACAAAGAAGGTGCTGCCAACCCTAAAGAGTAATGTATATGTTGCCATTCTTAAAAATTTTAAATAATAAATCCATTCTAAAGTATTAGAGGGTATAAAAACCAGATAAACTGCATTCAAAATGCAACGAGTGTTTATTAATACATAGAGATAAAAATGATAATCAATATTAACTCTATAAAATAATTTAAAGAATTAATAAAATTGAATTAAATAGACAATCGAATATATTTATCGATTATAAAAATTAGACAATGCCTTCTTTAAATTATTTTATAGGGTTTATAATGAATACTTGTGTTTGTTATGGATACATTACTATTTCTCTTCAATAATTCTATTTTACTTCATCTTTATTACTTATAAATTTTATCTTATTTATATGCTGCACTAGCGAAATAAGTAGATATAATTTTAATGGCACATATTATTTTTTTAATTGTACATATTATTATTATACAGGGTGAGTCAGAACCCTTGAGCCAATTTTTAAGGGGTGATAAATCACATCTAAACACGCAATTTTTATCATACAAAACAGGGTGGTAATGCAAGAGGTGAACCGCAAGAGATGAACCGATAGAGGACGGCAGAACATAACTCCTATTTTTACAGGAGGTATTACCACAGTCATTGCAACATGTTCCTACCAACATTAAAGCACGCATGTGGTTCCAACACGACGAAGCACCACCCCCATTTCAGCTTGTATGTGCTGCACACCTTAGATGCTACATTCCCAGGGCAATGGATTGGTCGGGGTGGTCCCGTAGTTTGGCCGGCACAATCGCCTGATCTCTCCTGCCTCGACTTTTCCTTATGGGGCCATATGAAAAGCCTCATCTACGATAGCCCCATCGACTCCGATGAGGACCTTGTTGCTGGGATTGCTGTTGCTGTCGGAGTTGTCCAAGATATGCCGGATGTTTTTGCTAACGTACGCCGCTCGCTACGTTGCAGGTGTGAAGTCTGCATCACTGCTGGTGGTCGCACTTTTGAGCAGTTTCTGTAACTTTGTCCATGCATTCTGCAATGTCTGTCAGTAAAACGTACTTCGTGCCCACTCTGTCATATTTGTGTTTCCCCTTTTCACGAGAGAGTCATCATTTCCTCATTTCATGAGCTACCACCTAACGACCCTGCTTTGTATGACAAAAATTGCTTGTTTAGATGTGATTTATTACCCCTTAAAGTGTGACCCAAGAGTTCTGACTCAGCCTGTATATATTATATATATCGGAATAGTTCCCTATTTATCTTATACCATTGTCACACATAGCACACATCACCCGTTCCACATTCGAAATATGCGAAAGGAATGGTGTTGCACATTAATCTTAAACGAGTAACTCGCAATATTTTTTTTTTTTACTTTCTTTCTTTAACTTGCAGTTGTGACTCCATTGCCACATAAATCAAGAAATATCCTGATACTTCTTATTACAGGATATCGTCCAAGAGTTATGTTCATTATGTCAGGCATAACTTCAAAATTAACAAGACAACGCCGTTTCAAGTAAAGTAATTACTGAACTTCAGGACTTGATACAAGACGAGGGAAGAATTAACGAGAACGTGGCTGATAAAAGATCATTAATTGCTGCAATTGGAACAGAAAGCACGTGCCCAGTGTTCCTTTAACTGGGCAATATTTTGTTGTTGTTGTTGTTGTTTTTGTAATATATAGGAAAATCCTACGTGAGCAGTAGATGACTGTAACTACTGAGAGACACGGTCATTTTTACTTTCCTTATATACATAATGTATAAGAAAAGTATTGTGACGGGGTCGAAAATTCGAATTCGAGTTTTCGGCGGGAGAGCACGTTTCAAGCATCCCTGATCACGAATCAAGCATTTTTGAAGTGATGTGTGTGTGTCAGTGAGCCTGTGGAGACTAAATCTCACGAACAAAGGGAGCGATTCGAATGAAATTTGGTACAAAATCACAATCTGTGAATACTGGAAGCCTATTGTTTTTAAACGCAATCAAATATTCAGAACTTCCCTAAATTTTCGAATGAAATATTGAAAAAATCATCAAAAAATCAAAACCTTTAATAAAGTTACTCAAATAGACATTTCTTGTAATTTTTCCTTAGAAAATGATTGACATAAACTTTAGAACGCTAGTATGAACCGTTCTCGAGATATTGCACATTTTTCAAATAAATATATCAAAAAATCACAATTAAAAAAAATATATATTAACTGTTGAGAAACATGTTGGCTTTTTATATGTAATATCATGCAATAAATTGGGTGACACCATTCTCGTGGATCTAGTTCGTTCCATTCATGAGAAAAGATACTTTGAATAATACTTTTGTATTTAAACGTCAATAGTCATTATCTGCTATAAGAATAACTTATTTCTCTATCCATAATGCTTGGCGTGATTTTGGCGATGAATTTGGTGGAATATCGCCAACTTGGCGACTTTTTAAATATTGCCAAATTAACGAAAATCTCGCCAAACAGATAAAAATGATGCTAAATCAATGAAAATAACGACTAATTGACGAAAATTCAATATCTTGGAAAGAATATAAGCATCTACTATAAGAATAACCTTTTTTTTTTTTCTTGCTGTAAAAGTAGTAAATTCAATGCATTATAAAAGGAAAGTCATGAGCTGCCAACATCAGATTTTTTTTTATAAATTTTGTTATTTATATCTATCACTAGGTATTACTAGGTTTATTACTATGCATGTCGTAATAGACAAGCGTGTGTGCGTCTGTGTTATATATTTTATAATTTTTTACTGTAATTTGTTCGTGTACTGTGTTTTTTAATGCAATATAGTATAAAGTATTACTTTCACGAAAATTTTCGAATTCGATATTCTGATGCCAATATATGTTTTAGGATCTCCTGAACTTTTTTCGACTATTTTTGGAGTGGTGTCCTTCTATCTGTCCGTCGATTTCTTATGCACACTGTAGCTGAATCAAATATTCATATTCATAGATTTTCATGAAACTTTATAGTTTTTTTATCAAAACACATCCAGAACTGGATAGAATTTTTTTTTAATTCGAGCGAAAACGATTTGAAATTTTACATTTTTTTAGCATGGCAGCATAGGACAATAATTTAACATAATCATGCATAAAAAGGGTTATTTATGAGTCTATGATCATGAAACTCAATAGTTTCAAACTTTGTTGCGAAAAATAACAGTTACAATGTTTTTTATTCTTGACGCCATTAGACCCCTTGCGGGGCTAGTTACTCACCTGAGACGTATATTGTCAAGTATAGTATCAATCGAAAGATTTTTTTCAAGCCCTTTAATGTGAAATGTAACATGCTTGAATTGTAATCATTTGAACCCACTATACCGATTTTCAAAAAATTATCGTGTAAAATTTGGAGAAAATGAAAAAAATGGATTCTGATATGAGAAAATCGAGTACAGCTGCAGTCCAGTTAACTTCTCTACGTTTTGCAAGTTTTACTTCCTCTACATACATAGTATAATATATAGGAAAAGACTCATATATAGACTACATACATAGTATATTATATAGGTTTTTGAAGGATGATAATTTTTTACGCATCTTTGACCTCAAATCAAACGTTTTTGAGATGATGTATGGTGCGTACATGTATGTTAGTGTATGTTATTATAATCTGTGAATATTGGAACCCAATTGATTTAAAATGCAATTCAATGTTTGGAAGACCCTGCAAAATTTCGAATGAATTTAAAAGAAATTATTAAAAATAAAGACCTTCAATAATGATGAAATTATCATTTCATACAAAAAATTTCTTAATTAGCTTTATTTGGGTATAATTATCTGTTCTTGATATCGAGGTAAAGATAAGGACTTAAACCCCATTCTGAGAAAATGCCAATATCATTTTGAAACAAGAATTCAGGTGGCGATAAGGTAAGCGCCCCTTCATTGTATGCGTTTCAATAGTAATAGACTTAAATGTTTACTTACACTGTCAATTTTGTAGATATGAATCAGTAGCTTAATGCAAAGAACTGAAACAATAAGGAATATTCCTACGTAGTCCAAATTATTAAACCTTTCAATATATTTTTATCTCCCTATACTCTGAACTCTATCCTACAACTGTGAAAAAAAACTGATTAATTATAATGATAATTAGGGCATCTTAATTTTAAAATAATCAAAATTACACATATTCAATACCATGGCCGTCCAAATGGTTGCTCGTGTCCCCTGGATGAGTCGGACGGTCTGGGTCTTCTACATATTCAATACCATGCCTCACTACATTGTCAAATGGAAACAAAGAGCGCTTTACTAACACTAGCGACACCTACATAGAATTCTCAAAGAGTCATGGTGTCATAAGGTAATATTGTCCTTATCAAAAATTACCAGTATAGGACTTACCTATGATGCCGTCGCTAAGGGTGGAGCATGTAAGCTCCCGGTCCTCAAGCTCGGATATAAACACACAAAACATAAAGAAATACTCATGCTTAATTGCTCAATTATTTTTAATATTTTGCTTAATATATATCCACTATAATCTGGAGTAATTATATTATGATTAAATCAATTATTTAAAGACACATAATACTAACAATATTACATTAATATATATTTACACACATAAAAATCATTGACTTAAATTTCTTAAATAACAGTTTCCTTTAAACAATCTATGAAGAATAATTCTTATAGTTCAATATTTACGAACTCGTTCATATGATCTACTCATACGAACTGGTAGTTAATTATCTTAATAATCGTTAAAGGTGTGCCTTCCGTGCTAATAGTGACAATTGAAAATCGGTTACCTCTACTCTTTGTTACGTGCATATTCGTGCCATCTCAATGATGTAGGAACATCGTTGCACTTCTCGTACTTGCACACGCTACCATTCTATTGCTCACAATCTACAGACACTTTTCACACAACCAAAAACATGATGCTGACCCGTTCGAAAGTTTTACGTCGACTAAAAAAAAACTCAGGTGCGTCTAGGACGCTGTCGAAATTCCATCTGTGGAAAGTTCTAGAACATTCTCTCAAACCTTTTTCTTTTCAGATTGTAGTGTCGTTGTTGATTCGTTGAAATGACGAAGGGGATGCGCTGCTTATTTATGTTTGTATTGCCATTGGCTCCTTCTGCAGCATTTAAATAGCTCATTAGCTAGGTTGGCCTCCGTAATTTGAATTACGAAATGTCGTGCATGCCGTACGACACATGGCATTTTCAAGAGTTTTATCATATGACTTTCTCTCTAACTCCGTGGCTCTTGAGATATTTCAACTTATATTTATAGCAGACGATTTTTTTATATTTTTAATTCAATTTTCATACAGTTTTATTTTATTTATTCCATTTCTAACCACAGAAACAGTGTTAATCTCCAAATACCGAAATCGTCTGCTACCTGTTCTTCTGATAAAACTATTAAAAATATTTTTATTAAGAATAGATTTCTAGATGAAATATCTGAAAATGTTGAAAATAAGGCAACACATAGGGATCGGAGATGAAATGTTGGTTCACACACCGCAATATCCATATTAACAGAACTAGAAAAAGTGCATCACTTTTTTACTTTCCTTATATACAATAATGTATAAGGAAAGTATTGTGACAGGGTCGGAAATTCGAATTTCAGTTTTCGACGGGAGAGCATGTTTCAAGCATCCCTGATCCCGAATCGAACATTTTTGAAGTGATGTCTGTGTGTGTGTGTGTGTGTCAGTGAGTCTGTGAAGACGATGACTGACGAACGAGTGGACCGATTCGAACGAAATTTTGTACAAAAATTATAATCCGTAAACACTGGAAGCCTATTGTTTTTATGCGCAAACGAATGTTCAGAACCCTTCTAAATTTTCGAGTGAAATTTTGAAAGAATCGTCAAAAAATCAAAACCTCAATAAAGTTACGCAAATAGACAGTTCTTATGTAATTTTTCATTAGAAAACTATTAACATAAATTTTAGAAACCTAACATGAACCGTTCTCGAGATATTGCACATTTTTCAAAAAAAAAATTATCAAAAAATCATATAAGATAAAAAAAATTCCTAATGAGAAACATGTTCACTTTTCATATGTAATACCATGCGATAAATTGGGAGACATCATTCTTGTGGATCTAGCTCGTTGCATTCATGAAAAAAGATACTTTCAGTAATACTTTTGTATTTGAACGCCAATAGTCCTTTATTTGCTGTAAGAATAACTTATTTCTCTGTCGATAACGCTTGGCGAGATTTTGGCGACGAATTTGGTGGAATATTGACAACTTGTCGACTTTTTAAATGTTGCTAAAGTAACGAAAAACTCGCCAAATGGATAAAAGTGACGCTAAATCAATGAAAATGACGACTCATTGACGAGAATTCAATATCTTGGAAAGAATATAAATATCTACTATAAAAATAATCTATTTTTTTTACTATAAAAGTAGTAAGTCCGTTGCATTATATAAGGAAAGTCATGTGCTGCCCACATCAGATTTTTTTATAATTAGATTTGGAACGGTTTATTATATTCAGGACTTTTTAAATGTATAGTTGTCGCATTTTGTGTCTACTAGTCATTTTGTCACAGCAAAGCGTAGGTAAAAATGCTGGTACGTAGGTAAAACGTAGGTAAAAATACATACACTGTAAAATACTGTAACGTAGGTAAAAATACATTTTAGGATCATTTGGATAATGAGGATATAAAAAATGGTTATAGGGAATGTTTAACACTACAAGTACAGACATGGATTTGTTACATGGAGTCAAAGTCCATTGATTTTTTTTTATTATTATTATTGTAAGCTACGCATGGAGTTTATTACGAAAACTTCTGAGATTCAATAAATCATTTAATTTCTAAAAAGATTGGAAGAAACGGCAAATTATTTAATTATAATAACAGGCAGTAAACAATAGGGAGACAATTAGAGTCCTGTATTACTCAAAGGGTAGAAGATCGCTCGCGTCGCGACAATTAGTTTTAAATTGTAAACGCAACTGAAAAACAAATTCCTGTACAACTATGAATTATGTGTTTCGAGCATTATGTGCAAACTAAAATTAGAAACACTGTTTTTCAGTAGCGTAGAGTGAGATTTTTGTCTGTGGAAGATGAAAATTTGGTAAAAAGTTTAATAATACAAGAAATATTTAAATTGGAATTCGCTGTTTCATAAGTTTGCATACTCCCAGAACCAGCCTAATAGCAACAATCCTAAAGTTAGGTTCATGCAACCACTGAGTGGTATTAATTACATTTTGATGAGACTTCTGCAAGCGATTATGAATAAGTTATATACATAATGTATAAGGAAAGTATTGTGACGGGGTCGAAAATTCGAATTCGAGTTTGCGACGGGAGAGCACGTTTCAAGCATCCCTGATCACGAATCGAACATTTTTGAAGTAATGACTGTGTGTGTGTGTGTGTGTGTGCGTGTGTGTGTGTGAAAGTATGTGTGTGTGTGTGTGTGAAAGTATGTGTGTGTGTGTCTGTATGTGTCTGTGAATCTGTGGAGACGATATCTCACGAACGAATGGAGCGATTCGAATGAAATTTGGTACAAAAATCACAGTCTATGAATACTGGAAGCTTATTGTTTTAAAACACAATCGAATGTTTAGAACCCTCCTAAATTTTCGAATGAAATTTTGAAAAAATCATCAAAAAATCAAAACCTTTAATAAATTTTCGGAAATAGACATTTCTTATGTAATTTTGCCTTGGAAAACGATTGATATAAATTTTAGAACGCTAGCTTGAACCGTTCTCGAGATATTGCACATTTTTCAAATAAATTTATCAAAAAGTCCCATAAATTAAAAAAAAATATTAACTGTTAAGAAACGTGTTTACTTTCCATATGTAATATCATGCGATAAATTTGCTGACATCATTTTCGTGGATCTAACTCGTTCCCTTCATGAGAAAATATACTTTGAGTAATACTTTAGTATTTGAACGCCAATAGTCATTTATCCGCTATAAGAATAACTTACTTCTCCATCCATAACGCTTGGCGAAATTTTGACAACAAATTTAGCGGAATGCCGCCAACTTGGCGAGATTTGGGTGACAAATTTAACGGAATGTCGTCAACTTGGCGACATTTTTAAATGTTGCCAAATTAACGAAAATCTCGCCAAATGGATAAAAATGACTCTAAATCAATGAAAATGATGACTAATTCAAGAAAATTCAATATCTTTGAAAGAATATAAGTATAGATATAAGAATATAAGTAGAGATAGTATAAGAATAACATCTTTTTAACTGTAAAAGTAGAAAATTCATTGCATTATATTAGGAAAGTCATGTGTCGCCCACATCAGATTTTTTTTATCTGGATCGATAAATTGCCAAAAGCGCCCAACTTAAATATATGTGATGTTAAATCAATGTTTAAAACATTCTGCCGTAAATCTTATACATAATTATTTCGATATGAAAGAAGTAAAGTCGTTGTATTATGCAGCGAAAATCATCTGTCCACGTCAGCTTTCTAATTTGTCATACGTAGTATTGATAAATGTTGTTTTCATGAAACTTCCGAATTTGATATTTTGATGCCAATATATGTCTTAAGACTTTCTGGACACGTTTTGACTATTTTTGGAGGGATGTCCGTCTGGCTGCCTGATGTCGTTATTCGATTTCTTGCGTTTAAGATAGCAGCCTTAAATATTAATGGATTTTCACGAAACTTCATATCCGGCTTTGTTTTCGAAAAATCTGGAACTGGAGAGAATTTTTTTTTAAATTCGAGCGAAAACTTCGAAACGTATTAGAAATATTATATTTTTTAACATGGAAAGCATAGGACAAAATTTGAGATAATCATGATTAAATGGTTTACTTGTGGTTCAATAATTACGATACTTAATAGTTGCAATCATTGTGAAAAATTGCCGAGATATAATTATTTTGTTTCTGATATTATTAGCTCCCCTTGGGGGGCAAGTTACCCCACCCCCACCCCATCAGCAGAGGGGCACATTATCAAGTATGGTATCAATCCAAAAACAAATTTTTAAGCTCTTTAAAGAGAAGGATAACTTTGAAAGCGGTATCCCTTGAACGACAACTTTGATTAAATCTCTTTCCTTTCAGGTAAATAAATCAATTTAAAATCTCAACTCGGGAACTGTGCCCACCAATTTCAGAGGATAACTTCTGACCTTTCGGCAAAGTTTCATTAATTTTACTGTGCTGGACTACGAAATTTCCTTTTCCGTTTATTTCGGGTTCATTTTCAATATTTCCGGAGCACTATTCCGTGCGAAACGCTTGAGATTGTTGGTTAAGATAGTCATGTGTCATTAGCAGAATTTGGACTATATATGATTTGAAATCGAAACATTTAAAATACGCTTTGGTTTCAGGGTTAAAAAACCAGTCTTCTTCTTCAGGAGAAGTAAGGCGTATAACGAATTTGAACCCTTTTGGAGGCTGTAGTCTCTGAAACCAATTGGTTTCCTTACATTTGTTTTTCCCTTTTTCTCGCTTTTTCTAACACTTTACAACAAAGTTGAAAAGTGTTTATGACTTTGTTCATTCTGTCTGTCTGTCTGTCTGTCTGTCTGTCTGTCTGTCCGTTAGCACGATAACTGCCGTAAAAATGACTTAATCAAAATGAAATTTTAGTATGTTGTTCAGACGGTATGTAGGACCTATGGGAATATAAATAAATAATATCACCCCATTAGTTTTGGATTGAACCCGGGCTGAAAAAATGAAATACATTGAACCCAATGGGACCAAATTTTTCAAACATTTTTTAAGCGGATTTAAATTTCACAAATTGCTTCGAAAATTTTAGGTAATATTCAAATTGTTCCATAAAATATATAAAAAAAAATTCAGCGAAATATATTCAGTAGTTTTTTAAATAAAAATTAAAATAATAATTACACCTCTTACATGAAGCGATCACGTGACCATGATATGAAACGATCACGTGACCATCTTCAAAATATAATACGGCATCCATCTTGTCTATTATCTCATCCATCTTGTCATACGGCATTATTCTGGGACTAGCCGTTTTCGAAATATTTTAGTTTTTTCGCATTTTCGTTACTCCACCTTTGAAAATAAGCCCAGTTACCAAATTCAAACGAAAATTGAATTAAAAGTAAAAATTCAGTGTCATTTAAAATAATTATGGGTGTTATTTTATGCAATTAACCTCAATTTAACGAATTATTGAAGAAATTAAGAAAACGTGAGTATGAGTCTGTGGCGAAAGTCATGTGCTGCCCACATCAGATATTTTTTAATTGATGAAGGGTTTTCTTTAAAACCTCTGAGTAGCATTAAACGTGAAAGCAAATCTATATTATATAGCTGAGAGAGACGGACTGAATAACGGATAAATTACACCAAAACTGCTTAAGGAATAAATTTGAAACTTTACTTACATGTGCATCTTGACTACAAGTAATGAGAAAAATCTAATGCCATGGAATTTTGTTCGAAATATTTATAAATCACAAAATATACTCATCATATATCACTCATATATCAAATATCAAATATCAAATATCACATCATATATCAAAATATACTCATCATATATCATATATCACTTTTATACCCTCATGTACAAAAAAATATTAATTTTCTTAATTAATTTTACGGATGTACAGTCAACCGTTCTTGATATATTTCAATTTATAGTAAAAGTAGGCGATTTTTACTTTCCCTGCAATACATTGTAATGTATAGGGAAAGTATTGGAATCATGCCGAAAATCGCAACTCGAGTTTTCGATGGATCTACACGTTTCGAGACCTCTAGAATACGAAAAAACTATTTTTAGCGTGACGTCTGTGTGTCTGTCTGTCTGTGCAAATTTTGTATCCACTCTAACTAAAAAACTAATTGACAGAATTTCATAAAAATTTGGTAGGTAAATCACTTGTGGAAGTATCTGGTGCTGATTAGTTTTGGTATAATTCGAAATAAAAGAACCCGCCTTTTTTGCGAAATGGCCCGCAAAAGGCTGTGTCCACTCTGGCTGGAAAACTACTGGACCGAATTTCACAAAATTTGGTAGATAAGTCGCCTGTGGATTATCCTGGTGCTGATTAGATATTGGTACGATTCGGAAAAAGTAGCCGGTCATTTTTTTTTAAAATGGGCAAAAATCGTCAAAATCTGAAATAAAAAACTACGTATGCTTAAATATATCCATTAAATAATCGATTTACACGTAATATTTAACGATGAAAGGAATAAGACCAACCCCATTACACTAGGACTGGCCGTTCTCGAGATATTTTAGTTTTTCATATTTTCTCTAAGTCACCTTTGAAAAGAAGTCCAGTTACCAAATGAGAACGAAAATTGAATTAAAAGTGAATTAAATGTAATTAAAATAAAGAGAACGTGGATATAAGTCTGCAGGGAAAGTCATGTGCTACCCACGTCAAATTTTCTTATTACATTTTATCAATGAAATTGTTCATACCATGAAGGTCAATGTAAAGAGGCTATTCTTTGAATCAAACTATTAAAAAATAATGCTACAATTCATTCATGTTTTATCTTAACATGTCAGAAAACGTTAAAAATAAGCAATGTACAGTGATAGGAGGTGAAATACTGTTTCACATATCGAAATTTCCATGTATTCTATGTATAAAATGTGTGTCAGTTTTAAGCTTAAATTTGAAACGCTACGAAACCTGGGTGTAAATGGCAAATTTTAAATACACATATTAAACAAAAGAATTAATCCATGTGCCATTTACACGCCATATTCACCAGCCATTTACACGGTGTGCAACCTAGATGTAAACAACTAGTTTGAAATATACATGTCAAGCACAGCAGAAATCAATGTACCATTTACACGTCACACTCAGCTGCCATTTACACGGTGCGAAACCTGCATGTAAACGGCTAGTTTAAAATACACATGTTAAACAGAGCAGAAATCAAAGTTGGAAATTTTAAACTTCAGCACAAAATGAAAGATAAAATCCAGAGCTATCCGTTTCCAAGAGCAAAACTTCGATCTTTAAGCGTACTGTTGAACTACATCCTCTTTTCAATCACAGCTGTCAACACTGCAGGATATAATCGATGACGTTTTTTTCCAGAGCATTTGGAGCTGTCAGATATTTGGCATAGATCAGGCATGGCAAATCTGATTAAGCCAGTGCGCCAGATGAGACATTTTTGAACCTATATAAAGCCAGATTCGATTTTTATACAATCAGAATGTATACATTGTGGATTCATTTAACTAACACCCACGCAACAATCTCATTTTACTTTCCCTACAATACATAGTGATGTATTGGGAAAGTATTTGAATCATGTCTAAAATCGCAGCGGATCTACACGTTTTGGAACCTCTAGAATACAAAAACTATTTTAAGCGTGATGTCTATTTGGGCGTCTGTCTGTGTGTCTGTCTGTTTGTACAATGTATGTATCCACTCTAACTCAAAAACTAATGAACTAAATTTCATATAATTTTATAGATAAATTATTTGTGTGTTACCCTGGTGCGATTAGATTTAGGTATGATTCGGGGTAAAAGAACCTGCCTACTTTTGAGAAATGTCTCGCAAAAATCACATGTATTCATCTAGCTTAAAATGAATCAACCAAATTTCACAAAATTTGGTAGATAAGTCACATGTGGGTTACCCTGGTTCTGATTAGATTTTGGTACAAATCGGAAAAGACAATGTTCTTTATTTGCAAAACGGCTCGCAAAAATCGTCAAAATCTAAAGTAAATAACTACGTACACTCAAATGTATTCGTTAAATGCTTGTTGTGCATGGAATTTTCGGGATGAAAAGAATGAGGACAACCCCATTACTCTAGAACCAGCCGTTATCGAGATACTTTAGGTTTTCGCGTTTTCGCTACTCTGCTTTTGAAAATACATCCAGTTAACAAATAGAAACAAAAATCGAATTAAAAGTGCAAATTCAGTGTAATTTCGAGTAATTATGAGTGTTATTTTGTACAATTAGACTCAGTATAATTAATTGTTTCAGAAATAAAGAGAGAGAATGAATTTGAGTCTATAGATAAAGTCATGTGCTGCTCACATTATAAATTTTAGCTTCAAACTGTTCTATAAACTGTTACAACAGTATAACAACTTTATTCGAGTTATAAAGAATGAAAAATAGCATTATAATTTTTGGGCATGGTCCTAACATTGGGATTGCATCCTATAAGATGATTCTGTGAGGTATGATCATTAAAAATAATATTCCTGGATCCTTTTGCTTTTGTAAATAAATGTATATACTACTTTTCCCATATACATTTTCGTATAATGTATAGCGAAAGTATTGTGACAGGGTTGCATTCGAGTTTTTGACGGGAAAGCATGTTTTACGCATCCATAAACTCAAATCGGACATTTTAGAGATGATCCCTTTATTGTGTGTTTATCAATGTGTGTGTTCGTGAATCTGTGGACGTGAAACCTGATGGATGACTTAAGCGTTTCAAAAACAATTTAGTACGCTTATTACAATCAATGAATACTGCAGAACGTTATTGATTGCTGGCGAACTATCGCCAACTTGGCGACTTTTTAAATGATGCCAAATTGACGATAATATCGACAAAATTTTCAAAAGTAACGCTGAACTAATTCCACAAAATTGATTAATTAATTAATTAAATATTTTAATATGTGGGCTCTATTGCCTATTGGAAATTAGATTTGTACGAAATAATTAAGTACTATATACTGCAAAATAGTTAAGTTAATTAAGTTCTTCGAAATACATAGTTTTATACGTTGTCATCTTGAAAAGCGCCAAATCTACATTCAGCGTTAAAAATCTGATGTGGGCAGCACATGACTTTCCCTGCAGACTTAACGGTCTCTTTATTTTAACTAAATTTATTTCACTTTTAATTCAATTTTCGTTCTCATGCGGTAACCGGGCTTATTTTCAAAGGTGGCGTAGGGAAAGTACGAAAAACTAAAATATCTCGAGAACGGCTAGTCCTAGTGTAATGGGGTTGATCTTATTCTTTTCATCGTTAAAAATTACGTATTAAATCAGCATTTAATGGATATATTTAAGTATACCCAGTTCTTTAGTTTAGATTTGGACGATTTTTGCAAGCCATTTTGCAAAAAAAGGCAGGTCATTTTTTTCCGAATCGTACCAAAATCTAATCAGCACCAAGGTAACCCACAAGTGACTCCTCTACTGAATTTTGTGAAATTCGGTCCATCAGTTTTTCAGTTAGAGTGGATACAAGCTTTTGCGGGCCATTTCGCAAAAAAGGCGGGTTCTTTTATTCCGAATTGCACCCAAAATTAATCAGCACCAGACTCGCTCACAAGTAACTTACCTACCAAATTTTGTGAAATTCGGTCCATTAGTTTTTTAGTTAGAGTGGATACAAAATCTACACAGACAGACAGACAGACACACAGACATACACACAGACACACAGACAGACACACTCACAGACACACACACAGACGTCACGCTAAAAATAGTTTTTTCGTATTCTAGAGGTCTCGAAACGTGTAGATCCGCCGAAAACTCGAGTTGTGATTTTCGGCATGATTCCAATACTTTCCCTATACATTACCATGTATTGCAGGGAAAGTAAAAATATTATGACCTGGGTCTTATACATTTTTTCGCTATGAAAGAAGTAAATTCATGGCATTATGTAAGGAAAGTCATATGCTGACCTCCATCAAATTTTATTTATATTATTAATTATTATAAAAAAGTGGATCTAAAGTCTGTTAAATAATAATAAGTAAGAAAATTCAAGATATAATATACACTCTATATATTTCCATATCTTTTTCACAAGGCATTTTTCCCTACATCAATTCTTATTAACTTCACGTGTCTTGTAGTGACTTAACTAACACTACTGCTGTGACACTTGAAAAAAGTATAGCTTTCTCGAAAACTGTTTGGAACTTGAGATTTTGACGTATAAGCACATTTTAAAAACTCTTGAACACTTTCAAAAAATTTGCCGGTGTCTGTGTGTATGCGTTTGTGTACGTGTGGCGTGGAAAAAATAATTTAAGAACTAATGCTCATTTCTGTCTGAAATTTTATATGTGGGTACATATGCAGAAAACTAAAAGTAGATTCTCATGATTAGAATGCAAAAATTGATATTTAAATTTGATATTTTGGTAGCATGGTTTCCTATGCGGAACAGTGATAATTGCTGAAACCATGGAGTTAGAAAGAAATAGGGGTTAAATCTCCTATGGATGGAACGCCTGAAAATAAGATATTGCTTTGGGAATTATATCAAGGTGTAGCCACTATTACTACAGTAGTCGCTATTGTTAGTTGACACAAGAGAAAGGCGTAGGATATAGTATACGTATTTCTGACTATTTTTACTTTCCCTGCAATACATGGTAATGTAAAGGGAAAGTATTGGAATCATGCCGAAAATCGCAACTCGAGTTTTCGACGGATCTACACGTTTCGAGACCTCTAGAATACGAAAAAATTATTTTTAGCGTGACGTCTGTATGTGTGTCTGTGTGTCTGTGTGTCTGTCTGTCTGTCTGTGCAATGTATGTATCCACTCTAACTCAACAACTAATGTACCGAATTTCATAAAATTTGGTAGGTAAGTCACTTTTATGGGACCCTGGTGCTGATTAGTTTTTAGTACGATTCGTAAAAACAGAACCCGCCTTTTTTTGCGAAATGGCCCTTAAAAATTCCATTTATCCACTATAGCTAAAATACTAATTGACCAAATTTCACAAGTTTGGTAGATAAGTTACTTGTAGGATACTCTGGTGCTAATTAGATTTTGGTACGATTCGGAAAAAAACAACATGCATTTTTTCACGAAGTGGCCCTCCAAAATCTAAAAAAAAAAAGACTAAGTAGTGTATGCTCAAATGTAGCAATTAAATTCTTGTTTTATATGCAATTTTTGAAGAGGAAAATAATATAACACATTCCAATATGCTAACCGTTCTCGAGATATTTGAGATTTCTTGCATTTTTGTTACCCTGATTTCAGAAAAATGTCCAATTACCAAATAAAAATAAAAATTGAATTAAAAATGCAAATTTAGTGTTATTTGCTTCAATTAAACTCAATATAATGAATTATTGAAGAAATAAAGAAAATATGATTTTGAATCTGCAGGGAAAGTCATGTGCTGCCCACATCAGATTTTTTAATTAAGGACTCCTCAATTATAAGTATAATTAATGAGTATTTTTTCATAATTGTAGGATAAAGTACAGAATATATAGAGATAAAAATAAATGGAAAAGTAAAATAATTTTGAATACTTAATATTCCTTATTGCTTCATTTCTACTTTGCATTTTGCTAATAACTTACTTTTACAAAATGAACAATTAAAATACCTATTTTAGGCCTTTCGCTACAGGAATACATACAATGCAGGACTACTTATTTTACCCCAGCACCACCTGCATTATTGTCTCAAACGATATTGGCGTTTTCTTCATATGGAGTTTTAACTCCTCACTTTTACCTCCATGGCCAGAACAATGTTTATGACGTGGAGGTAAAAGGAACGAGTTAGAACGTCATGTTAGAAAATCGCCAAAATAGTTTGAGACAATAATTCAGGTGGCGCTAGGATAAGACAAGTCCCACTACATTGTATGTAATTTTATTGCGAAAAACTCGAACTGAATAGAATGATATTTATTCAAACTATTTTAGTTTTCAAAGATAAATTCTCAGTGAAATGCAAATTATAACCCAAACACGAAATAATATTCCTGCGTATTCAAATGTATTTCAATTTTCAAATTACTTTTGTCCCCATGTATCGAGTTCTACAGCCAGAAACAAAAAACTTCTCCTATTTATAATTCGGGAATTTTAATTTAAACGACTCAAATATATATGCACTGAACACTACACTTTGTAAAGAATCTTGCTGTCCCTAACCAAGGATCGAACTGCCGATCTTCATGCAGGTCAGCCGATATTCTTCAAATTGAGCTACACTGGGGTCAATTGCAAGCGCTTATTGTCAAAGTGAATCCTGAAGCTTTTCTGTTGTACCAAATAAGAAAAAATCTGATGTGAGCAACACATGACTTTCCTTATATAATGCAATGAGTTTACTACTTTTACAATAAAAAAAATTGGTTTTTCTTATAGTAGATACTTACATTCTTTCCAAGATATTGAATTTTCGACAGTTAGTCATCATTTTCATTGATTTAGCGTCATTTTTATCCATTTGGCGAGATTTTCGTTAATTTGGGAACATTTCAAAAAGTCGTCAAGTTGGCGACATTCCGCCAAATTCGTCGCCAAAATCTCGCCAAGCGTCATGGACGAAGAAATAAGTTATTCGTACAGCAGATAAATGACTATTGTCGTTCAAATACAAAAGTATTACTCAGAGTATCTTTTTACATGAATGAAACGACCTGGATTCAAGAGAATGCTGTCACCCAATTTATCGCATGGTATTACATATGAAAAGTGAACATGTTTCTCAAGAGGAAATATTTTTTTTTATTTTATATGACTTTTTGATAATTTTTTTTAAAAATGTGCAATATCTCAAAAACGGTTCATGTTAGCATTCTAAAATTTATGTCAATCGTTTTCTAATGAAAAATTACATAAGAAATGTCTATTTACGTAACTCTATTAGCGGTTTTGATTTTTTGACGATTTTTTCAAAATTTCACTCGAAAATTTAGGGGGGGGGGGTCTGGGCATTCGATTGCGTATAAAAACAATAGGCTTCCAGTGTTTATGGATTGTGATTTTTGTACCAAATTTCGTTCAAATCGGTCCATTCGTTTGTCAGTTATCGTCTACACAGGCTCACTGACACACACACACACACACACACAGACATCACTTCAAAAATGATTGTTTCGTGATCAGGGATGCTTGAAACGAGCTCTCCCGTCGAAAACTCGAATTCGAATTTTCGACCCCGTAACAATACTTTCCTTATACATTATGTATATAAGGAAAGTAAAAATGCGAAATTACAAACAGTAGCGACACCTACATGAAATTATGGTATTTCAAAGCTTTTCATCCATAGGTGTATTTCCCCCCTCAGTCCTCTCTATGGATGGTCGTATAATTTTGCAGAAAATTGATAATTTATACAACGCTTAAGGTAAGATATCTTTTCATCGAGAAATGACAATTTCGTTGTGCAGTTTGTAAAAGACATGTCTTTAACTCATATAGAGTTAAAGACATATCTTTCACAAACTTGCTACTCTTAACGCTATGATCTGGTTCCCTTGTGAAGGTTAGAGAATTTTGTTGCGTAAATCTAAGATGCGCTAGCTAAAGTGACAAACGTTGTAGTAATTGATACTAAAGGACCTTAAGACCAAGGGCAAAACCACACTGACATAGGAAGTTAACAAGTTTATTGTGCACTCAAGAGTAATAGAATAATACATCAGCTAGCTGCGTAAATAAATATAGACAAATAACTAAAACAGCCAGTATTGCACATTCTCGACATATGACAAACATCGATCAATAGTGAACTTTGACCGGGCCTGGTGATATAACTATCTTTACGTAATCAATGGAATAGATATAAATAGTTGATGCTTACTCATCTTCTTCTTAGGATATCTAAATCTTGTCCAGGTCAGCTGGTGATACTAGATTTTTACGAATACAGTTGTATCAACAGCAGTTACCTTTCCACCTTTCACACATAACTACCAACTTCCGGCTCAATTGGGGTACTAACTCGACTTAAACTCCAATTTTAACAGGATTTTTTTTTTTTTTTTTTTTTTTTTTCCAGACTTTTAGCAGAATTCCTGACCAACTTTCAACCAGGATTTTCATCAATCTTTTCACCAGCCTTTCACCAGTCCATCAACTGGACTACTCAGGACTTTATCTCCCCATACTATCTCTCTCACCCACGTTCCTAAACTTATCCTTTCGCTGTGTAGGACCGCAGAATGTTGCTTGGCTCAGCAATTGGTCTACATAACAGAATCAGTCAGAAACTGTTAATATAAAACTATAGATAAATTATAACGTAACTGATGGAAATAATAACCAAAAGATAGATAGAACTCCATAAGTTCAAAAACTTATACATTCTGAGTGATTGATAGATATATCTGAAACTTAAACACTTGCAAATCATATTGGATAAAGATACTGCACATAAGACGAAAACCCTAGATGATAAATCAGACACTAACATACGTTCAGGAAGAAAATACAATATCCATAGCTATCTATATCAAGAATTTTTTTTTCTTTATATTTCGCTTACAGTTCAAATAAACCCTCTTTTCAACCGTTACTATCACATCTACCAGAAATAATCGATAACATTTTCCAATATATATGAAGTAGTCAATCTGAAGACTAGGATCGAAACTTCTTCCTCAGGTCAAAGGTCAGGATTCGGAGCTCAGACTCCGAGCTACGAGGTTGTGATTTTGTGAAGCTGCTGCTTTTTGATTGTGGTGACTTTCTTTGCTTAAGTTTGGCGTGTCATATCTAGTTACGATAGAACACGTCGGGCTAAGCAATTACAGCTTTGTTGTGTACGGATTTCTCGCCATTTTGGATTCGTGCTTTTTCAACTTTGGAGTGCCACGTGTGTTTTTCCCACGTGGTAGTGCTATTGCTTTGATCGTTTCTACGCTGACGACATGGATTTGGATGCATTCGATACGGAAGCTACTCGCGGACTTGCTGGTGAGCTAGACGAAGATGGACTGCGGCCTCTCAGGGATGCCATGATTGAATATTGTGATACTCTGCCCAAGGATGGATTGATGCCCGCTTGGAAGGAAGAAGTGAAAAACGGTGTGAACTTTTGTGCACTGGCAATCTACACTCTGACGCTACACATCAGGGAGCTACTGACGAATGGACTACTCGGACGGGACGAGGACCAAGTCTCCAAGATTCTGGGTTCGTTTCTTTCTGTAAATTCTTTTTTGTTGGTCCAGAATTTGGATAGGTTTTATGCTAGTAATTTAAATGAGATTTATAACTGTGAAGGAAGTAATTCTAGTGATGTAATTAAATGTAAAATGATAGAACTAGGCTTAATTAAAGAAATTAAAGATGAAGATAAACTTAAACCTGTTGAAAATCCAAATAAAAAGAGGAGGATAGAGGGGCAATCTACTATGGATGCTCCTACTAAAAACCAGAATGGAGAATTAAACTTAAAATCTAATGACAAGGATAACATGGATTGTAGTGAAAAAATTGATAAAGATGTAAATGATAATGTTAAAACTAAGAGTTATGCTGAAATTGTCGCGCAACCTATAGTGTTCAAAAGTGCACCAAAACCAAAAACGGTTCAAAATAGTGACAGGCAAAATAGTGTAGTGGTTGAGAAAAAAGACCCAAAAGCGGAATGTTTTTTCATCAAGTTTAATGACAATTACCAGGCTCTCCTTAAAAAATTAAATGAAATCTCAGGTAATAAAGTATCTGGCAAGCTCACAGGAGACATGCTAAAATTGATTCCAAATGACGCTGATGCCTATAGTGTTGTACAACGCCATTTATCTAGTGAGAAAATCCCCTTCCACAGTTTAAACTTAAAGACGGAAAGGCCCAAAAAGGTAGTTTTGAAGGGGCTACCAACAAACTATAACATTGAGGAAATAAAAATCACTCTAACATCCGAAGGATTAGATGTAGTCCGGGTTTCTCAACTGAGAAACACAAAAACGAGATTGCCCCTGCCGATCTTCTTAGTCAGCATTAGGCCTACGGAAGACGGGCAGAGGGTATACCGACTGACAAGATTAGGATACTTGGCTGTGAAGGTAGAGGCCTTCAGAGCACGGGGCTTCAAAATCTGCTACCGGTGCCAGCAATTCAATCATTCCTCTGAGAATTGCAGCATGCCACCAAAGTGCCTTAAGTGTGCCGAAGAACACTTCACACGTGACTGCCAGAGACCCAGGACAGAGAAGGCGACGTGTGCTAACTGCAATGGAGATCACCCGGCGAACTTCAGGCAATGCCCGAAGAACCCCTGGAACAGAGGAAAGGCACCGGGGTATGCCCCCCTCCCCCCAAAAATCAGATACCCCCTTGGAGGCAAAAGGCCCTCGGTCTAAACCCTCAGACACCCCATCAGGACTCCTCGCACTCTGTGCCGCAGGTTAAAAGAACTCAAACTTCAGCACCTACCAGATCGGTGCAAGAGCAGGCCCCTAAACCGTCGACCTCCAGAGAAATGACTGTTGAGGAAGTGAGAATAGCTCATGAAGACATAAATCAGAGGATAGCAATTGATAAAGCCGCCAAAGAGGCAAGAGAAGCAAAACAAAGATTAGAAAAAAAGGTTCAGGAATGGCAGAAAACTAAACGCGCCCGAGAAGAGCTCGCGCAAACACAGCAGTTAGACAAATCGGCTGAAAAAAAACAAAAGACTACCGAGGTCCAAAAGGATACTCACAAAACAGATCAAACCGCGGTTGAGGCTGAGGAAATTGTAGCTGAGACTGAGGAAATGGAAGCTGAGACTGAACTTGCTGATAAATCCAATGATGAAAAGATGGATGAAATCCTCAACCTCGTCAGAGGATTTCTCAGTATGTTCAACCTAGACGATATAAAACATCTGTTGATGCAGCTCGCTGAGTTAATTCAAAAAAAGAGCGATCCAATGCAAATGGTCTTTGAGGCTTTTAAATTAATCGCGAAATTTAATAAAAACAGTGAGAAACAAACCCGCCATGAATAGGTCCCAAAAAGAAAGTTTTAAAATAATATTTTGGAATGCGAACGGCATATCTCCAAGAATAAATGAACTTAGGAGCTACGTAAATGAAAATGATGTAGATGCCCTGCTAATCCAGGAAACTAAAGTTAGAGAAAACAAAAAACTAAATATAGCAAACTATAATAGCTATCATACCCTTAGCTCAAATATAACTGCTAGAAATCCCCATGGAGGAACAGCAATATATATTAAAAGTAATATTCCCCACGAGGAAATAAACAACATAAATCTTCAAGGTATAGAAAATACTAGTATAAAAATTAAAATAAATAATGTAAACCCATTTATCCTAACTTCAATATATGTCAAAAACATGAGTGGTATAAATGTAGCTGCGCAGCTGGAACTGCTTTTCTCGCGATATCCAAACACAATACTCGCGGGCGACTTCAATGCACACCACCGAGCGTGGGGCAGCAGGAGAGCCAACACACGCGGTACACAGATACATAGATTGCTAAACACAACAAACACTGACATCATTGCACCGTCGAGACCAACCTGCTTCTCAGGTGCCAATGGCTCATTCATAGACTTTGTCCTAACGAGAAACATAGAATACGCTCACACAATTGATACCCTGGATGAATTCGACTCGGATCATCTACCGGTACTGGTGACATTCGATTTGAACACTCCCCTTCCAGCCTCTCTGGGACAAGAGAGGGTGAACTGGAACGTTTTCAAAAGAGCACTTTTCGAGCCGCATTTAGCAGTACCCAACATTATGAGTACGGCGGATATTGACTCTGCCACGCACACACTCACAACAGAAATCAGGAGAGCTATTGCATTTGCCACAACACATCGTGAGTCATCAAAAATGCCAACACTTTCCCACCATGGCAAACAGTTAGTTAAACAGAGAAATAGAATGCGTAAGACATGGCAGGCTAACAGAGACCCTACCCTTAAAATGGAGCTTAATAGACTCACGTGTAAAGTCAGTGAAAAAATTGTCGCAGAAAAGCAGCAACAGTATAAAGAATTAATCGAATCCCTTAGCCAGGAAGACGTATCGCTCTGGCAATTCGCTAAAAGACTCAGAAAACCTCAAATTAAACTCCCGCCACTAATAGATGGCGCTAATATTGCGTACTCAGACGAAGAAAAGGCAGAGGCGCTTGCTAGGCATTACGAAAAGCAATTTGAACCAAACCACGATCTAATGTGTCAGGACACCCTAAGAATGGTTAGGCAAACTCTAAACAATTTCAGGAACTCCCCGGTCACGGCTGAGATTAACCCAGCCACCCCGCAAGAAATAGTAGAGATTATCAAAAACCGTAAAAGCCCAGGGCACGACAAAATCAGGAATATCGCGGTAAAAAACCTACCCTTAAATATAATATTTTACTTGACCATCTTAATAAATAAAATACTAGAACTAAATTATTTCCCCAAAGAATGGAAGGAAGCGATAATTATAGCGATCCATAAACCTGCTGAGGATGCCTCAATTCCAGCCAACTACAGACCAATCAGTTTGTTGCCGACACTTAGTAAAATGACTGAGAAAATAATTCTTAAGAGACTGAACACGCACCTTAGTGAGAATGACATTATCATTCCGGAGCAGTTTGGATTTCGGCCAAAACACTCCACCACTCATCAATTGCTGAGAGTGGTAGAGTACATTTCTTCTGGTTTTAATAATAAGACACCCACAGCTGCGATTTTTCTTGACATCCAAAAAGCCTTTGATAAAGTGTGGCACTGTGGATTAGCTTACAAATTGATCACTCTAAAAGTCCCTGACGCACTTGTCAAACTTTTAATTTCATACCTAAATAACAGACACTTTCAAGTCAGAGTAAAAAATAACTTATCTACACCCAAGCTCATTAAAAGTAGTGTACCGCAAGGATCCATCCTGGGCCCGACACTCTTTAACATATATCTAAATGACATTCCCAGGACCCCAGACACGGAGCTGGCACTCTATGCAGACGACAGCGCGATACTTGCAAAACACCCTTACATCTCAGTAATGCACAGACAGCTACAACAACACTTAGACATACTCCAAACATGGCTGGAAAAATGGCGAATAAAATTAAATCCCAATAAATGTCATTGGATTTATTTCTCAAGAAAACGTAAACCTCCGCCTCCTCTGTACATAAACAACCATGCCCTAAAAGCGGAAAAATCTACTAAATACCTAGGTGTAACGATAGACTCCCACCTAACTTGGAAACTGCACGTAACGAACATAATCAAAAAAGCGTATATAACCATAGGAGCCTTATACCCAATGATAGGAAACGGAAATCTAAGTTATCAAAATAAACTCCTAATTTATAAATCGGTCATCTGCCCGGGAATGCTGTATGCAGCACCCGTATGGGGATATGCCTGTAAAACTACCATAGACTTATTAGAGACAAGACAAAACAAAACCCTAAGGATTATAAGGAAAGCCCCTAGATACTTAAGAAACTCGGGAATTAGGAAAGACTTCAAAATAAAAACTGTTAGAGCCCAAATCAAAAAGCTAGCGCTTAAATTCTACAAAAATCTGCCATCTGTCCCAAATGAACTATTATTTAATCTGCATGACTATGATCATCGCAAGGCTAAATCTCGTAAGAGACCCCGCTCGGTACTTAACTTTGATATTCGGTACTAGGAACGTCCCACCTTAATCAGTTGATATTAAAGAAAACTCGCGATCTTTGGTTTTCTACAAAATGTTTAAAATCCTAAACTGCTAAAATGCTAGGTTACCCTCAGATCTGCATCAACCCCCCCAAAACTGCTTAAACTCTTAATGTGCAACAAACTGCCACACTAGGAGCTAGGACAAATAATAAAAACAGTAAATCAAAAGCCTCGAACCTCCAACTATGGACCAATGAAATAATGTCACAGTATGAAGATAAGAACCACACCTAGAGATTGGAGATTAAAGGCGCTTCGCGCCTGGTGCTCTGTTCTGGACGAAACTCTATGAAGACTAGGATAAGAAAAAGATTTATTAGTAAAATCGCAGTTATGTATCATTTTGTTCAATTTTAGAATAACTTGAATGAAAATATTTACGGAACTCATTCTTGGGACTAATTATTTATCTAATTTTTTGGAAGATAAAATCATTTTTACTCTTCATTCCATTTTTGAATTGGACTAGAAAATTTCTGGATTGTTTCTCAATCAAACTCCCTCATTAATGGTGACTGTCCTTTCTACCCTTCCACTTCGTAATTCCTAGTTAAATCTATCAATATCGTCTGCTTCCTTCTTTTCTTTCAGTAATTACATAGCTGTTTCCTGAATTTAGGTTATTTTATGAAGTATTTGTTGAAAAATTTATCTCTTATAGCCTCTGAAGCATTCATACATTTTCTGTTCGACGTATTTTTCGTGTATGTTTATTTGAGGCCAGAATATGTCCTCACATGAGGCATTTTTATTGCAATATTTAATGGGCATAGAACGGTTAACAAAGCTCGAGCCTGGCTGGCGCCGGTATTTACAACAACGTGAACTTTTAGGTCAAATACAATAAATTTGGGTGTCCCAGGCCAAAGGGGCTGAGAGGGGCCTTTATAAATGTCAAGTGATGCCATTGGGTTCAGAAGAACCAATGAGCAACAAGGGGAAGAAGGGCGGAGCTACACCCCCCCCTCCCCCTGCCGAAGGAACCACAAGTCACTCGGATCCAAAATGCGGGAGAGGTAACTCTTCGATACAAAATGTTGCAGAAGTGACTCTGATACAAAATGTGGTAGCAGTTAGACATATACAAGGAGTGCTGTTATATACGAAAGAGGTTGCAGTTGACTATAAGTACGAGATGCAAGCCACACACGAAAGAGTTATGGTCGTACGGTCAGCAATAAGACGGATGCAAGCCTCAGCGTGATGAGCCGAAGATTAAACTGTAAGGTATGTGCTCATTTCCCCAGGTCATAGACATTATCGAAATCTAATTTTGCTGGTCACATATTTCCCATTACTAGAGTAATTAAATGATAGTCGATAATTATGATAAATTGTTGTTAGTGATAAATTGATGTTGTAAATAAATTATATTGTTAAAGTTAAATAGGCTAGTTCTTGTAATATTGATTAATGAATTCTTTTCAGGACTTACACAAAAGGTAAAAATAATTGGAGGGTTATTGAGGCACAACAACTAGCGATGTACGATTTAAATGTTAATTCCACTTTATGAGATCAAAGGCCATGTTTTCAATGATTAATAACAATTAACGTTAATTGTTAATCAACAGTTTCCTTTTCTTTTTCGTATTGCGACAGTTTATAAACGGTAATATTTACAGCTGGTTTGAACAACACGTGCAACCTTCGTAAGAGGTTAATTTTTCATTAATATAGTAGGGCATTTATCTTGGTAGTTCTGCTTACTGAACAAGTACTTTTTATTATAGACTTTTACTCACACAAAGTATATATATATATATATATATGCGTGTGTGTGTATATATATATATATATATATATATATATATATTGTATGTGTGTTTATATATATCAATGCGAGGAATTGATGGACAAAACCCATGGCACATCGTTTTTATGTTGAAAAGTATACTGACATTTGGCGATTTTCTCTTTGACAACATATAAAATTATTTGGACGTACTCAATTAATTTATATTTCGCGCCTATATAGCTTCGAAATATTGCTGACATCTGCAAATCAATATATACTCCATTAAATAAAATATGTTTCTTTTTAATTCATACATTTGGCGTCATTTTTTGGCAATTTGAGGTCATTTTCATCAAGTTGGCGCCACATTAAAAAGTCGCCAAGTTGGCGATGTTTCGCCCAATTAGTGACCAAGGTTGACAAATTTATCGCCAAGTGTCACCGTTTTTATGATACTTATTACTGTTTATTTTAATGTAATTTTAAGGTGCATTCTTTAGAAAAACGTGCAATATCTGAAGAGCTGTTCAAGCTAGTATTCTAAAGTTTGTGCTATTAGTTTTAGATTAAAAATTACGTAAAAATTGATTATTTATTTAACATTATGGAATGTCCAGGGTTTTATGGTTGTTTCAAAAACTCAATCGAAAATTTAAGATTTTTCTGACTACGGTCAATCTTCGATTGCGTTTAAAATCAATAGTGTTCCAGTATTGACTGGTCGTAACGACAATACCAAATTTCATACCAAATTCTCCATTCGCTCGTGAGACATATCATCTATACACTCACGAACACACACACACAGACGCACACACTAACATATATATACACACGCACAGACATCACTTCAATAACATTCGTTTCGTATTCAAAGGTTCTTGAAAAGTTATCTTCAGTCGAAAACTCGAATTCGAATTTTCTACCCGTCACAATACTTTTCTTATACATTATCCTATGTACATAGGGAAAGTAAAAAGAGTCCAATATTCAGTTTCGCTACTATATATATATATATATATATATATATATATATATATATATATATATATATATATATTTATATATATAAATATATATATATATATATATATATATATACATATATATATATTTATATATATATATATATATATAATATTAAAACACCGTGAAATACTACATTACAAAATCATCTGAAATCACACTTAAAAGGCGCAAAGCTGCACTAAAAAGAGGATTAAAATATTGTCAAAAAGAAAAGAGGTATGGATGGAAACAATATACCAAAAGATGGCCGGGGGGAGTTGTGACCCCCTCACCCCGGTTAAGCATGCTTTACGTCGCTACAACACTCCCGGAGAGCCGGTACATTGCAAAAAGGAATACGAATGTATCAAATTGTAAGATGTAAATATACATCATACAGAAACAAATATAAGATATAATTGTCGAGATCCAGCCCTATCGAAATTCATCTACAGTAAATGTTTGAAATATGTTAAAAAGTGTGTGAATAATGTTTGAAACATGTTCACAAGTATAAATTAACAAAATTACAAAGCTTCCACTTAAAGAAGAATTTAAATATTGACACATAATAGAACAATAATAACAAAGTCTATTTCTAAAACCATATACCTGAATGACAAACAATAGCATATTACATGCAGATGTACATCCCATATTGTGTCATACAAGACCATGCAAATTTGCTACAACGTATTATACATTATACCCAATTCAAGAGGTCCCATATATATATATATATATATATATATATATATATATATATATATATATATATATATATATATATATATATATATATATATATATTTATATATATATAAATATATATATATATATATATATATATATATTTATATATATATATATATATATATATTCATATATATATATATATATATATACATATATATATATATATATATATATATATATATATATATATATATATATATATATATGCGTGTGTGTAAAAGAAAATTTTCTTTTTTTCTATTTTGCAGTTTATTCAAAGCATCCCACTACTCTATTCCACTAACGGATCTACACGTTTGGGGACCTCTAGAATACGAAAAATCTATTTTTAGCGTGATGTCTGTGTGTATGTATGTGTGTATGTGTGTCTGTCTGTGCAATATATGTATCCACCCCAACTCGATAACTAATGGACCAAATTTCATAAAAATTTGCTAGATAAGTCACTTGTGTGTCACCCTGGTGCTTTGGTATGATTCCGTAAAAAAGAACCCGCCTTTTTTGCGAAATTACCCGCGAAAATTGCCTGTATCAACGCTATCTGAAAAACTAATAGATCAAATTTTAAAACATTTAGTAGATAAGTCACTTGTAGGTTACCCTGTTGCTGATTAGATTTATGTATGATTAGGAATAAAATAACCTTCCTTTTTGGCGAAATGACTCGTAAAAAGCGTCAAATTCTAAAATAAAAAACTACATATATTAAATATATCAATTAAATGCTTGTTTTATACATAATGTTTAACAATGAAAAGAATAAGACCAACCCTATTACACCAGGGCTAGGCGTTCTAGAGATAGTTTAGTTTTTTCGCATTTAAGCTGCGACACCGTTGAAAAAAAAGTCCAGTTACCAACTGAGAACGAGAATTGGATGAAAAGTGCCAATTCTGTGTCATTTTAAGTAATTATGGGCGTTAATTTGTGCAAATAAACTCAATATAATAAAGTATTGAAAAATTAGAGAAAGTGAATATGAGTCTGCAGGGAAAGTCATGTGCTGCTCACATCAGATTTTTACTTTCCCTGAAATACATGGTATAGGGAAAGTATTGAAATCATGCCGAAAATCATAACTCGAGTTTTCGACAGATCTACACGTTTTGAGACCTGTAGAATACGAAAAATCTATTTTTAGCGTGACCTTTGTGTGTCTATCTGTCGGTGCAATGTATGTATCCACTCTAACTCAGAAACTAATGGACCGAATTTCATAACATTTGGTATGTAAGTCATTTGGGTGTGACCCTGGCGCTGATTAGTTTTTGGTAGGATTCGGGAAAACAGAACCCGCCTTTTTTGCGAAATGACCCGTAAAAATTTCATGAATCTACTCTAGCTAAAATACTAATTAACCAAATTTCACAAAATTTTGTAGATAACTTACTTATGGGATAGTCTGGTGCTGATTGGATTTTTGTACGATTTGGAAATGAACAACCTACATTTTTTTACGAAATGGCCCGCAAAAATCCCCAAAATCGAAACAAAAAAGGCTACGTATGCTCAAATGTATCAGTTAAATGCTTGTTCCATCAGCAATTTTTGGCGAGGAAAAGAATATAACCATCTTCATTACTTTAGGACTAACCATTCAAGGTATTTAAGATTTCTAGCATTTTTGCTACTCCGCCAAATTACCAAATAAAATAAAAATCGAATTAAAAATGCAAATTGAGTGTTATTTTGGGTAATTAAACTCAATCTAATGAATTATTAAAGAAATAAAGAAAAAATGAATTTGAGTGTGCAGGGAAAGTCATGAGCTGCCCACATCAGATTTTTTCTCTTCTCGCTGTAGGTATCTCCTTTACCTGATACAGTTAAGTTTACTGTTCTAAACGCAGATACGGGGATATCACTTTGACGAATGAAGATTGAACTTCTCCTTTGTTTTCAGGAAGAAGGCTAGTTTTTGCCTTCGAAACCGGTTGACACTGTCAGTTTTGTGTTAGATGTTGCTTTAAACGAAATTTTATTAGTGTTAACAGTTCGCTTACTTGACGTTTCTAAAAATTCACAAAAACCACCTAGGTGGCGACATTTCACTAAATTAATTGCAAAGGTTAGGCGACAATTTTCTGTTAAAACTGATATCAGCAGGTTGTTGTGAAACTGATATCTGCAGTTTGTTGTGAAACTGATATCAGCAGTTTGTTGTGAAACTGATATCAGCAGTTTGTTGTGAAACTGATATCAGCAGTTTGTTGTGAAACTGATATCAGCAGTTGTGAAAGTGAGAAAGTAAGTTTAGTAATTTGAAACTACGTAAACTAGATTCAAAATTTGCTGGAAACTGTTTGTTAGAAAGTGTCAAAGTATTTTAAATGTAAGTGAGACAGAAATACACTAAATATGTCAGTCTTTTTATGTCTCAATCAGGTGTAAAACAAGAGAATCCAAGCAATCCATTATCTTGGAAAGGAAGAGGGAGAGATAGAGTAAATATTGTCCTGGTGCATGTGAAAGAGTACATCCGGTATTCAATCACAGCTGTCAGAAGTACAAGATATGATCAATATTCTTCTTATAGCGTTTTATTATGTTCTGTTCCAAATGCAGATTGGCCCGTTCGATATGCAAATTCGTCCGTTCTAAATGCAAATTCGAACTATATTTACTTTTTCATACATAGTATTGAGACAGTATTGCTTACACGAAAATTTTCAAATTCGAAATATTGATGCCAATATATGTTCTAAGACCTCCTGAACACGTTTTGGCTATTTTTGGATTCTGCTTGTCTGTCTCTCCGTCTGATGTCTGTGGGCGATTTTTTTGCGTACATGATTAACTGCTGCAGATATTATTAGATTTTCACGAAACTTTATATCCGGCTTTGTTATCAAAACATCTATAGAACTAGATACACTCCTTTACTTTCCCTGCAATACATGGTAATGTATAGGGAAAGTATTGGAATCATGTCGAAAATCGCAACTCGAGTTTTCGACGGATCTACAAGTTTCAAGACCTCTAGAATACGAAAAAACCATTTTTAGCATGACGTCTGTGTGTGTGTCTGTGTGTCTGTCTGTGTGTCTGTCTGTCTGTCTGTGCAGATTTTGTATCCACTCTAACTAAAAAACTAATGGACCGAATTTCACAAAATTTGCTAGATGAGTCACTTGTGGATTACCCTGGTGCTGATTAGATTTTGGTATGATTCGGAAAAAAATAACCTTCCTTTTTTTGCAAAATGGCCAGCAAAAATGGTCAAAATATAAACTAAAGAACTAGGTATACTCAAATATATCCATTAAATGCTCGTTTAATACGTAATTTTTAACGACGAAAAGAATAAGACCAAACCCATTACACTACGACTAGCCGTTCTCGGGATATTTTAGTTTTTCGTACTTTCTCTACGCCACCTTTGAAAATAAGCCCGGTTACCGAATGAGAACGAAAATTGAATTAAAAGTGAAATAAATTTAATTAAAATAAAGAGAACGTTAATATAAGTCTGCAGGGAAAGTCATGTGCTGGCCACATCAGATTTTTACTTTCCCTGCAATACATGGTAATGTATAGAGAAAGTATTGGAATCATGCCGAAAATCACAACTTGAGTTTTCGACGGCTCTACACGTTTCGAGACCTCTAGAATACGAAAAAACTATTTTTAGCGTGACGTCTGTGTGTGTGTCTGTGTGTCTATTTGTGTGTCTGTCTGTCTGTACAGATTGTGTATCCATTCTAACTAAAAAGGTAATTGACTGAATTTCATAAAATTTGGTAGGTATGGTAGGTAATTTGGTAGGTTTGGTTGTGGGCGAATCTGGTGCTGATTAGTTTTGGGTACGATTCGGGATAAAAGAACCCGCCTTTTTATGCGAAATGGCCAGCAAAAGATTGTATCCACTCTAGCTCAAAATCTAATGGATCGAATTTCACAAAATTCAGTAGATAAGTCGGTTGTGGGTAACTCTGGTGCTGATTAGATTTTGGTATGATTCGGAAAAAATTAACCTGCCTTTTTTTGCAAAATGGCCCGCAAAAATCGACAAAATCTAAAATAAAAAACTACGTATGCTGAAATATATCTATTAAATGCTTGTTTTATACGTAATTTTCATCGAAGAAAAGAATAAGATGAGCCCCATTACACTAGGACTAGCCGTTCTCGAAATATTTTTGTTTTTTTATTTTTCTCTACGCCACCGTTGAAAATGAGTCCAGTTACCAAATGAGAACGAAAATTGAATTAATAGTGATTTAAATTTAATTAAAATAAGAGAATGAGTGTATAAGTCTGCAGGGAAAGTCATGTGCTGCCCACATCAAATTTTTACTTTCCCTGCAATACATGGTAATGTATAGGGAAAGTATTGGAATCATGCCGAAAATCACAACTCGAGTTTTCAACGGATCTACACGTTTCGAGATCTCTAGAATACGAAAAAACTATTTTTAGCGTGACTTCTGTATGTGTGTCTGTGTGTTTGTGTGTCTGTCTGTGTGTCTGTCTCTGTGTCTGTCTGTGTATCTGTGCAATGTATGTATCCACTCTAATTAAAAAACTAGTGGACCGAATTTCATAAAATTTGGTATGTGAGTCACTTGGGTGAGACCCTGGTGCTGATTAGTTTTTGGTAGGATTCGTAAAAAGAGATCTCGCCTTTTTTTTGCGAAATGGTCCGTAAAAATTTCGTGTATCCACTCTAGCTAAAATACTAATTGACCAAATTTCACAATTTTTAGTAGATAAGTTTCTTGTAGGATGATCTGGTGCTGATTAGATTTTAGTAGGATTCGGAAAAGAATAACCTGCCTTTTTTAACGAAATGGTTTGTAAAAATCGCCAAAATCTATAATAAAGAAACTACGTATGCTCAAATATGTCCATTAAATACTTGTTTTATACGTAATTTTTAACGACAACGACGAAAAGAATAAGATTAACTTCATTACACTAGGACTAGCCGTTCTATAGATATTTTAGTTTTTCCGTATTTTCTCTACTCCACCTTTGAAAATAAGTTCAGTTACCAAATGAGAACGAAAATTGAATTAAAAGTGAATTAAATTTAAATAAAATAAAGAGAACGTGGATATAAGTCTTCAGGGAAAGTCATGTGCTGCCCACATCAGATTTTTTTTTAAAAAAATTCGAGTAAAACTTTGAAATTTATTTTGAAATTTTAATTTTTTTAACACAGTAGCACAGGATAGAATTTGACATAATAATGCTATAAGGGGTTTATTTATGTCTCAATGATAACGAGACTTAATAGTTTCAATCATTGCTGTGGAAAATAGCCGCGATACATTTTTTTTTTGTTTGTGACATGATTAACCTCCCAGTGGGGGCAAGTTACCCCCCCCCCCGAAGTTACATTGGCAAGTAAGGTATCAATCAAAATATATTTTCAACCCCTTTAAAATGAAGTGTAACACGCTATATTTGTAATCATTTGGATCCACGATATCAATTTTCTAAAATTTATTCTTGTAAAATTTGAAAAAAATATGGATTTTGGTATGTGAAAGACAAGTTGAACCACAATCCAGTTAATTTTTAATAGCTTTTCAAGAAATATTTCGAAATTGAGGAGGGGGGGCTTTCGGACATACAATCACGTCTAAAACCAATAAGGTTCCAGTATTCACTGAATCGTACCAAATCCATTTGAAAAGCTGTATTCGTTCGTGTTATATCATGCCCACAGACTCTTGCGCATGCACACTAACATAAACACACGCACACGAACGTAATATAATTGAATTCAAATATAAGTGAAGCAGATATAAACTAAACACTTGAGACATTTTATGTCACAATAAAGTGTAAAACATAAGAATCCAAACACTCCATTATCTTAGAGAGAGAGAAAATAAATATTGTCCTTGCATCTGAAAGAGTATTTCCTCTATTCAATTACAGCTGCCAGAAGTACAGACATAATCAATACTTTTTCTATACTGTTTCACTGTGCTCTGTCCCAAAAGTAAATTCTGACAAAAGAATTTTTTCTATAATTTTTTGTTGAATCCTTATAAAATATTTAAGTGCTTTTTTATATTCACTTTTGCTAGTTACGTTTTGGCCTTATCTTGCGTAATAGAAGGACATGTCTGTGTGTCTGTCTGTTTCTATGCGTGTGTGTGTGTAGCAAAATTTAAAGAAAATTCTATACAGGATGTTCCAAAAAGTTTAAAACGCGATTTTATTATTTACCTGTTGGAGATAAGTAAGCAATGTGAATTGCAAAAATGTTGAAAGTGAGGTAGGAAATAAGACTACGTTAATGAAATGGTGCTCCCATTCATTTTCAAAAAGTTACACTTTTTAAATTTTTATACGACCTCCTTAGACAAATTTGGTCAATCAGAAAATTTGTATTTTTAATGCAACAATATCATTAAAAAAACCGCATATCTGTATCTTTAAAACAAATTGAATTATAATAAAGGAAAAAATCTGGCTTATGCCACTTTTCTATACCATGTGAAAGACTGTTTCATCAGTGAAAATAGGGATCATAAACAAATTGGCGATGGAAATTGTTTAAATCAAAAATTATTTAATATGTGTCAAAAATTTTTATCACAAACGCATCTAAATGAAACATTACACAGACAGAGGACATATAAAGCAGTGGTACTCACTACGCGGTTCGGTATCCTATGTATGATCATCCAGTTTTATCTTTTTTGTGATATATCACAAATTTAAATTTCTAATTTGATATAGTGTTCTCATTCACAATGTTAAATTTTCAATTAAATATAACTCGCTCAAATTTAAAGATACAGATATGCGGTCTTTTTAATGATATTGTTGCTTTAAAAATAAAAATTTTCTGATTGACCAAACTTGCATAAGGGGGCCGCATAAAAATTCAAAAGTGTAGTTTTTGAAAATTAATGTGAGGACTATTTCATTACCGTAGTCTTATTTCCTACCTTACTTTTAACATTTGTGCAGCTTACACTGCCCTCTTATCTCCAGCAGGTAATGAATTAAAGCGCTTTACAATCTTTTTGGGACACCCCCCTATATAGATCTAGATTTTTTTGTTAACAAAGTTTCGTGAAAATCCATTAAAATTTGTGGCTGCTATCGTGTAGACAAGAAATCGATCATAAACATAGAGACAGACGGACGGACATCACCCTAAAAATAGTCAAAACGTGTTCAGGATGTCTTGAAACATATATTGGCGTCAAAATCTCGATATCGAAATTTTCGTGAAAATAATACTTTCTCAATACTACGTATGAAGAAGTAAAAATCACATCACAAACCAACTTATTGCCACTTTCCGATGAGATAGACACATGAAATTTGCTAAAAGATAGTGATCTCAACAGGTAAAAGATGTGGGCATATCAGACTCTTATAATATTTGTTATTTTAAAAGAAGCGTGCATCAAAATGTTCTATTTATCGAATAAATTAAAAAATCTCTCTTTTAAGTGAGATAGAAGGTTAAAATTTGGTACACGGACAATTGTTCGATAAAGTACTGGATAAAACTCTCGATTTCTTTTTTAATTTACATTTAAGGAGGGGTGTTCAATGGTACACTTCCTCCGTTCGAATTGTTCAGAACGCCAATCCCACAACCGCACATCAATGATATCCCCAATAAAAACAACAAACTTTCCGTTCAATCAAATGTGCACAAACTTTCACAGCAAATTTGAAAAACTTTGATATATCTTTTGAAAGCAAAATTTTTTGGGAGAAACGGGCTTGTTTCGTGTGATTCTCCTTTTAAAAGTTTGTGGGAATTTTTACGCGCAAGTGCCGAAGTCGTCTTAGTGTTTTAAGACATTCACAATTACAAATTTGAACCCAGTTTTACTGAGCCGAAACAACAGAAGTGGGATTATAGTGCGCGAAGCACACGGGGTCTGATGTGTTGTTTGTTTGCTTGTTTGTTTTTTAAATAAAGCCTTGAGAAACACGTGAAAAGGGTATCAAGCTATTGATATCCGACTTGCTATGACAGCACTCTTAAGGGTGAGCGTCAGTAAATTTTCTGCCCTATCCACGCTTTGTTAACTTTCGCGGCACACATATTTCGCCGAAATTCTGCTCAAACAGTTGCGAAACATTTTCTGAAAGATAAAATCCAATGCTTAGATTATATTAAAACTAAATTTAATGCCGCAAAAAACATAGAATATATTTTTTATTTTAATCCAAAATATTTTTGGTGCTGCCATCTGTTGTCGTAATTTAATTCATACCGATTATTTTTATTTTTTAATGAACATTTTTAAATATCTATTCCTTCTAATACAGTGTTAAATACAACAACAGAACATATATAATAATGCCACAATCAGGGAAAGGTAATTTATCATTCTATAAATTTGATAAGGGATCTGAATGTGCATCACTGAGGACTGCAGTTTTGTCTTCAAGTCCAAGTTAAATTACGTTTCCGTGATTATGACATTATATATGATCTGTTGTTGTATTTAATAGCGTATTAGAAGGAATTGACATTTAAAAATGCTCATTAAAAAATAAAAATAGTCGGTATGAATTAAATTACGACAACAGATGGCAGCACCAAAAATATTTTAAATTGAAATAAAACATATATTCTATGTTTTATTGGGTATTAAATTTAGTTTTAATATAATCTAAGCATAGCATTTTATCTATAAGAAAATATTTCGCAACTGTTTGAGCAGAATTTCGGCGAAATATGTGTGCCACGAAAGTTAACAAAGCGCGGATAGGGCAGAAAATTTACTGACGCTCACCCTTTTAACCAAAGCAATTATATTTCTTCCACTAGGGGGCTTTGCCCCCAGCTCGCTCAGCTCGCGCAACCCCCTTCGGGAAGTTTTGCCTCCTACTTGCTGCGCTCACAAAGCTCGATTCATATCTATCTTTCCTAAAAATTCTATTTTCAAAAATCTCTTTTCTATCCCTACCTATTTTCCACAGGAGGGAAAAGAAGGGATTTTTCTTAACCCAGGGAATCCACAAGTTGAATTCCTTGATACCGAGCTCGCTATTTGAGCTATTTCATGCCAAACTAAAGTTTAAATCGATAAGCGGTTTATATCATCGTGTTACTCTATTATATCTCTATAAATGTACCAAATGTCATATTTTTGTATAGTATAGATTTTACGGTACGAGACAGAGAAATCGCTAGACCGATACGAAAAAAAAGTTCACTTTAAAAGTGCATAAAATGTAAAATATCTCAAAAACTACATCGAAATTAAAATAAGGGGCTCCGTCCTGCAAAAATTCACCCATGTAGGTACCTGCCTGAAAAAATACGTGTTCTTGCTATTGTTAGTCTATCCAGGACGCGAACTCGCAACTCAAATATTTTGTCTTTGACATTAAATATTTCTTAAAATACAATATATGTCAATAAACTGTTTATTTCAGTGTATTTCTCAAAGATTTTCTACAAGTGTACCAAATTTTATATTTTTATATGCAATAATTTTTGCGGTACGAAGCAAAGAATCTCGATAAACGAGAAATTTGTCAAACAGCGACGGCGGCGGCGTCAGCTACATTTTTTTAATATAGGAAGGTACTTAAATGCATTCTTCAAATTATTTCAACCGAAATGTAATTCTTAAATATAGCATTAAATGGAATACATTCAGAATTTAAATTTATCTCGCACTTCTCACATTCAATGCACCATAATTTAAAACGCTATATTCCTTGTAAGACCTTACATTTTTGAATAATTCATTGAGCGTTTTAAAATTTAAAAAAAAATTAAAGTGTAAGTCACAAGGTATATTCAATAAGAATTTAAAAATACAAAATGTCGTATATAGTTACATATTTTGATAAAATTATTTATAAGACCGTCAATGGAAATATGAATCATTTTAGCATGCATTACTTCTTAAAAACATATTTATCCTCACAGCATTGAGTCTACTGATTAAATGAGTTTTATTGACAATAAATTATTATATTTATTTTTTGAAAACTTTTTGAGAAATTATAATTCAGCCAGACATCTTTGATAAAACATTTCTGAAGAAAATTATTATCATCTTTAATGAAATTAAGACATATGAAAATGCAAATTATTCCATCTTTTATATATAACCGTATCCATTAATATAAAACATGTGGTAATTCATCATTTCTAAAGGTTGGTGCAAAAATTATAAATTCATTTCTTTGATGTACTGAGCATCTTTCTTTTTAAAACATGATATGATCTTACAAAATATATTGATTCTCTAAATATATATTCATCCAAGTACCTCAATTTCAATAAGAATGAATTCATTTAAAGATATCTTGATCAGCAAATATATATATATATCATTATAACTACTGTACATTAAAAAATCATTCGCTATCAAGGAAGTGGAAGATTTCGCGAAGCAATTTAGAAATATAATATAATTATCTGATTCCAACAAAAGAAAAATTTCTGTAAAAATATTAAGTGTTTAAGAAATAACGATAAATATTAATATATTTATATAATTGGAATGCAGGTATATTTTTTAATTTTTCCAGTATATCGAAATCAGATATTAGCTTTTATATCAAATTTCCCAAAATTGAAGATTTTTTCTTAACGCATACAGAGATCAAAGAAATATATAATAAAATAAAAATACTTTCTCATATTAAATCAACGATTTTATTATCTTTGATTTTTATTGTAGTTTTTATTAAAATCTATTTTGTTAGTGAAAAGATTTATTGATAGCACACATTTTTCTATATTAAAGATTTTACCAAACAATGTATCTGAAGCTTCAATTTTTCAATATCTGCTATAAATGAGGGCTTAGATGATTACTGATATCAATTCAGCATCAAATAACTGTATATGTAGCTATTCAGTAAGGATTTTAACTTCCGATTATTTTTCCATTCCCGGTTCAAGAATTTCCAATGTACGTCAAACATATATTTCTTGTGATTGGCTATATGTAGAAGCTTAGATAACAGCTGATATGGATTTCACATCAAATTTTAACGAAAGTAGAGAAATATAAAAATTTCGATTACAAGTTCCGGTTCCACTTTTAGTTCAAAAATGTTCCTTGAAACATATTCATATAGATAGAGCTTAGGTGGCGCCTAATATGGATTGTAGAGTCCACTTCGAAGATAAGAATATGCAGTTTCGTCACAGTAGCTAAATTGGTAGAGAGTCAGCTTGCCAATACAAATATCTATAGTTCGAGACCGACTAGAATAACAATGTTTTTTACAGGATTCAACATCAAATTCTAAAGATCTGTGGTTCAAGCCTGATTAGAATAACAATGTTCTTTGCAGGATTCAACATCGAGTTCTAGAGATCTGTGGTTCAAGCCCGACTAGATTAAAAATGTTTTTTACAGGATTCAACATCAAATTCTACAGATCTGTGGTTCAAGTACGACTAGAATAACAATGTTCTTTACAGGATTCATCATCAAATTCTAGAGATCTGCGGTTCAAGCCCGACTAGAATAACAATGTTCTTTACAGGATTCAACATCGAGTTCTAGAGATCTGTGGTTCGAGCCCGACTAGATTAAAAATGTTTTTTACAGGATTTCACATCAAATTCTAAAGATCTGTTTTTCAAGCCCGACTAGAATAACAATGTTCTTTACAGGATTCAACATCGAGTTCTAGAAATCTGTGGTTCGAGCCCGATTACATTAAAAATGTTTTTTACAGGATTCAACATCAAATTCTAAAGATCTGTGGTTCAAGCCCGACTAGAATAACAATGTTCTTTACAGGACTTAACATCAAATTCTAGAGATCTGCGGTTCAAGCCCGACTAGAATAACAATGTTCTTTACAGGATTCAACATCGAGTTCTAGAGATCTGTGGTTCGAGCCCGACTGGATTAAAAATGTTCTTTACAGGATTCAACATCAAATTCTAGAGATCTGTGGTTCAAGCCCAACTAGAATAACAATGTTCTTTACAGGATTCAACATCGAGTTCTAGAGATCTGTGGTTCGAGCCCGACTAGATTTAAAATGTTCTTTACAGGATTCAACATCAAATTCTAGAGATCTGTGGTTCAATCCCAACTTGAGTAACAATATTCTTTACAGGATTCAACATCGAGTTCTAGAGATCTGTGGTTCGAGCCCGACTAGATTAAAAATGTTCTTTACAGGATTCAACATCAAATTCTAGAGATCTGTGGTTCAAGCCCCACTAGAATAACAATGTTCTTTACAGGATTCAACATCGAGTTCTAGAGATCTGTGGTTCGAGCCCGACTAGATTAAAAATGTTCTTTACAGGATTCAACATCAAATTCTAGAGATCTGTGGTTCAAGCCCAACTAGAATAACAATGTTCTTTACAGGATTCAACATCGAGTTCTAGAGATCTGTGGTTCGAGCCCGACTAGATTTAAAATGTTCTTTACAGGATTCAACATCAAATTCTAGAGATCTGTGGTTCAAGCCCAACTAGAATAACAATGTTCTTTACAGGATTCAACATCGAGTTCTAGAGATCTGTGGTTCGAGCCCGACTAGATTAAAAATGTTCTTTACAGGATTCAACATCAAATTCTAGAGATCTGTGGTTCAAGCCCAACTAGAATAACAATGTTCTTTACAGGATTCAACATCGAGTTCTAGAGATCTGTGGTTCGAGCCCGACTAGATTTAAAATGTTCTTTACAGGATTCAACATCAAATTCTAGAGATCTGTGGTTCAAGCCCAACTAGAATAACAATGTTCTTTACAGGATTCAACATCGTCTTCTAGAGATCTGTGGTTCGAGCCCGACTAGATTTAAAATGTTCTTTACAGGATTCAACATCAAATTCTAGAGATCTGTGGTTCAATCCCAACTTGAGTAACAATATTCTTTACAGGATTCAACATCGAGTTCTAGAGATCTGTGGTTCGAGCCCGACTAGATTAAAAATGTTCTTTACAGGATTCAACATCAAATTCTAGAGATCTGTAGTTCAAGCCCCACTAGAATAACAATGTTCTTTACAGGATTCAACATCGAGTTCTGGAGATCTGTGGTTCAAGCCCGACTAGATTAAAAATGTTCTTTACAGGATTCAACATCAAATTCTAGAGATCTGTGGTTCAAGCCCCACTAGAATAACAATGTTCTTTACAAGATTCAACATCGTCTTCTAGAGATCTGTGGTTCGAGCCCGACTAGATTAAAAATGTTCTTTACAGGATTCAACATCAAATTCTAGAGATCTGTGGTTCCAGCCCAACTAGAATAACAGTGTTTTTTACAGGATTCAACATCGAGTTCTGGAGATCTCAGGTTCGAGCCCGACTAGATTAAAAATGTTCTTTACAGGATTCAACATCAAATTCTAGAGATCTATGGTTCAAGCCCAACTAGAATAACAATGTTCTTCACAGGATTCAACATCGAATTCTAGAGAAGATAATAAGCTCACTAAAGATCTCCATTTCCGGTTCTGGAGATGTATCTTCTAATCGAAAAATCTACACTTTCCTTATAACACCTACTCTTTAAAATCTATATATCTTCATACTATAGCCAGAACTTAGATTATAATCTAAGATAATAATCCAGAACTAGATTATAATCTAAGATAATAAACCAGAACTAGAATATAATCTAAGATAATAATCCAGAATTAGATTATAATCTAAGCTCCAGCTATACATGTAATAATATACCTACGTGACAGTGAAAATGAGACACCATTGAGTGAGCAGAAAAATATGCAAATTGCAGGGTAGACGCAGCTCACCAAGTTATGTAAATGATACGAAATGCGCAGATGTCCTGTGCACGATTAGTGAGATTTAAGGGAAGGCACCTGCAGAATCGCCAATAGTAGCATAATCGGCAATAGGCGCTCTGTCTGACAGGGAAATCATTTTGCAACTGTTTTTGTCTTAGAGGAAACGTGTATTAGCAGAGAATGCCAGGCCTCCGCCAACCGAGGCAGTTCCAGCAGACAAACGATTTCCCGAGGATATGGTGATCGGACTCAGAAGGGCAAGTTGGTCCATACGTCAAATCACAGCGGACAGCCACCTACACGCGTCCACGGTGCTCTGGCTGTAGCGAAGATGATTGGAGCAAGGGAATGTGGCACGTTTGAGGGGTGCCAGTACGTCCAGAGCGACGGCAGCATGAGTGGACTGACGCATCCACCGGCAAGCGTTGGCGACCCTGCAAGCCACTTCCATCGTCTTTTTGCAGCATGTGCAGGAAAACCTTGATGCTCCCATGTCTACCAGGACCATTATCCACCGATTGTTTTCCGGCGTCCTGCACTCATGGCGCCCGTTAAGAAGACTGCCATTGACCTAACAGCACAGATGCCTCCGTTTGCAATGGTGTCGGGATGGAGCCACGTGGACCTCGGAATGGCACAGGGTCGTGTTCTCAGACGAATCATGCTTCAGTTTTAGCAATGACAGTCGCCGTGTACGAATCTGCCGCAGAAGTGGTGACAGGCCTAATCCGTGGAACGCCGTAACTCGCGGAACATCTATGGAACGACGCACCTCGGGGTAACATGGTTTGGAGCGCCACCGCCTACGAAAGCAGGTCACCCCTGGTCCGTATTGAGGGCACTATGACGGCCCAACGATACGTGGATGACGTGCTGCGGCCGGTGTCACTACCCTTCCTTCAGGGGGTGACCAATGCCATTTTCCAGCAGAATAACGCCCGACCATACACGGCAGGCATCAGTCAACATGCCCTATAAGGTACCCAGGTGCATACCTGGCCACCAGTCTCCCTTTATCTCTCTCACCAATCAAATATGGCTGAGACGTGATTAGAAGCCGCTTGTATGCGCTGCCACCGCCGCGTTTTGAAAACGAACTCTGACAAATGTTTGACAAGGAATAGGCAACCATATCTCAGGACACTATCCGCACACTCATTGACTCTGTACCTAGACGTGTTACTGCCTGCATAGCCGCCCGCAGTGGTTCTACAACCTACTGATCAGAAGGTGTTATCGCTCAGTGTATAGCTGTATCATGTTGCAATAAACAGCACTTATTGTTCGTTGCTGCCTCTCTCTGTTTGCTGATTTTCATCCCTTTCTGCCCACTCCTTCTTGGTATCTCATTTTCAATGTCACGTAGCGCATAATATATAACGCTATTTCAATAATAATTATTATTGCTAAAAATTGAGAATCAAATTCTGAAAGAAATAGGGGGCTCACTAAGAATTTTCAATCCTGGTTTTTATCATTTTCGGTTCAAATTTTTCCTTGAAACATCTATTTCTCAAAATTGGCTATAGATGGAGCTTAAATGTAAAATTTATATGATGTTTGATATGGCTTCAACATTGAATTTTGAAGAAAGTAAGAAGTTCATTAATAATTTCTGTTTTCTGTTCTCGAACTTGCTGTCTCTCCGAAAATTTGTATGACCGTACGAGACATGTTTACAAAGTAGTACAAACATGTTTAATAATTCCGAAGAAAATGAAGGGTACACACCTCTTGATGCCTTACTAAACTTTTTTATAAATTCCTTGTTGATCTTGCTTTAGCATATTTTTCTCTTTCCTTACAAAATATTGACAGAGATAAAGATTTTAAGCCCCGTTTTTGAAGGAAATACTTCCATTAGCAACTTTGAAAAATGGAAATATTATAGTGTTTAGTATCTTGATATCTCAATATTTAGAAAATAGTGTACTTTAACACATTTTGAATGACATCAGTCGCTATTTAAATTTAACTGGGGTGTTAACTCAACTCGACTTTCTCATATCAGAATACTTTATTAAGCGGCATTTTTTTACACAAATTTTACAAGGAAAATTTTGAAAAATATATGTCGTTGTACTAAATAATCCCAATTATAAAATGTTAGACTTCATTTTATAGGACTTGAAAAAATATTTCGATGAATACCAAGTTTGATAATGTACATCATCAAACTAATGATGTCACGAACACAAATATTGTATTGCGGATATTCGTCAATTCAACTCTTAGAACTGTTAAGTTTCGTTAGCATTGATCACTGGAAACCCCCTTTTATGCATAATTATGTCAAATATTGTCCTATGCTGCAATGTTAAAGAAATACAAAATTATATACCAAGTTTGATAATATACCCCCCCTCCAGTTAATAATGTCACGAACACAAATATTGTATCGTGGATATTTGTCACTATAGCTCCTGAAACTGCTAGGTTTCATTATCATTGAGCAATGAATAACCCCTTTTATACATAATTATGTCAAATATTGTCCTATGCTGCAATGTTAAAGAAATACAAAATTATATACCAAGTTTGATAGTCTACCCCCTCCAGTTAATAATGTCGCGAACACAAATATTGTATCACGTATATTTGTCACTGCAAACGATTGAAACTATTAAGTTTTGTTATCAATGAGCAATGAATAACCGCTTTTATGCATACTTATGTGAAATTTTGTCCCATGCTACAATGTGAAAGAAATATAAAATTTCAAATAAATTTCGAAGTTTTCTCTCGAATTTTTTTAAAAAAATCTACCTAGCTCTATATTTGACATTATCAAAGCTGGATAAGTAGTTTCAGGAAAATCTATTAATGTATGTGTTAGTTATCGTGTATAAAAGAAATCGACCACAGACAGACGGACGGGCATTAGTAAAAAAAAAATCAATACGTAATTGGGAGGCCTTAAAGCTTTTATTGGCATCTTATAAATATTCCCGAAAACAATACTTTCTCAATATTGCGTAAGAAACAGTGAAAATATTATCCGTGATAATTATCTCTGTCAAAATTTTTAATTATATTTTTAATTAATAATTAATTATAAGTTTAAATGTTATATTTAATTTTCCAAACGAAGAACCGAAATATAGAGAGGCCTTTCTCTAAATTAGATTCTTTCGAAAATCAACATGATTTTTATCTTTTCCTATGATGTTTATCGTTTTAAATAATCATATGTAGTTTTTTTTATTTGAGTCAATTTGTTCTAAAACTATACTAGTCATTGGCAGTAAAAAAAAATCAGTCACTCATAACGTAACATGTTGGACAAAATATGTAGAGCACATAAAATAGTATGGGAAATGCTTCGATTAACTTATTCAGGACGAACATGCCCAGAGCTAAGAGTCAAATAAAAGCTCAACCATGCCGTCCAAATGAAATGGGTAAACAACAGAACACACTGCGGCAGCGCAAATAGAGCAAAGAAAAAGGTACAAACACAGTGAAAAAACTCCTGTAAAATGCATAAAATATGGACGTGAAGTGCAGTGCAAAAAATAATGAGATAGAGAGAAAACGTAATTAAACTATGTCAAGCCTCAGAGAAATAGGCTGTCATAAATCATTAAACAAATTGTTAAATTTTTTAAGAAAATTCAAAAAATCAATTCAAAAATTGACAATCATTTTGGAATAAATTTTAGAAAAGATCCACCGATAATAAACAATTCAGCAGTAAATAGTGATTGAAGATATACTATTTTCTCACTTTTTAAAATAATTTTCACATTCTTCCAAACGGTATTTCAGTGAATAACAATAAATAAAACTGCTGCTTTTGAGAATATAATATACTCATACTTTTTCGACAAAAATAGACATACGAAAAATAAGTGACTACCCAGATATTTACTTCGACCACTTGCAATTCTGTCCCAGTAGCTAAACGGTAGAGCTTTGGCTGGACAGTATTCCCAGGGTGGAATTTTCCATATTTCGAGAACATTTCGTACCTTTTCCTCAGGTCAAAAACAGTATGCAGACACTAAAAAGCAACATTTAGCAGTTGCTTTTTTTAGAGTCCATTAAGCTCAATTTGTTTTCACAAGAAGGAGCAAAATGCACACGAAACAATTACATTCACATAATTTTATCTATACCTGCTTTCTTCAAGAAAGTATTAGTGAATTATACAGTAGTTGATTGTTTATTCGCTTAGTAATGTCCTGTATTTATTATAATATGTAGTTTATTCGTAATCAGGGTCGCTCTAAACATGTAGATCAATCAAAATTCGCCAACCACGTTTGCGAGTTCGCCACATTATGTCCCCTGAACTTATACTATGCATTTGGGAAAGCGTAAAAAGAAAATAATTACTCGCAAAAATTAAGCTTTATGAAGCACTAAATGAAATTGATCTTTAACTTTTTTGTCAGTTCTGGTAATTCGACAGTCTTTGATCTGCTGCTGAACAACATTTTTGATTGCAAATGGAGTTAATTGTTCTTTTAGACTCCTTATGTGTGTATGTGTGTGAAGAAGGGGAATGAATAGCTCATGCAGAAACAACGATAAACTTATGTTGATTTAAATCGAAGTCGTAATAATGTTTGAGACGTATTCATATTGGGAAAAATAGCTGATTTGAATGATGTGCTGAAATGTAAAATATAAGGTTCACGGTAATCGATTATTTGTGCAAAAAGGCTATTAATGCGAAACACAATTTTCTTAATTTAAATTAACTGCAGTGGGGCTCAACTCAACTTTCTCATACCAGAATTCACTTCATTTCAATTTCACAAGAAAAAATTTTAAAAATCGGTATTGTAGGTCCAAATGATTACAACTATAGTGTGTTACCATTCATTTTAAATGGCTCGATGAGATCTTTCAATTGGTTCCATACTTCACAATGTACCCCTCGGAAGGTGACTTGCTCTCAAAGGGAGCTAATGACGTCACGAACAAAAAAAAATTGTATCCCGGCTATTTTTCACAACAATGATTGCAGCTATTAAGCCTCATGCTCATTGAGCCACAAATAAACTCTTTTATGCATGATTATGCTAAATGTTGTCCTGTGCCGCCATGTTAAAAGAATATAAAATTTTGAATAAAATTTTAAGCTTTTCTCTCGAATTTTAAAAAATCCTATCTAGTTCTGGATTTTTGAATAATAAAGCTGGGTATAAAGTTTCGCGAAAATCCATTAATATTTGTGGCTGTTATTCTGTACACAAGAAATCGCCCACAGACATCAGGCAAACGGGCGTCACTCCAAAAATAGCCCAAACGTGTTCAGAAGATCTTAAAACATATATTGGCATCTCGAAATCTAAAATTTTTGGAAAACAATACTTTCTCAATACTACGTATGAGGAAGTAAAAATCGAACTTTATTTATTTAAAACAAATGTACGATGTTAATAAACATCCAATAAAAGTTCTGCTGAAATAAAAATTATTTTTTATAGTACACATGGATATTTCATATCGGACAAGCAGGAATGATCTCCAATGCTCCAGATAATCTTATACATACACCGTCCAGTAAATTAGAAACAGGGGTTGAACATTTTATTGGAACGCTTTTAGCCAGAATTACAGCATGTACATAGGCATCCCAAGCAGCCCATGGTACCGCTTGGGACCTCATGTTCACGGGGGGTCTCAAAATTTTCTTTATTTTTTTTTTACTTATTTTGCATTTTTTAAAGATTCATTGGTGCATTATACAATTTTATATAATTCTACATTTTATTATTGTACATTTGTGTATTAGTTCACAATGTTCTTTACAAAGTTTTAGATGCAACCTTTTAAGGACTTTACCGTAAGCGGAGAGTGGCACTTACACGTGCCTCCACGTGGAACGTTTTAATTTGTCTACTAGATGGCGTTACATGTCCGTGGAACTACCCACGTGCCAGCTGCGACTTGCATTCAAAGACGAACGGCACGCACTCGTGACGGAGGAAACTTTACCATAAGCGGAGAGTGGCACTTATAGCCTCCACGTGGAACGTTTTAATTTGTCTACCAGATGGCGTTACATGTCCATGGAACTAACTTCAACGTATTTTGCAGAGGCATGACTTTGGCAGAAGAGGATCGAATGAATTATTTTCCATTTGGAGCGGGAAACATCATTTTGTAATATAAATAAACAGAGCATTTCTCGTAGCATCAACAATTTTATAATTGAGTTTCGGCTTTTATTTTTATTTCAGCGTTATGATTTCGTTGGTGAATCATAGGAATATAAGAGAGTATTTTTTGTTTGGGTTTTAGAGGCAGTGAAATGATTCGTTTATTTCAGATAAAAGAATGGCGGCAACTAACGAGTATTTTGTATTCAGATTTATATGAAAAATATACATCAAATAGAAAATAAATATTTCTTTTATTCCTGAAAAAAGTAGATTTCTGTGTTGAATAGGTAATTTTTAGTGAATTTTTTTCGAGAGTTAGGCTTAGCGCAAAAAATGTGCCGTCCTTTGAGAACAGTTTGGAAGCGAAGCGCTCCGTCTTTTGGGCCGCGGCAGCTCCGAAATGCCGCCGTCGCGAAAGGGTTAAGGCCAAACAAGGTAATTTTAAACCTGAAAGTATTTTATATCATACAAAAGACTTTCAAAATGTTGTTGACCCCTGGAACCAAACTTCTATTCCTGAACCTAAAGTGAAAAGGCTAACGTATATGTTAGTCTTTTAATGAATCCGTATTTTTGCTCTCCCTGCAATACATGCCGAAAATCGCAACTCGAGTTTTCGATGGATCTACACGTTTCAAAATCTCTAGAATACTAAACAATTATTTTTGGCGTAACGTCTGTGTGCGTGTCTGTCTGTGTGTATGTCTGTTTGTGTGTATGCCTGTGTGTCTATCTGTCTGTGCAGATTTTGTATCCACTCTAACTAAAAACTAGTTGACCGATTTTCATAAAATTTGGTAAGTAAGTCACTTGTGGGCGAATCTAGCGCTGATTGGTTTTGGGTACAATTCGGAATAAAATAACTCGCTTTTTTTGCGAACTGGTCCGCAAATATTGCCTGTATACACTCTAGCTGAAAAGGTAATGGACCAAATTTCGCAAAATTCGGTAGATAAGTCGCTTGTGAGTCACCCTGGTGCTGATTAGATTTTGGTATGATTCAAAAAAATAACCTGCTCTTTTTTGCGAAATAGCCCGCAAAAATCGTCAAAATCTAAAATAAAAACTACGTATGCTGAAATATATTCATTAAATGCTGGTTTAATACTTAATTTTTAACAAAGAAAAGAATGAGACCAACCCCATTACACTAGGACTGGCCGTTCTGGAGTTATTTTAGTTTTTTCGTATTTTCTCTACGCCACCTTTGAAAATAAGTCCAGTTACCAAATGAGAAAGAGAATTGAATTAAAAGTGAATTACATTTAACTAAAATAGAGAGAACGTGGATATAAGTCTGTAGAGAAAGTCATGTGCTGCCCACATCAAATTTTTTTAATTTGTAAAAACAGCATAATTAAGTTGTCGGATAATCGGTTTTTCGAATGTGTGACTTTTTACTGTATTGTTCAGATGCTGTCTTTTTATGAAAGTTCGCATGGGGTCTAAGAAAACTTCGGAACTCTAATGAGCATGTTTAGTCATGATTTTAGCGAAATTAGGTTAGGCAGGTTAGGCATGATTTCTACAAGATTCTGGAGTACATTTAAGTCAAGAGAATGCCAGGCGTTGGGAAGGCAGACCGTAAGCTCCTGTACAGTTGATCGCAGAGGAGATTGTTGTTGGATGTCTCTTTCCAATATGTCCTAAATGTTCTCGATAGAATTTAAATCTGGACTTTGCAGTGTTTCCTGTTAAACACTTTTCCTGTTAAACACTTCGTGACAAAAGGATCCCCATATGCAATTTCCTGAGTATTGTTTGTGTCGAGATCGATTGGGGAGGGCCTTCATTGAAGTCTTCGGTCAGTTGATGAGCAGTAGATCCCATTTTCTGCAGTGCAAGTCATGTGATTCGTCAACGATCAAGGGGTTGATTGGTGATTTTTATTCCATAGTTCCACCTTTTAGACAATGCCTAGGGATAAATAAACAGCATGGTAAACACGTCAACCAATAAACTCTAAATTCAAAGACAACCAAAAAAGTGGTTAAAAAGTCATTTATTAAAATCGCCTTATTATGATGTGCACTATCACATAGCCAAAGAACTTTCGACCCTTCATACCCTTCGTCAGTGGCGAAGTAAAATAAAGTGCGAACAAGTGCCTACATGTAGGCCATACCCGCCAGGCAAAATTTATTTAATCTTTGAAAAAGCAACGAGATAAAATAAAAAATCTGATGTGGGCAACACATGACTTTCCTTATATAATGTAATGAAATTACTACTTTTACAGTTAAAAAAAATCTGATGTGGGCAACACATGACTTACCTCATATAATGTAATGAATTTACTACTTTTACAGTAAAAAAATAGGTTTTTCTTATAGTAGATACTAATATTCTTTCCAAGATATTGAATTTTCGACAATGAGTCGTCATTTTCATTGATTCAACGTCATTTTCATCCATTAGGCGAGATTTCCGTTAATTTGGCAACATTTAAAAAAGTCGCCAAGTTGGCGACATGTCGCCAAATTCGTTGCCAATATCTCGCCAAGCGTTATGGACGAAGACATAAGTTGTTCTTACAGCAGATAAATGACTATTGGCGTTCAAATACAAAAGTATTACTCAAAGTATATTTTTTCGTGAATGGAATGAGTTAGATCCACGAGAATAATGTCACCCAATTTATCGCATAGTATTACATATGAAAAGTGAACATGTTTCTCAATAGGAAATATTTTTTTTTTATTTTGTATAACTTTTTGATAATTTTTTTGCAAAATGTGCAATATCTCGAGAACGGTTTATGTTAGCGTTCTAAAATTTATCTCAATAGTTTTCTAATGAAAAATTACATAAGAAATTTCTATTTGCGTTACTTTATTAGCGGTTATGATTTTTTGACGATTTTTTCAAAATTTCACTCGAAAATTTAGGGGGGTTTTGAACATTCGATTGCGTATAAAAACAATAGACTTCCAATGTTTATGGATTGTGATTTTTGTACCAAATTTCGTTTGAATCGGTCCATTCGTTCGTCAGTTATCGTCTCCACAGACTCACTGACACACACACACACACACAGACATCACTTCAAAAATGTTTGATTCGTGATCAGGGATGCTTGAAACGTGCTCTCCCGCCGAAAACTCGAATTCGAATTTTCGACCCCGTCACAATACTTTCCTTATACATTATGTATATAAGGAAAGTAATAATCATAAAAATGCATATTACAATAAGAAATATGGTTTAATAACCAACATGAATGCCGCCAAAATTGAAAAACAACTGCTATTGAATTTTTAGAAAATCATGCAAAGGCTTGATCCGCAGAGAGTCAAGAACGGGTCGCCAAGCATAATTAAGGGTCAGAACGGGGTCAAAATTACAAATAGTGTTACGGTAGATATAAATAAAAATCTGATGTGGACAACACATGACTTTCCTTATATAATGTAATGAATTTACTACTTTTACAGTGAAAAAATAGGTTTTTCTTATAGTAGATACGAATATTCTTTCCAAGACATTGAATTTTCGACAATTAGTCGTCATTTTCATTGATTCAGCGTCATTTTTATCCATTTGGCGAGATTTTCGTTAATTTGGCAACATTTCAAAAAGTCGCCAAGTTGGCGACATTCCGCCAAATTCGTCGCCAAAATTCGTTATGCACTAAGAAAGAAGTTATTCTTACAGCCGATAAATGACTATTGGCGTCCACATACAAAAGTGTTACTTAGAGTATCTTTTTTTCATGAATGGAACGGGCTAGATCCACGAGAATGATGTCACCCAATTTATCGCACGGTATTACATATGAAAAGTGAACATGTTTATCAATAGGAATTTTTTTTTATATGACTCTTTGATATTTTTTTTTAATGTGCTATATCTCAAAAACGGCTCGTGTTAGCGTTCTAAAATTTATGTCAATCGTTTTCTAATGAAAAATTGCATAAGAAATGTCTATTTGCGTAACTTTATTAGTGGTTTTGATTTTTTGACGATTTTTTCAAAATTTCATTCGAAAATTTAGGGGGGTTCTGAACATTCGATTGCGTATAAAAGCAACAAGCTTCCAGTGTTTACGGATTGTGATTTTTGTACCAAATTTGGTTCAAATCGGTCCTTTCGTTCGTCAGTTATCGTCTTCACAGACCCACTGACACACACACACACGCACACACACACACACACACACACACACAGACATCACTCCAAAAATGTTTGATTCGTGATCGAGGGATGCTTGAAACGTGCTCTCCCGTCGAAAACTGGAATTCGAATTTTCGACCCCGTCACAATACTTTCCTTATACATTATGTATATAAAGAAAGTAAAAAGGGATTCATAAAGTAAAATATTGCAGGGGTTATTGCAGCTAATTAAAAGAAAAATTTTATGAAACATAGGCTAAAAATTATCCTGGGGATTCTGTGTCCAACTGTTATACGTTTTGGATAGCTCATCTTTAGAGAAACCAGTAAGATGTGCTGTTCTAGCAACCGGTACTCGTTCTACACGAGTCCCCACAATAAGACTGTTTCAAACGGAGACAAAACACCGACAGCATCCTTATAGCTGTGTTGGGATCACGTGTGCCTCCCATGGCCAATGTAATTTGCATACATCGGCCTATGGCCTACCTTTGCGTACATGTTTCTAGGTTTCTAATTCCCTGACCTGTATGTGTATAACAAAATAAGATGTCTGTGTGTCCGTCTACCTGTCTGTCTACTCTCGGGATGACCGGCCTCGTCAAGTTCTTTTTTTCTAATTTGAATGACTTAAACCGTAATAACTTTTAAAGCGAAAAATTGGCCATTTTCCACCATTTCATTTACCGTATTTTCTTGATTCTAAGTGTGGTGTGCTAATAAAATATAATAATATTATTTAATATACTACTGCTAAATTGCCATGGTCGTAAATTAATCGTATTATTGAACCTCATTATTAAATTATACATTGCGTTGTTTGCTGCTGATAACCCTCCAATTATTCATCTTTCGTACGAGTTCTGTAAAGAACATTAATTAATATAATACTAAATTGATTGCACCATTTTTCATCTTTAATAATAAAACATTTATTAACAGCATAACATACTTATTAAATTCATTATACAATTATTCATATTATTTCGTCGGAGAGAGACACTGTGAAACCATTATTAAAAATACCTAAACTGTATTCAAGACCTGGTATATTATTTGAGGAATACATACCTTCAAGGCTGTCTTGTACTTAATATCGAACACTTCTGCACTAACTGTACTCAGGACTTTGTCGTTTACATTCTGCAATTGTCGTGCAGAAGTCATCGTGAATTTCGATATCACCTCAGGTAGAAATCGTGCTGCACTCTCTCTGCCGAAATCGTTCTCTATGTGTATCGTACTCGTCCTTATGCCAGTCTCGTAGTTATATCTTTTTAAGTGTCGTGCTGTAAATCTGTTTCTTTCTATATCTTCTTTTGTTGTGGCTCTTTGCCTCAGGTCCGAACACTCTTCCTTTGCTCTGATTGGCAGACATCACAGCGAAGTCACAAGCAGCTTCTCCATTGGTTAGCCTGTCCATCCAATGTCGTCTGATGTTTCAGACACAATAAATAAAAATCTGATGTGGGCAACACATGACTTTCCTTATATAATAAAATGAATTTACTACTTTTAGAGTAAAATAAAAAGGTTTTTCTTCTAGTAGATACTAATATCCTTTCCAAGATATTGAATTTTCGACAATTAGTCGTCATTTTCATTGATTTAGTGTCATTTTTATCCATTTGGCGAGATTTTCGTTAATTTGGCAACATTTAAAAAATTTTCAAGTTGGCGACATTCCGCCAATTTCGTCGCCAAAATCTCGCCAAGCGTTATGGACGAAGAAATAAGTTCTATATATATATATATATATATATATATATATATAACTTATTAGATATTGAATTTTCGACATATATTATGTAACTATTATTATATATTTATATATTATATAACTTATTAGATATTGAATTTTCCACAATTAGTCGTCATTTTCATTGATTTAGCGTCATTTTTATCTATTTGGAGAGTATTTCTTTAATTTGGCAACATTTCAAAAAGTCGCCAAGTTGACGACATTCCGCCAATTTCGTCGCCAAAATCTCGCCAAGCGTTATGGACGAAGAAATAAGTTGTTCTTACAGCAGATAAATTGGCGTTCAAATGCAAAAGTATTACTCAAAGTATCTTTTTTCATGAATGGAACGAGCTAGATCCACGAGAATGATGTCACCCAATTTATCGCATGGTATTACATATGAAAAATGAACATGTTTCTCAATAGGAAATATTTTTTTTTCTATTTTATATGACTTATTGATAATTTTTTTTAAATATGCGCAATATCTCGAGACCGGTTCATGTTAGCGTGCTAAAATTTATGTCAATCGTTTTCTTATGAAAAATTACATAAGAAATGTCTATATGCGTAACTTTAATATTGGTTTTGATTTTTTGACGATTTTTTCAAAATTTCATTCGAAAATTTAGGGGGGTTCTGAACATTCGATTGCGTATAAAAACAATAGGCTTCCAGTGTTTACAGGTTGTGATTTTTGTACCAAATTTGGTTCGAATCGGTCCATTCGTTCGTCAGTTATCGTCTCAACAGACCCAATGACACACACACACACAGACATCACTTCAAAAATGTTTGATTCGTGATCAGGGATGCTTGAAACGTGCTCTCCCATCGAAAACTCGAATTCGAATTTTCGACCCCGTCACTTACTTTCCTTATACATTATGTATATAAGGAAAGTAATAATGTACATAAAACTGTCTCGCAATAACTAGTGTGAGATCTATTTCTGTGTTCTGATCTCACACTAAGAGTAACTCTTTCTTCTGCAATCTGAATTAATCAGTTTTGTGAGGTATTCCGAAAACAACTTATAATATATTAGTTTCATACTTTTGAATGCCACCTTTTAATTATGATAGAGTTTAGTTTTAAAGACCATATTTTTAACCCAAAGTAACGAAGGCCATGTACCCCTGCTGCATGCAGCCCGCATGCTTATTTCAGGCATATTAAGCCCGCAAAGCACGTTATTACTTTCTTTATATACATAATATATAAGGAAAGTATTGTGACGGGGTCGAAAATTCGAATTCGAGTTTTCGACGGGAGAGCACGTTTCAAGCATCCCTGATCACGAATCAAACATTTTTGAAGTGATGTCTGTGTGTGTGTGTGTGTGTGTGTGTGTGAAAGTATGTGTGCGTGTGTGTGTGTGTGTCAGTGAGTCTGTGGAGACGATAACTGACGAACGAATGGACCGATTCGAACCAAATTTGATACAAAAATCACAATCCGTAAACACTGGAAGCCTATTGTTTTTATACGTAATCGAATGTTCAGAACCCCCCTAAATTTTCGAATGAAATTTTGAAAAAATCGTCAAAAAATCAAAACCGCTAATAAAGTTACGCAAATAGACATTTCTTATGTAATTTTTCATTAGAAAACGATTGGCATCAATTTTAGAACGCTAACATGAACCGTTCTCGAGATATTGTGCATTTTTAAAAAAAATTATGAAAAAGTCACATAAAAAAAAAATTCCTATTGAGAAACATGTTCACTTTTCAGATGTAATACCATGCGATAAATTGGGTGACATCATTCTCGTGGATCTAGCTCGTTCCATTCATGAAAAAACATACTTTGAATAGTACTTTTGTATTTGAACGCCAATAGTCATTTATCTGCTGTAAGAATAACTTTTTTCTTCGTGCATAATGCTTGGCGAGATTTTGGCGACGAATTTGGCGGAATGTCGCCAACTTGGCAACTATTTTGAAATGTTGCCAAGTTAATTAAAATCACGCCAAATGGATAAAAATGATGCTAAATCAATGAAAATGACGACTAATTGTCTAAAATTCAATATCTTGGAAAGAATATTAGTATCTACTATAAGAAAAACCTATTTTTTTACTGTAAAAGTAGTAAATTCATTACATTATATAAGGAAAGTCATGTGTTGCCCACATCAGATTTTTTATTTTGTGTTCTTAATTGGCGTATCTTGAAAGTGTTGCTTGATTTTTGAGGATACATTGCATGTTCTAGTGTAATTTGAATTAGAATTAGCCAATTCCGGACACATTTTTCAGATAATTATAGAAATGGTTGATTCTAAATTCCAAACACATAGATCAATCATTCAATCAAACTCCACAGTACGTGCTTCTGACTCACAAAAATCCCTTCACTTTACTTGTACTATGCATTATGGGAACTGCTGAAAAGAAAATAATTATTCCCAATAATTAAGCTTTGCGAGGCACTAAATATAATTACTATTTGATATTTTTTACCAGTTTCAGTAACTCGATAATCTTTGATCTGCAGCTGAACAATATTTCTGTTTGCTAATTGATTGCTCTTTTTGACTTCTCGTGAAAATGCCTGTATAGCATTCGCAGAAATAACGATGGACGTGTGCAAATTGCTTAAATCAAAATCGTGATTATATTTGCATCGTATTGATAATGGGGAAAACGCTGATATGGATGATATTATAAAAGATTAAATTTAAAGAGGACTCGAGGCTATCTATTATTTCTGTAAAAGTACGTAACGTATTTTTCTCAATTTTTTAAAATTGAAGTTCTCCTTATTTAAAACAACTATAGAATATAAACAATTGATACTTGATTGACCTTTAGTAAAAGGAAAATTTAATTTCATAAAACAAATGCATATTACTTTCCTTATATACATAATGTATAAGGGAAGTATGGGTCGAAAATTCGAATTCGAGTTTTCGACAGGAGAGCACGTTTCAAGCATCCCTGATCACGAATCGAACATTTTTGAGGTGATGTCTATGTGTGTGTGTGTGTGTGTGTGTGTGTGTGTGTGTGTGTGTGTCAGTGAGTCTGTGGAGACGATATCTCACGAACGAATAGAGCGATTCGAATGAAATTTGGTACAAAAATCACAATCCGTGAATACTGGATGCCTATTATTTTTAAACGTAATCGAATGTTCAGAACCCCCCACCCCCAAATTTTCGAGTGAAATTTTGAAAAAATCATCAAAAAATCAAAACCTTTAATAAAGTTACACGAATAAGCATTTCTTATGTAATTTTTGCTCAGAAAACGATTGACATAAACTTTAGAAAGCTAGGATAAACCGTTCTCGAGATATTGCACATTTTTCAAATAAATTTATCAACAAATCTCATAAATTAAAAAAGATATATTAACTGTTGAGAAACATGTTCACTTTTCATATGTAATATCATGCGATAAATTGGGGTGACATCATTCTCGTGGATCTGGCTCGTACCCTTCATGAGAAAAGATACTTTGAGTAATGCTTTTGTATTTGAATATCAATAGTCATTTAGCTGCTATAAGAATAACTTATTTCGCCGTCGATAACGCGTGGCGAGATTTTGGCGACGAATTTGGCGAAATATCGCCAACTTGGCGACTTTTTGAAATGTTGCCAAATCAACGAAAATCTCACCAAATGGATAAAAATGACGCTAAATCATTGAAAATAACGACAAATTTTCGAAAATTCAATATCTTGGAAAGAATATAAGTATCTACTATAAGAAAACCTATTTTTTTTTACTTTAAAAGTAGTAAATTCATTGCATTATACAAGGAAAGTCATGTGTTGCCCACATCAGATTTTTTTATTGTAGAAGTAGTAAATTTATTCCATTATATAAGGAAAGTCATGTGTTGCCCACATCAGATTTCTTTATATCGGACAAGCAGAAATGCTCGGCGTTGGACGGGATATTGCTAAAATAAAATTAAAGCAATACAAAATTTACAAAAGATAGGCTCCAAATTTAGCTTAATAAACCAATAATAAAAAATCTGATGTGGGCAGCTCATGACTTTCACTGCAGACTCATATTCACGTTCTCCTTATTTCATCAATAATTCATTAAATTTATTCATTATTGACAATTCATTTAATTCATAGACCTACCAGAAAGGTGACCGTCCAATCTGCCGTGTCTTGACTTTTTTTTGGTTGATATCCCAAGAGTCTTGTCTATGACACTCCCTTCAATCTCTTCCCGGCCGTCCAAATAGTTGCTCTTAGTCCTCTGGACGAGTCGGACGTTCTGGGTCTTCAACTCCCTTGAATCTGAAGAAGACAGAATTTTGGCCGTTGCTGCCGAAGTACGCGACATACCTGGTCTGTTCGAGAAAGTTCGCCAATCTCTCTATCACCGCTATAAGACGTGCATTCAGGTTGGCGGTCGCTTTTTTGTGTCATTACTGTAATTATGGTTTATTAAATGCCATATTTATAACTTTTAAGCCATTCTTGTGTTTTCGCCTCACCTCATCGGTTTCACAATTAAGCGACTACTGGCGCCTTTACGTGTCATTTCCGACCTGGTGAACTATGACGAAAAATGCTTGGTTTGGTGTATACTACCACCTCGTAAAGTTTGGCCCATCTTTTTTTAATCATCCGGTATATAAATTCGATGCAGATGTTTTGCAAGGCACCTATGACCAGTACCAATTAGAATTCTGCTACAGCTCTAAAAATAAAAGTTACATAACATTCTCGAATGAATAGAAATATATATCAGGGAAATGACTGAATTTTATGAATTTTATACAGTCAATAGACCGAGTCTAATTGCAAATAATTGTGTAATATCTTTTTTCGAATTTATATATGCATTGTCGTAAGAGAGGGTATTTTAACAGATTCTAAACTACACTCATGTCCAATAGTTAAGCATAGTTGCTGTTTATGTGAAAATTTCAGGAAATCTACATCGGAATGGAAGGAAACGCGGTATGCGGGTGTAATATGGTTTTAGAAAAAGAAAACAACGCAAAACAAGGATAATAATGACTTCTGTTATCCACAGAAAAGGGTTTAAAGATAAAGGGCAGCAATCGGAGTGTCAACCTCAGTGAAACAGAATGATTAAAACAATGTGATGCAACAGTTTAATACGGTGCGTGGGAACCTCGGGTAGGGTCATATGCTGCACAACGATTTCCCATACTTTCAATGAGGTTTTGGATAAGTTGTGTGCTCAAAGAGTTCCAAACCTCATGGAGAGCAGTATTCAACCCCGTAACGGAGCTTGGTGGGTAGCGAAGGGCTGCAAGATGTCTCTCGAGAATATCCCATACATGCTCTAGTGGATTCAGATCAGGAGAGTTGGCAGGCCACTGCATATGCTGGATATCTTCAGTTTGAAGGAAGTCGTCGACCAAGCCGCACGGTCAGGAATCGCGTTATCATCCATGGATATGAAATCAGGACTAACAGCACCTCGAAACAATCGAACGGTATGCTCAAGGATATCCTCTCTATATCTTTGACTGGTAACCGACCCCGTTGAAGACCTAGACCGTCCACTGCATATGCTGGATATCTTCAGTTTGAAGGAAGTCGTCGACCAAAGTCGCACGCTCAGGAATCGCGTTATCATCCATGAATATGAAATCAGGACTAACAGCACCTCGAAACAATCGAACAGTAGGCTCAAGGATATCCTCTCTGTATCTTTGACTGGTAACCGACCCTGTTGAAGACCCAGACCGTCCAACTTGTCCGAGGACATTAGCAGCTGTTTGGACCAGTAACCGACCCCGTGTCAAAGATGTGGAGGTCTGTGCGGCCGTCCATCATGATGCCTGCCCAGACCATGACTTCCCCAAACGGAAAACGATATTTTTCCGTAATGTTTTCCGAGTGAAAACGCGTTCCACGTTCTCTCCAGATCATGAGAATCAGTTCCAGATCATGAGAACCAGATGAGAACCAGTTTGCAGGCTAAACCTGGACTCGTCACTGAACATGACATTGCCCCACTGTTGTCCACTCCACTGCCGATGTTCCAAACTCCACTATAAACACGCGCTATTCTGTGATTGCAAACTGCTGATCGTCTGGCATAGAGCCCAACATGTCTGAGTCTCCTGTAAACAGTTTGTCTCGAAACAGTGACTCCTGTGGCGGCTGTCAGGGCTGAACGAAGTTGTCTGGCAGAACGCTTCCTCTGACGTCGCGCAGTTATCACCAAATATCGGTCTTGCCGAGCAGTTGCTACTCTTGGCCGACCTGGTACTGGTCGTCGGGTAAAATTTCCAGTGGTTTGGAACCTCTGCTATAGTCTGGAGATCACACACTAAGACACATTCAGAATTCAGTATTCCAGTAATTCGTCCCTTCAAAAGCATGTCCAGTTGGCATCTTTATGACATCTTTCGTCCTTTTTTTATTGTTAACAGCGCTCTGTACCACAGCAATTGCGAAGTTCTTCCTCAACTGGCCATGCCGCTCGAGGCCGTTTTATACTCATTCCGACGTGCGTCGGTGCTTTGACTGAACTGTTTTGCATATGCACAATGGTTTACCTTCTTCCCACGATTCTCCACAACTAATTGTGAACCATTGTATCCATATTAATTCCGAATTTTTCGCATTTTACGAATTATGCTTAACTTTGGGACATGTGTGTAGATTCTTGTTCATGCAGTTGTTGTTTATTGTATCATTTCTATATATGACAAGACTTTGCCTATAACTTTCTTATGCCAAATAAATACCTCTGTAACAGCTCTTTTGTCGGTTTACAATCACTAAACCATACTCTACAACGTTGAAATGGATAATTTCTTCTATCTCATTTTGTTGCCAAGTTCGTTATCCTAACTGTTTCAATTCTCCGCTTTTCCGTGGATTCAAAAATACGGCACGTTCATCAAAATCCGGCACGTTATTTAGAAAATTATTTAATTAGAAACATATATCGAATTTTTCTATTACATATATGCATTTTATATATACATTTTATATGTGGATTATATGCATTTTTATACATGCATTATATACGTTTTATATATCGTATAAGATATTTTTTTTATTTTAAAAGAAATATTTATGATTATGTTTCAGATTAGCACATTGATTTCTATATCATTAAACCTGTTAATTACAGATTTCTTACGCAGTCACAATCACAGATATTCTACTCATCGCGGACTTTCAGATAACTGTAAGACTTACCTATAATTGGACCTCTAATTCTCTGGCTTTTGGACATATATAGCATTGATTATGCTTGCATGCTACTTATGTCTCGAAATACACTTTCATCTATAGGTAATAGTCAAAGTATTTCTTTTGTGAATAAAATGGATATAAAACGATCAACACTAACTTTCAACACTACCTAATCCACAATATCTATCTTTCCTCAATATCTGCCAAATCATTAGGTGAAGCATCATTATTAATTTTAATTTTCAAAAATATTGAACCATCGCCAACTTGGCGAAATTTACCTAAAGTTGTGAGATGCCAAACCGATTCACAATCAATATGGAGATATTGCGCCAGATTTCTGGACTAATTTGTGATCAAGCAGGGCAGAGTGTGACAGTGATTACTTACTATGGGCAAAAAGGTATTTCTTTTGCAGTATAGAGTTGTGAAGCATCGCATTTTCCTCTCTCTCTCTCTCGCTCTCACTCTCTCTCGCTCTCACTCTCTCTCGCTCTCACTCTCTCTCGCTCTCACTCCCTCTCGCTCTCACTCTCTCTCGCTCTCACTCTCTATCGCTCTCACTCTCTCTCGCTCTCACTCTCTCTCTCGCTCTCACTCTCTCTCTCGCTCTCACTCTCTCTCTCGCTCTCACTCTCTCTCTCGCTCTCACTCTCGCTCTCTCACTCTCGCTCTCGCTCTCACTCTCGCTCTCACTCTCGCTCTCACTCTCGCTCTCGCTCTCACTCTCTCGTTCTCACTCTCTCGCTCTCACTCTCTCGCTCTCACTCTCTCTCACTCTCACTCTCTCTCACTCTCGCTTTCACTCTCTATCTATCTATCTATCTATCTATCTCTATCTCTCTCTCTATCTCTCTTTTTCTTTCTCCATCTCACTTTCCTTACCCTTTTCTCTGTCTTTTGCTATCTCAATTTTACTTTCCTTGCAATACATGGTAATGTACTGAAAAGTATTCAAATCATGTCGAAAGTCGCAACTCTAGTTTTCGATGGACCTACATATTTTGGGATCTCTAGAACACGGAAAAACTATTTTTAGGATGACGTCTGTGTATGTGTATATGTGGTTGTCTGTCTCTCTGTCTGTCGGTGCAATGTATATATCCACTGTAATTCAAAAATTAATGAACCAAATTTCACAAAATTCAGTTGGAAAATCACGTGTGTGTGACCCTAATGCTGATTGGTTTGGGGTACGATTCAAAATAAAAGAATCCGCCTTTTTCTTTTAGAAATGGTCCGTAAAAATTGTCTGTATTCAACCTAACCTGAAAACTAATCAACCAAATTGCACAAAATTTGATAGATAAGTCGCGTGTGGGCCTTCCGTGTGCTGTTCAGATTTTGGTACGATCCAGAAAAAAAGAACCTGATTTTCTTTGCAAAATGGCCAGCAAAAATCGTTACATCTAAATATAAAGAAATACGTATGCTCAAATATATCAATTAAATGCTCGTTCTATTCACAATTGTCGATGAAAAAAGAATAAGACCAATCCCATTACTTTAAGACTAGCCGTTCTCGAGATATTTTAGTCTTTTTTTTTTTTTTTTGCACTTCCGCCACACCACCTTTGAAAATAAGGCCAGTTACCAACTGAAAACGAAAACTGAATTAAAAGTGAAAATTCCGTGTAATTTAAAATAATTATGGGTGTCATTTTGTGCAATTAAACACAATCCATTCAATTATTGAGAAAATAAAGAGAACGTGAATATGAGTCTCCAGGGACATTCATGTGCTGCATACATCTGATTTTTACTTTCCCTACAAAACATGGTAATGGTATAAGGAAAGTATCCGAATCATATCGGAAATCGTAATCATGTTTTCGACGGATCAACACATTTTTCACATCTAGAATGCGAAAGAACTATTTTTAGCGTGACGTCTGTGTATGTGTGTGTGTGTGTTTCTGTGTATCCACTCTAACTCAAAAACTAATTGATAAAATTTGAAAAAATTTTATAGGTAAGTCACGTGTGGGTGGTGACCCTGGTGCTGACTGGATTTTGGTATGATTAGGGGGAAAATTACCTGCCTTTGCTTGCAAAATGGTCCACAAAAATCGTCAAAATATAAAATAAAAGGCTACGTATGCTCAACTGTATCAAAAAAATGCTTGTTTTATACGTAAATTTTGACGTTGAAATGAATAAGATCAACCTCATTACTCTAAGACAAACCGTTCTCGAGATATTTTAGTTTTTTCACATATTTGCTACGTCGTTTTTGAAAATATATCCAGTTACCAAATAAAAACGAAAATGGAATTAAAAATACAAATTCAGTGTTATTTTGTGCAATTAAACTACATTCAATGAATTATTAAAGATATAAAGAGAAAATTAATTTGAGTCTTTAGGAAATCTCATGTGCTGCCCACATCAGATTTTTTTTCTTTATAACCACACATGGATATATTCTCACAAATATCACCTAAAACTGCTTTATCCACATTGAATTATACTCAAAACGTGTAAAACAGCCCAAAACTCGAGACGGAATTTCCGACCTCCGTACCAATTATTCTTTTACTCATTATATTATGTACGCAGAGGAAGTAAAAGGGAGTAAATAATTAGACTTGATGAAAAAACACCATGAAGTGCTGAATGTAATTAAGCTTTGAGATTAGTTTGTCTGTTTGCAGGCATTTCAACAGTCTTTGATACGTGGCAGAACAACATTTCCGTCTGTCTAATTGAATGAATTGTTTCCGTAGATAGATTGAGTAGAAAATATAATGTACCACTTGAAGGAACAACAATAAATTTGCTAGGCAGGTTTATTACAATAAAATCGTAATTTTTCTTGTCATTTATTGTGGGACACGATCGGATGTGAATTAAAGTAGCACACAGTTAAAACGAGCACTTATTTAACGAGATTCGGTATTTAACGAGGAATTTGAAAGCTTTTAATTAGTATTATGTTAGTTCATGTCGGCATTGATGTTAAAGAGCAAAATTCATTACTTTCTAGTATTTTAGGAAATGCCATTCAGGATTTAAGGAATGCAAAATAATAACGAAATTATTAACAAAAAAATAAATAAATAAGGTTCATTCATGCTCGTATTGCTTTCAAAGAGCAAAATTTATTACTTTCCGGGATTTTATGAAATGCCATTCACAATTTAAGGAATGCAAAATATAAGCAAAATTATAAAAGAAATAATAATAATGATTCATGTTAATTTACGTTCATATTGCTTTTAAAAATCAAAAATTTATTTCAAAATTTTTATCAAAAAAATTTCAGGATTTTATAAAATGCTGTTCAGGATTTTAGGAATGCAAAATAGAAACAAATTTATAAAAAATAAATAAATGTTTCTTGTTGATTCATGTTCGTAATGCTTTTAAAAAGCAAAATTTATTACTTTTCGAGATTTTACGAAAGACCGTTCAAGATTTAAGAAATGCAAAATAGAAACAAAATTATAAACGAAAAAATAAGATAAAATCAGAGCAAAAAAAAAATCCTGATTTCGTCAAAAATAAAATGAATGGAATTATGTGATGAGACGAAAATTCACACAAATACACTACTACCGCATACCGTATTTTTCCCAGTTGGCTCAGTGATCGTATAAGTAATAGCTGAAAGATTGAGTACATTACGTTTATATTCAGAAACCAAACGAATTTGTGGCCACTAACACTTTTTATTACACATATACAGAGGGTGTTTGTTCACACATTTTTGTAACGATTTTGAAAAAATATACATAAACAAAGATAATAATTTTATTTTCTAATATGTTCAATGTGATAACCCTTTTGTTGAACTATCACATTATATCTTGATTTTCAAGATAAAAGTGTTTTTCTTAAAATATCAAGGTAGATTTTGTTCCACTCCTTCACCTCAATCTTCCAGAGGCCATCCAATGTTTCGGGATTCCGCTCATAAAGAGATTGCTTATAAAGTCCAAATGAACAGTAATTCATAGGAGACACGATGGGGGACTTGGGTAGGATGCATTTAAATGGAATAACCTCAATTCCTGTATCATTTCTCATTTTTTCAAAAAATATAGCAATAGATTTAGAGGTATGGCTGGTAGTCTTATCCTGATGGAACTTAACACAGTGAAGATTGCTTGCGTAAAGTGATGGAATGTCTTTTTTGAAATCAGGTGTTAAAACATATTTCTGATAGTAATCCGAGTTAATTTTGACATTTTTTCTACTTTCCTTATTTTAAGTGTTCCGTTATAAGAGAATCCAGCAATAACCATAAAACCATTAGCAAAACTTTCCTTGTTTTCTCTGAACCAACATTTTAGGTCTTTTCTCCTCTTTTTTGGTAGTAATTCGATCTTTTTCTATTGCAATCAAATAAATATATCAAAGCCTCATCAACTGCAACTACATATTTCCATTTCTCACCCGCCAAATAATTTTAATACAACAATCTGTTTGTAGTCTTACGCTGAGAAAGATGTTTGGCCGTTAGACGATAAACATCATGTTTTTTGTTTTAATTAGCTTTAAATAAGATTTTATAATATTGTTTACAGTTCCTATACAGATATTTAAAGATTTTGCGATAGTTCTTTGGGGGGTTGGATTTTCTTTTAAAACATGAGATGCGTCTTTAGGTATAATAAGAGGTGTGTGTACCTTTGTTGGATATACATTTTTTACCTTTTTCCCAGTCAAATGTAAACTTTGACGTTTCTTTCCTTTTTTATTAATTATGTCACTTATTTTACGTGTAGAAATATTAAAACCATGCTTTTCACATCTTTTTTAATAATCGAAAAAGAGTATTTCTCTTGGTAAAGAGCAAAAATATAGCCTTCGATCCATTGTTTTTTTTCCAGCGACATTTTAAAGCAAAGAATATTTTTAATGATGCAGACGATAATTAAACCCTATTCCGACTTGATGCCAATCAGATTTTATTTTTCATTTAAATTTAATTCATGGATAAAATCAAAGTCGTTACAAAAATGTGTGAACACCCTCTGTAGAAAATGAAACAATTTAATAATACACAAGCAATATACATTTAAGTCATTCCCAACTTGACCTCAGGGCGTACTAAGTTATACGATAATTATTTACCAAAATTTAACTGCTTAATTTCACCTAAACTCGAACTTATATTGTTAGGAGATTTTCCCAAACTCAGAGTTTAAATTGATATGATTTATAGATACATTTAAAATACCTTAGTATTACAATTGAACCTCAAAGTCACAATACCTTTAACACTGATGTAAGAACTTATTTATGCTAAGTGACCGCCTCCAAAGTTCATATGGCTAGGGTGCTAAGTATATACCCTCACAGCAAAGATCGTCACATGTGTGACAGCGACGTTGTAGTCATGTGACACCTGGATCACAATGTGACATCATATTTGTGAATTTCATGCTACGTTACATATAAGTAACTTTATAACTTCATTGTGACTGTATTCTGTGACGTCTCCACAATTTAATTAGCACGTAACAATGTGACGCCATTACAATGGAAATTACAATGTGACGTCAAAAGCAAGTTAATATGCGACGTCACAAACGACCATGAAAATGACGAAAATTACTTCGCTGTGACCGCAATATGACATTGCCGAGACGTACTGCGACGTCCTGTGACGTCCCAAAGTCACAGTGTGACATAAATCTCACGTCACTGTGAAAACAAATGCTGTTAGGGTATGATGAGGGAACACAGGGAATACAGCCACATGTTCAGGAGACCTTTACGGAGTATTGGAAGTTCCTCAAGGGCTTGTAATCAAGGTCCGCTAGAAGCTCCACAGTCCAAATGCCGGTTGGCTCACTGGGGTCTGCTGTCCGGAGAATATACTCGAAGGCCGATGCCTTTTGGTTCAGTGCTGGTTCGAGATCCTGGGAACGTGAATGAAAGCCGACGCGGGTCGATGTAATATCCCGCCGAAAAAGGTATGGTTTCATGAATCACCAGCATTAAAAACCGATGATGGTGGAATCACTCAGATGAATATTGTTATATGCTGCGTAAAAACCCAGGATTGGTACCTGGTAGGCATTCCACCAGTGCATAGTCGACCGTGTGTGGTGACGTAGACACTAAGTTGGCAAGATACCGTTTGCAGTACAGTTCACACAGTTATTACGAATTGGCTGTAGCTTATAGGGACCAAAGGGGTGGCGTAGCATTGGTACACCCCTTTGATCCCTAGACGCTGTGTAACCTGAGTGGCGGAAAGGCCGAAGTCCTCGCTGCTTCGATGATCTCCACTACCCGATGAGTTTAGCAAATAACAGGCTGGTTCCTCTCAAGCTCGATTTGGCTTTGAGTTGTTATAGGACTTCATTATTGTAATAATCGATACTGGATACGAGCTACACTGGAGTAGATCTGCTGGCATAAGGGTATCAAATACTCCGGTTCCTTCCTGTAAGGCATGGGACTACCGCTGCGGAATAGCAGTGGATACCGGTTCTCAAATGTATGTCGAAATGCATTTTTGGATTCGGACTTCGATCAAGTAAACATAAAATTCTGATACCTTCTCTGCAGAGATCAAAATGGAGTCTAACTTAAACTTTCTACATTCGGGTCCCTTCACATTTTGTGGAGGGGGGATAAAATAAGGGGGTGCTAAGTTCTCTCGTCCGTTCATTCGTTGCATCGCTTGTGCGCGAAAATGTGTGGAAAGAAATTCCGAACTATTTATTGGATTACAGGTTAACCCTCATTTTGCATGCGTTCCAATAAAATCCGATGACCTGCGGGTTTCCAACTGCCAGGAGGTCTCGTCTGAGCCCCAGACTGACTTAGCACATGACAGGGGCCATAATTTTCAAGAAATTTGTGGTTTAATTTTGACATTTACTTACGCATCTCATAGTTGAAATTTTATTACCTCTGTCTCGCGTTATATATTCTTTGGCGCCAAACTGCCCCATTTTATCTGTGAGGAGGCATCGAGCTAGCAATTAAGCTTACCGTACACTCTGCTTTACGTTGAGTAATTCTCCTCCCCCCCCCCTTATTTATGGGTCGAGCCCGGTGAGCATGAATAGTGTTTGCACATCGTGTGAACATTGTGTTATGCTTCATCACAGATTAGGGATAAGATATAAATAGAATAATTCTACTAATAAGCAGGCCTATCGTTATATCAACACGGCGTACCGATATGTATCGTCTAGTGATGCATCGGAAATAAATCAGTATCATCTGTTATTGATACTGTAACGAATTTCATCTTCAATATTCTGATGCATATCAATATTCCACCCATTCCAGTGTTTTTAGGACAGACAAAAATTTCTTTAAGAACACTCTTTAACAAAAAATATAATTTGTTGGATTGATTTTATAATTATAATAAAATTATTCCTCACAATGTTCCTAAAATTGAAAAAAAAAATTAAACTTAGATTCTTGGGTGAAGGTTTCAAAGAGAATGTTTAAACTAGAAATAGAAATCCTTATTGAACTATCAAACTCGTCTGAAATTTGATGTTGAATCCACATCTATCATGTTCTAAGCTCTATGCAATAGCCAATCCTCGGAAATGGAGTTTTCAAGGAGAATATTTGAACTAAAAAATGGAAATCCTTATTGAACTCTAAACCACCTCTGGAATTTGATGCCGAATCCCCATCTGTCGTCACCACATCTTTATGCAATAGCCAACCTGGGAAATTGAGTTTTCAAGGAGAAGTTTTGAACTAGAAATGGAAATCCTTAATGAAACCACAAACCCTTCTGGAATTTGATTCTATATGAATATCAGTCATCGTCAAAGCTCTATGCAAAACCGATCTTGAGAAATAAATGTTTCAAAGAAATTTTTTAACAAAAATAATAATCTAGCAAAATATTTGACACCAATAACTTGACTACAAGGTGGAAAAATGAAAATTAGTTGTTATTCTTAATTTGTTAGTCAAGTTAGCTTCTACAGGATTAGTTTTAGGTTGATATTTATTTATATGCTACTCCTTTCAAAGTTATAGATCTAAACAATATGCATAAATAATTATTCAACGAGCGTTCAGCGATCAAAAAATATCTGTCTGAATTGGGCATGTGGTGTCTGAATTGGGCATAGGTACGATTTATGAGATAATTCCAAAAAAATCGGGAAAACTGTTTATTCATTAGAAAAAGAATGTATTGAACATGAAATTTTCTTGCAGTTTAAAGGGCGAAAGACACTTACCCTTATATAGTTTACGCTATATCTTACATAGTAAAAAATGTTTACCTATCAGTGCATGTGCATTGTCTGTAGCCGAAAATCTAAGCTTCGGACAGCCACGAAACCAGTAGAGTAAATTGAATACCCGGTACAACATACTTAGACAACTTTCTTTTTCAATTTGAATTAGTTTTTTAGTTATATCATGCTAAAGTACTGTATTGGACGATGTTAACACAAATCGGTTCCTTGGAGATCTCAAATATTATCAAAGTTTCTATCTGGACATCATCGAAGGACGATCTTACGATGTTCTTTCTAACGATCTTTAAGCCGAATGCGTAGAACAATTCCTTCATATACATTTAATTATTTTTAAATACATTAAAATATGCATATTTTAAATTATCTGGTTCCTATTTCTCGCATCCTAAAATGAAAGTGTGACACAGAGTTCTTAAAAAGAATTTACAGGTTTTTGTCAATAAATACCAAAGCGACAAGAAGGCGATAAATTTTATAAAATGGGCGGGCGTTAATTAATGATCACGGCAATAATTGATGATATCACGGCACTTGAGGTTTGTGGACTCAGTCGACTCCGCAGGCTATAACAGATTTTCCAATTAAAGCCTGGATAAGACCACTCACAAATGCCTGTGAGCCAATGGGCAAACAGATCTGCCCTGACTGCCTAGTAGATGATTGACAGTCAGGAAGGAGCTAGCAGATAACCCCGTGCAACAGATAATAGGTTGAGTTAGAATCTGTGCGTTATGGAGCCATAGTTGAGATAATTTGGACAGTCAAGTTAGTTGCCGAGCCATTGTCCTAACTTTTTAAACCCTCCACTAAGAGGGCTGTAATATGTTTTATTCAATTGGATATTGTCAGTTTGCCATATATATACATCAAGTGTATCCTTATAACACTTTCCTTACAAAGTTTTTGAAGTGTTTAAGGACCTTCCTATAAAGCCTATATATTATACCCATAAGGAGTTGAAACTTCACATTAAGAAAACGCCAATACTGTTTGAGAGAATAATTCAGATGGTGCTGGGATGAGATAAGTAGTCCTGCATTGTATACATTTCTATGTCGAAAAACCTAAAATATTATTTAAACTGCCAATTTTGTAAAAATAAATTATTTGCGCATTGCAAAGTGGAACTGAAACAATGAAAATTATTCCTCAGTATTCCAAATTATTTTTGACTTTCGATTTATTTTTATCTTTATATATTTTGCACTCTGTCATACAACTATAAAGAATACTGGTCGATTATAATCATAATGTGCGAAACCTAAATTTAAAAATTATCAAAAATACAAGGTGAAGCTATTAATTTCCAGGACTGATCTAATAACTCCGGAAAATATTATGTGAATTACATACCCATTTAATATGTTTCGAAGTAGTTTCCACCTGCCGTAAAGCACTTCTGTACTCGGCTGTATAAATTTCGGAAGCAACTTTTAAAGTCCTTTCTCGGAATGCTCTTCAATTCTGACGTCACGGCTATTTTGACGTCTTCGAGATCCTCAAATCTTGTTCCCTTCAGCAATTTTTTAGCTTCGGAAACAAGAAAAAGTCTGCGTGTGCTAAGTCCGGAGAGTATGGGGGATGATTCATCTGCACAACCTCATTCTGAGCCAAAAACCGCTTCACAGGCAACGCAATGTGGGGCCGAGCATTGTCGTGCAAAGGAGGCCAACTCCCATTCTGTCGAAAACGAGGTCTTAAAGGCCAGTAGGACAATGCTTGTCGACGAGGCCTGTCAAAACGAGGACTGTCAAAACCGATCTTCTGTCGAATACGAGGTCTACTTGTCGATGAGATCACCCCAGTCCATTCTGATTTGTTTTTGTTCCTCCGATGAACAGTGAGGAACAAATCTGGGACAAACCTTGGATTTCCCTAGATCATATTCGACGCTTTTTGCACCGGTCCCGAAAACGTCTAGACCATTCAAAAGTGCGGGAACGGGACAATGTTTCATCACCATACTCTTGTTTCAACATTTTATGGGTTTCTTTCGCAGTTTTGTCCAATTTGAAGCAAAATTTGATGTTAATCCTCTGCTCCATACCTGTACTTCGACAACAACAATTTAACAGCTACTTTTTAATGCGTGTTTCAACAACAACCTCTTGCTTCAGAATGACGTGCACTTCATGGGGCATGCGCAGATACACTACCTTCCAGATACAAGCAGTAATACGTTCTGCCGAGTTGCAGTTCTCGTACAGTTACGTCAGTCCTGGAAATTAATAGCAGCACCTTGTACATATTCTCAATACTACGCCTTTCTGTTTCGTTAACTAACAATATCAGCTACTTTACTAGCACTAGTGACACCTAGATATAAGTCTCAAAGCATTATGCCATTTTCAAGCGTTTCATCCATAGTAATTTTATCGCCTTCTTTCTAACTCCACGGTTATACCATCAGCTCATATTAAGCTTAAAGCGTATACTTTTTAACCAAAATTAAAGTTTTCTTGACATGATTGTAATAACTCAACACGTGAGGAATAAATATATCCCAATATATTTGATCGCAGTGACTTATTATCGCAGCTTATTAATTTTCCATTTACGGACCTATAATGGGGTATAAATTCGTTCTCCTGCAAGCATCTTCAGTTTGTACTGTTATTAATAGAAACCGAAAATGCCTTAGGGTAATTAAAAACCCCTCGGGAGAACGAGAAGATTTATTTGAGCGTACACTTCATTAATAAACATCCAGATATGTTGGAACATGAGAATTTAAACATGAGGATTTAAACATGAGGATTTAAAGTGGATTTTTATTTTAATTATCGATCCCGGGTATGAAATGAAGTTAAATCCTGCGGAAGGAAATATTTTGTACACAACAAAATATTCCTCTAAATAAAATAGGAAAATTATATTAACGTGGAACTCTTCTAATGGTTACGTTTAATTTATACTAATATCCGCGTGCAGATGTATGACAATGGAAAAAAAAATCTGATGTGGACAGCACATGACTTTCCTTATACATATAATGCAATGAATTTACTACTTTTACAGTAAAAGAAAATAGGTTATTCTTAATATTCCTTCCGAGATATTCACATTTCGTCGATTAGTCATCATTTTCATTGATTTAGCGTCATTTTTATCCATTTGGCGAGATTTTTGTTAATTTGGCAACATTTAAAAAAGTCGCAAGTTGGCGAAATTCCACCAAACTCATCGCCAAAATCTCGCCAACCGTTATGGACGGAGAAATAAGTTTTTCTTACAGCAGATTGCCTTTCAACTGCAAAAGTATTAATCATATGAAAAGTGAACATGTTTTTCAAAAGTTAATATTTTTTTTAATTTATGGGATTTTTTTATAAATTTACTTTTAAAATGTGACATATCTCGATAACGGTTCATTCTAGCGTTCTAAAGTTTATGTCAATCGTTTTCTAAGAAAAAATTACATAAGAAATATCTATTAGAGTAACTTTATTAAAGGTTTTGATTTTCTGATGAATTTTTCAAAATTTCACTCAAAAATTTAGGAGGGTTCTAAACATTCGATTGTGTTTAAAAAGAATAGGCTTCTAATATTCGCGGATTGTAATTTTTATACCAAATTTCATTCGAATCTCTCTCTTTGTTCGTAACATATCGTTTCCACATACTCACTGACACATACACACACACACACAGACATCACTTCAAAACTGTTCGATTCGTGATCAGGGATGCTTGAAACGTGCTCTCCCGTCGATATCTCGAATTTGAATTTTTGACTCAGTTACAATACCTTCCTTATACATTATATGTATATAAGGAAAGTAAAAATTGGATGTGGGCAGCACATGACTTTCCCTTCATAAAGCTGGTATTTTACTTCTTTCAATGCAAAATAATAATGGACAACATCTACGGCACAGTGTTTTTAACGTTGAAATGTAGACTGACTTTTGTTGCTTTTCTAGATAACAATAATTATTTTAAACTGATATTTTTAAGGTAACTGTAATATAACTGTAGTAAAATAACTGTGCAATTATTATTTAAATTGTTAAATTACAAAATATAAATTTAAATAATTAATATTAAAATTATTAATACACACGCACATACATCACATCAAAAACACTCAATTCGAGTTCAGGAATGCTTATAAGAGAATATTTCCTTCGAGAACTCGATTCGAATTTATTTCTCTACACAGTATGGGATGTATGTCGGAATAGTAATAACATAACAACAGTATTATTCTTGGTAAATATAAAGTTTTTATTTAATCCGTTTAATGTAATTTCTATTTTTACACCCGTATCACTAATATCCCTCCAAAAAAATTTTTTTTAATTTTATCCAATTATTTTTTATTTCTTCATAAAATTTCCTACAGACTTTTTAAAGCTTTTATTTTACGGTTAATAAATTCTCTTTCTATTGACTCTTCTCCACAGACCATGATGTTTTTAATTGATTACGTTTTGTTGTATCAGTGCGCACTCTGCATGCCGTTTTTTACAGTAATGTTTCACCGGAAAATGTTCTGACAAAAGAGGTATTGTAAGTAAAATAAATAATCGATGCAAATGCTAAACCAAGAGTAATGTCGGGTCAAGTTAAAACCAAGACTTCGAAGGAAAAATATCGATAATTACTCCGAACTGATGGATCAAAATTAGTTTTACGTGAATATCATCTTTCGTTGTGGGTGGTTTGGTTTATTTAGACATTTTTAAAACTAATCAGAATATTTAAATATCGAAATCCGAACCAGCTTTTCAAAATTGATCAAAATATTAAAATAACGAATTTAAAACCAGCTTTTCAAAACAGTTCAAAAAAATCTGATGTGGGCAACACATGACTTTCCTTATATAATGCAATGAATTTAATACTTTTACAGCTAAAAAAACGTAATTCTTATAGTAGATACTTATATTCTTTCCATGACATTGAATTTTCGTCAATTAGTAATCATTTTCATTGATTTAGAATCATTTTTATCAATTTGGCGAGATTTTTGTTAATTTGGCAACAATTCAAAATGTCGCCAAGTTGGCGACATTTCGCCAAATTCGTCGCCAAACTCTCGCCAAGCGTTATGGACGGGGAAATAAGTTACCCTTACACCAGATAAATGACTATTGGCGTTCAAATACAAAAGTATTATTCAAAGTATCTTTTCTCATGAATGGAACGAGCTAGATGCACGAGAATGATGTCACCAAATTTATCGCATGGTATTACATATGAAAAGTGAACATGTTTCTCAATAGGACATATTTTTATTTTTTATTTTATATAACTTTTTGATAATTTTTTTGAAAAATGTGCAATATCTCGAGAACGGTTCCTGTTAGCGATCTAAAATTTATGCCAATCGTTTTCTAATAAAAAATTACATAAGAAATGTCTATTTGCGTAACTTTATTAGCGGTTTTGATTTTTTGACGATTTTTTCAAAATTTCATTCGAAAATTTAGGGGGGTTCTGAACATTCGATTGCGTATAAAAACAATAAGCTTCCAGTGTTTACGGATTGTAATTTTTGTACCAAATTTCGTACGAATCGGTCTATTCATTCGTTAGTTATCGTCTCCACAGTCTCTCACACACACACACACACACACATACTTTCACACACACACACACAGACATCACTTCAAAAGTGTTTGATTCGTTATCAGGGATACTTGAAACGTGCTCTCCTGTCGAAAACTCGAATTCGAATTTTCGACCCCGTAACAATACTTTTCTTATACATTATGTATATAAGGAAAGTAATATTAAAATATCAAAATTAGAACCAGCTTTTCAAAACAGTTCAAAATATTTAGATATAGAATTTAGAGCCACGCATTTTCAAAATAATTCAAAATATTTACATATCGAAATTAAAACCAGTTTTTCAAAATAGTTAAAAATATTAAAATTTCGAAATTAGAACCACCATTTCAAAATAATTCAAAGTATTTAAACTGCACGCGTTACTGCAACTGTAAACGTTACGGCTAACCTGCAAACATTCTTATCTCTGTAAAACATTTTGCAACCTTAGCTCATTTTTTTTTTCAGCTACTTTGTTGATAACTTTGGCAAACTGATATAAAAAGCCGCAATTACAGGCGCTCAAGAAAATTTCATTTCTTAAATATTCAGCTAATTGTCGTCTGCCGAAGCGTTTTATAATAAAGCTTTTCTAATATTTATCCATGTACATGTCTGCTGAATTATGCGCTTATTGTATATTGATCATTTCATTTTCTGTTAAGTTGTTTACGAATTTCCGTATCAACAACCTGTATATATATATATATATATATATATATATATATATATATATATATATATATATATATATATATATATATATATATATATATATATATAAGGGACCTTATATATATATATGAAATTTTTATATACATATATTATATTATATTATATTAATTTATATATATTAAATTATTAAATATTATAAATTATTTAATAATTACATATATATATTATATATATATATATATATATATATAATAATGGGAACAAATAATTCCCATTACGGACACCTGATTCCCCTGAAACTTTCAGTAACATTCTTGCAAATGTTTAACAATGGATAAAAATTTGAAAATATCAACACAATGAAGTTCATTGCATTGTCATGGATTTAAACATCTTTCCAGTTCACACCTGATTGGGAGAGAAATAAAATTACAATTATATGAAATACTTTTAAAACATACCTGAATCTTTTTTTCATTCTTCAGATACACCTGGACTCTCACAAAACATGATGAAAAAATTCTTTGAATCTTTCAGGGGGAAATTTATAAGGAACGCATAATTTATAAGGAACGAAGTATTTATAAGGAAAGCATAGAATAATTTTGGTCTTCCTTAATTTTCCAGCCTCCCGTGAGCTGTGAAGCAGCCTATAGAATTATAAAACAAAGGGATATTCTCCTGGCCAGAAGTGTGGAGAGACAATGTTTCTCGAAATATATATTACTTTCCTTATATACATAATGTATAAGGAAAGTATTGTGACGGGTCGAAAATTCGAATTCGAGTTTTCGACGGGAGAGCACGTTTCAAGCATCCCTGATCACGAATCCAACATTTTTGAAGTGATGTCTGTGTGTGTGTATGCGAAACTATGTGTATGTGTGTGAAAGTATGTGTGTGTGTGTGTGTGTCAGTGAGTCTGTGGAAACGGTAACTGACGAACGAATGGACCGATTCGAACGAAATTTGGTACAAAAATCACAATCCATAAACACTGGAAGCCTATTGTTTTTAAACGTAATCGAATGTTCAGAACTACCCTAAATATTCGAGTGAAATTTTGAAAAAATCGTCAAAAAATCAAAACCGCTAATAAAGTTACGCAAATAGACATTTCTTATGTAATTTTTCATTAGAAAGCAATTAACATAAATTTTAGAACGCTAACATGAACCGTTTTCGAGAAAAAGTCCGTTTTCGAGAGGAAAGTCCTAAATCGAGATATGAGAAGACAGATTTTGGAAATGGGGATATGCATCTGCAGAGAGTGGTTGTGCTGAGAGTACAACGCCGTCATAGAAATCTAAGGCAACTGCTGCCTTGGGAAAAGATGCACGAGACAGATTTTGGAAATGGAAATATGCATCTGCAGAGAGTGGTTGGGCTGAGAGCACAGCACGGTCACACAAATCTAAGGCAACTGCTGCCTTGGGACAAGATACACGAGACAGATTTTGGAAATAGAGAGATGCATATGCAGACAGTGGTTGTGCTGACAGCACAACGCGGTCATACAAATCTAAGGCAACTGTTGCCTTGGGAAAAGATGCACGAGACAGATTTTGGAAATGGAAATATGCATCTGCAGAGAGTGGTTGGGCTGAGAGCACAGCACGGTCACACAAATCTAAGGCAACTGCTACCTTGGGTAAAGATGCACGAGGCAGATTTTGGAAATGGGGAGATGCATCTGCATAGAGTGGTTGTGCTGAAAGCACAACGCGGTCATACAAATCTAAGGCAACTGCTGCCTTGGGACAAGATACACGAGACAGATTTTGGAAATAGAGAGATGCATATGCAGACAGTGGTTGTGCTGACAGCACAACGCGGTCATACAAATCTAAGGCAACTGCTGCCTTGGGAAAAGATGCACGAGACATATTTTGGAAATGGGGGGATGCATCTGCAGAGAGTGGTTGGGCTGAGAGCACAGCACGGTCACACAAATCTAAGGCAACTGCTGCCTTGGGACAAGATACACGAGACAGATTTTGGAAATAGAGAGATGCATATGCAGACAGTGGTTGTGCTGACAGCACAACGCGGTCATACAAATCTAAGGCAACTGCTGCCTTTAGCGTCATTTTTATCAATTTGGCGAGATTTTTGTTAATTTGGCAACAATTAAAAATGTCGCCAAGATGGCGACATTTCGGCAAATTCGTCGCCGAACTCTCGCCAAGCTTTACTGACGGAGAAATAAGTTATTCTTATAGCAGATAAATGACAATTGGCGTTCAAATACAAAAGTATTACTCGATGCACCTTTTCTCATGAATGGAACGAGCTAGATCCACGAGAATGATGTCACCAAATTTATCGCATGGTATTACATATGAAAAGTGAACATGTTTCTCAATAGGAAATATATTTTTTTATTTTATATGACTTTTTGATAATTTTTTTTTGAAAAATGTGCAATATCTCGAAAACGGTTCATGTTAGCGTTCTAAAATTTATGTTAATCGCTTTCTAATGAAAAATTACATAAGAAATGTCTATTTGCGTAACTTTATTATCGGTTTTGATTTTTTGACGATTTTTTCAAAATTTCACTCGAATATTTAGGGTAGTTCTGAACATTCGATTACGTTTAAAAACAATAGGCTTCCAGTGTTTATGGATTGTGATTTTTGTACCAAATTTCGTTCGAATCGGTCCATTCGTTCGTCAGTTACCGTCTCCACAGTCTCACTGACACACACACACACACACATACTTTCACACACACACATACTTTCACACACATACACATAGTTTCGCATACACACACACACAGACATCACTTCAAAAATGTTGGATTCGTGATCAGGGATGCTTGAAACGTGCTCTCCCGTCGAAAACTCGAATTCGAATTTTCGACCCGTCACAATACTTTCCTTATACATTATGTATATAAGGAAAGTAATATATATTTCGAGAAACATTGGCTCTCCACACTTCTGGCCAGGAAAATATCCCTTTGTTTTATAATTCTATAGGCTGCTTCACAGCTCACGGGAGGCTGGAAAATTAAGGAAGACCAAAATTATTCTATGCTTTCCTTATAAATACTTCGTTCCTTATAAATTATGCGTTCCTTATAAATTTCCCCCTGAAAGATTCAAAGAATTTTTTCATCACGTTTTGTGAGAGTCCAGGTGTATCTGAAGAATGAAAAAAAGATTCAGGTATGTTTTAAAAGTATTTCATATAATTGTAATTTTATTTCTCTCCCAATCAGGTGTGAACTGGAAAGATGTTTAAATCCATGACAATGCAATGAACTTCATTGTGTTGATATTTTCAAATTTTTATCCACTGTTAAACATTTGCAAGAATGTTTCTGAAAGTTTCAGGGGAATCAGGTGTCCGTAATGGGAATTATTTTTTCCCATTATTATATATATATATATATATATATATATATATATATATATATATATATATATATATATATATATATATATATATATATATATATATATATATATATATATATATATATATATATATATATATATATATATATATATATATATATATATATATATATATATATATATATATATATATATATATATATAATATATATATATATATATATATATATATATATATATATATATATAATATATATATGTAATTATTAAATAATTTATAATATTTAATAATTTAATATATATAAATTAATATAATATAATATAATATATGTATATAAAAATTTCATATATATATATAAGGTCCCTTATATATATATATATATACAGGTTGTTGATACGGAAATTCGTAAACAACTTAACAGAAAAGATGCACGAGACAGATTTTGGAAATGGAAATATGCATCTGCAGAGAGTGGTTGGGCTGAGAGCACAGCACGGTCACACAAATCTAAGGCAACTGCTACCTTGGGTAAAGATGCACGAGGCAGATTTTGGAAATGGGGAGATGCATCTGCATAGAGTGGTTGTGCTGAAAGCACAACGCGGTCATACAAATCTAAGGCAACTGCTGCCTTGGGACAAGATACACGAGACAGATTTTGGAAATAGAGAGATGCATATGCAGACAGTGGTTGTGCTGACAGCACAACGCGGTCATACAAATCTAATGCAACTGCTGCCTTGGGAAAAGATGCACGAGACAGATTTTGGAAATGGGGGGATGCATCTGCAGAAAGTGGTTGTGCTAAGAGCACAGCACTGTCACACAAATCTAAGGCAACTGCTACCTTGGGAAAATATGCGTGAGACAGATTTTGGAAATGGAGAGATGTATCTGCAGAGAGTGGTTGTGCTTAGAGTAGAACGAGGTCATACAAATCTAAGACAACTGCTGTTTTGGTAAAAGATGCGCTAGACAGATTTTGGAAATAGGGAGATGCATCTGCAGAAAGTGGTTTTGCTGAGAGCACAACGCTGTCATACAAATCTAAGGCAACTGCTGCCTTTAGAAAAGATGCACGAGTCCGATAAGTTACTTACATACTCGCCACTGCATGATATATTGTTGAATAATATATATGTATAAATGTTTAAATTAAAGTAAATGAGAATGTCTTTAAAAACATCCATCAGAGGACTTTTCATTATCTTTTCCCATGTGAAGACATCCAGCAGATTCGAAAACTCGCGCAGGACTATTACACGGAAGAGAATAGTTATGATGAAAAGCAGATTTGTTACTGCATTTTTGTTTAAATTTAGGAAAATAATCTTTGGAGAGAAAGATACTATTTCGAACTAAACAGATGATATGAACATTGAATTTGATCCAAATGCATTAAAATTAAATGGATAGTAACATAACGGCCAGGAACCTTTTATGTTCACATCAATCGGGAAAAGATCTGGAGGACGAATTACGATGAGATGTAAGGATTGAGTGGGAAAGTACTTTGAGGTGTTAAATGTAAAAGCTTGAGAAACATTGCTCCAAAGGTGATCTCTTGGAAGAAGCTTTTGAGAAATCAAGGGCAAGAGGGATTCAGTGATGTTGATAAATGCCATCGTAACGATCTAAAAATGACTGGCCAAACCCCTAATTCAGAGTTTGAAAAAAAAAATTTAGTTGTTGTCTCTCGATAGCAGTACTATCTAGTAAAACAACAATTATATTCCGTAATACTGAAATATTATTTACTTGATCTTAATTGCATCGTATGACAGAATGCAAATATTAGTCATAAATAGTAAACTTTCTTGTTTGTGTATTCCATGCAAAAGAACGCCTAATAAACGCAAAACAACCCATGGATGCTGTTATTTACAATATATTATAACCAAATTGGCCAAATGTGTCGCCAGTCGTGACAGACAGATAGACAAAGATATTATCTTTGCTTATGTATATTACCCCAGTTTCCCTTACTATATTATATGTATTCAAGAGCATTTCATTGCAATGTCTTACTGTGGCAGCTTATTAAGATTCAGCTTACCATGAAATGACTCCCAAAATTAACTCGTCCACTACTAAGCGTCTTCAATTCCAAATATTATTAACAGAAACCAAAATTGTATCAGTTAATTAAAACTTGCTGAAAGAGTCAGGAAGACTTGTTGGAGCATAAAAATAATTATTTCACTCTACATGTCGGTATGATAATTTACAGTACAGTAGATTACAGATGAAGTAGATTACGGATATATCGACTACCGATAAGTTGAATTTCCAGTTATATAGAGCAGTTTTCGACGGCACGATGTACTATTATTACTCTTAAGTAAAAAAGTTCACTATCATGTATCTACTCGGGATTTGGAAATAAAATTTCTCCGTAATTGAGATAATCACTACGTATCTCTACATCTTATTTATCTCTACATCTTATTAATCTCTATTTATATCTACATTTCATTACTATCTACATATCTCTACATTTTTACATCTCTATGACGGCGTTGTACTCTCAGCACAACCACTCTCTGCAGATGCATATCCCCATTTCCAAAATCTGTCTTCTCATATCTCGATTTAGGACTTTCCCTCAGATATTTCGCAGAATCTTGGATTGCCGGACTTCCATATCATGTCTCCTTTTTAGTCCAAAAAAAGTCTGATGTGGGCAACACATGATTTTCCTTATATATTGCAATGAATTTACTACTTTTACAGTAAAAAAATAGGTTTTTCTTATAGTAGATACTTATATTCTTTCCAAGATATTGAATTTTCAACAATTAGTCGTCATTTTCATTGATTTAGCGTCATTTTTATCAATTTGGCGAGATTTTTGTTAATTTGGCAACAATTAAAAATGTCGCCAAGATGGCGACATTTCGGCAAATTCGTCGCCGAACTCTCGCCAAGCTTTACTGACGGAGAAATAAGTTATTCTTATAGCAGATAAATGACAATTGGCGTTCAAATACAAAAGTATTACTCGATGCACCTTTTCTCATGAATGGAACGAGCTAGATCCACGAGAATGATGTCACCAAATTTATCGCATGGTATTACATATGAAAAGTGAACATGTTTCTCAATAGGAAATATATTTTTTTATTTTATATGACTTTTTGATAATTTTTTTTGAAAAATGTGCAATATCTCGAAAACGGTTCATGTTAGCGTTCTAAAATTTATGTTAATCGCTTTCTAATGAAAAATTACATAAGAAATGTCTATTTGCGTAACTTTATTAGCGGGTTTGATTTTTTGACGATTTTTTCAAAATTTCACTCGAATATTTAGGGTAGTTCTGAACATTCGATTACGTTTAAAAACAATAGGCTTCCAGTGTTTATGGATTGTGATTTTTGTACCAAATTTCGTTCGAATCGGTCCATTCGTTCGTCAGTTACCGTCTCCACAGACTCACTGACACACACACACACACACATACTTTCACACACACACATACTTTCACACACATACACATAGTTTCGCATACACACACACAGACATCACTTCAAAAATGTTGGATTCGTGATCAGGGATGCTTGAAACGTGCTCTCCCGTCGAAAACTCGAATTCGAATTTTCGACCCGTCACAATACTTTCCTTATACATTATGTATATAAGGAAAGTAATATGTATTTCGAGAAACATTGGCTCTCCACACTTCTGGCCAGGAAAATATCCCTTTGTTTTATAATTCTATAGGCTGCTTCACAGCTCACGGGAGGCTGGAAAATTAAGGAAGACCAAAATTATTCGATGCTTTCCTTATAAATACTTCGTTCCTTATAAATTATGCGTTCCTTATAAATTTCCCCCTGAAAGATTCAAAGAATTTTTTCATCATGTTTTGTGAGAGTCCAGGTGTATCTGAAGAATGAAAAAAAGATTCAGGTATGTTTTAAAAGTATTTCATATAATTGTAATTTTATTTCTCTCCCAATCAGGTGTGAACTGGAAAGATGTTTAAATCCATGACAATGCAATGAACTTCATTGTGTTGATATTTTCAAATTTTTATCCACTGTTAAACATTTGCAAGAATGTTACTGAAAGTTTCAGGGGAATCAGGTGTCCGTAATGGGAATTATTTTTTCCCATTATTATATATATATATATATATATATATATATATATATATATATATATATATATATATATATATATATATATATATATATATATATATATATAATATATATATATATATATATATATATATATATATATATATATAATATATATATGTAATTATTAAATAATTTATAATATTTAATAATTTAATATATATAAATTAATATAATATAATATAATATATGTATATAAAAATTTCATATATATATATAAGGTCCCTTATATATATATATATATATACAGGTTGTTGATACGGAAATTCGTAAACAACTTAACAGAAAAGATGCACGAGACAGATTTTGGAAATGGAAATATGCATCTGCAGAGAGTGGTTGGGCTGAGAGCACAGCACGGTCACACAAATCTAAGGCAACTGCTACCTTGGGTAAAGATGCACGAGGCAGATTTTGGAAATGGGGAGATGCATCTGCATAGAGTGGTTGTGCTGAAAGCACAACGCGGTCATACAAATCTAAGGCAACTGCTGCCTTGGGACAAGATACACGAGACAGATTTTGGAAATAGAGAGATGCATATGCAGACAGTGGTTGTGCTGACAGCACAACGCGGTCATACAAATCTAATGCAACTGCTGCCTTGGGAAAAGATGCACGAGACAGATTTTGGAAATGGGGGGATGCATCTGCAGAGAGTGGTTGTGCTAAGAGCACAGCACTGTCACACAAATCTAAGGCAACTGCTACCTTGGGAAAATATGCGTGAGACAGATTTTGGAAATGGAGAGATGTATCTGCAGAGAGTGGTTGTGCTTAGAATACAACGAGGTCATACAAATCTAAGGCAACTGCTGTTTTGGTAAAAGATGCGCTAGACAGATTTTGGAAATAGGGAGATGCATCTGCAGAAAGTGGTTGTGCTGAGAGCACAACGCTGTCATACAAATCTAAGGCAACTGCTGCCTTTAGAAAAGATGCACGAGTCCGATAAGTTACTTACATACTCGCCACTGCATGATATATTGTTGAATAATATATATGTATAAATGTTTAAATTAAAGTAAATGAGAGTGTCTTTAAAAACATCCATCAGAGGACTTTTCATTATCTTTTCCCATGTGAAGACATCCAGCAGATTCGAAAACTCGCGCAGGACTATTACACGGAAGAGAATAGTTATGATGAAAAGCAGATTTGTTACTGCATTTTTGTTTAAATTTAGGAAAATAATGTTTGGAGAGAAAGATACTATTTCGAACTAAACAGATGATATGAACATTGAATTTGATCCAAATGCATTAAAATTAAATGGATAGTAACATAACGGCCAGGAACCTTTTATGTTCACATCAATCGGGAAAAGATCTGGAGGACGAATTACGATGAGATGTAAGGATTGAGTGGGAAAGTACTTTGAGGTGTTAAATGTAAAAGCTTGAGAAACCTTGCTCCAAAGGTGATCTCTTGGAAGAAGCTTTTGAGAAGATCAAGGGCAAGAGGGATTCAGTGATGTTGATAAATGCCATCGTAACGATCTAAAAATGACTGGCCAAACCCCTAATTCAGAGTTTGAAAAAAAAAATTTAGTTGTTGTCTCTCGATAGCAGTACTATCTAGTAAAACAACAATTATATTCCGTAATACTGAAATATTATTTACTTGATCTTAATTGCATCGTATGACAGAATGCAAATATTAGTCATAAATAGTAAGCTTTGTTGTTTGTGTATTCCATGCAAAAGAACGCCTAATAAACGCAAAACTACCCATGGATGCTGTTATTTACAATATATTATAACCAAATTGGCCAAATGTGTCGCCAGTCGTCACAGACAGATAGACAAAGATTCTTTGCTTATGTAAATTACCCCAGTTTCCCTTACTATATTATATGTATTCAAGAGCATTTCATTGCAATGTCTTACTGTGGCAGCTTATTAAGATTCAGCTTACCATGAAATGACTCCCAAAATTAACTCGTCCACTACTAAGCGTCTTCAATTCCAAATATTATTAACAGAAACCAAAATTGTATCAGTTAATTAAAACTTGCTGAAAGAGACAGGAAGACTTGTTGGAGCATAAAAATAATTATTTTACTCTACATGTCGGTATGATAATTTACAGTACAGTAGATTATAGATGCAGTAGATTACGGATATATCGACTACCGATAAGTTGAATTTCCAGTTATATAGAGCAGTTTTCGACGGCACGATGTACTATTATTACTCTTAAGTAAAAAAGTTCACTATCATGTATCTACTCGGGATTTGGAAATAAAATTTCTCCGTAATTGAGATAATCACTACGTATCTCTACATCTTATTTATCTCTACATCTTATTAATCTCTATTTATATCTACATTTCATTAATATCTACATATCTCTACATCTTATTAATCTCTACATATCTCTACATCTTATTATTCTCTACATTATGAAGTGTACATTAATAGCATCGAGAAGTATTACTTGAAGATGCACATAAATCGACTTGCTCTACACTTTTTGAAATAATTGACTATAACCTATGTATAGGAAAATAGTAAAACTTTGTGTAAAGTTAAATTTATATATATGACACGTCTTATTTTTTCAAATTGAATTATCGAACTGTAAAATATATTGTTCGAACTGAATAAACAAAGTACTGATCTTGTATGGTTTTTGCAGTAATTTATATTTATTTATTACTTTGTATATAAAACAATTTTATTATATTACAATTTATTAACACATTACAACATAGTTGAAAGTAGAAACAACAAGATCACAACTATAATAGAAGGTCTTTATTTCACTTCTTTAAGACGTACAAAACTTAAAGTTTGTACGTCTTAAAGAAGTGAAATAAAGACCTTCTATTATAGTAGTGGTCTTGTTGCGTCTGCTGGTTGAAATCAGACGTGATGCCAGTTTTATCTATTTATAGTTGAAAGTGTTTATGACTTTGTTCATTCTGTCTGTCTGCCTGTCTGTCTGTCCGTTAGCACGATAACTGCCGTAAAAATAGCTTTATCAAAATGAAATTTTAGTATGTGTTTCAGACGGTCAGTGGGACCTATGGGGATATAAATGAATATTATCACCCAATCAGTTTTTTATTGAACCCGAGTTGAAGAAATGAAGTGCATTGAACCCCATGGGACCTAATGTTTCAAACATTTTATAAGCCAATTTAAAATTCACAAATTGCTTCGTAAATTTTAGGAAATAATCAAATTATCCCATAAAATATATAAAAAAATTTCAGTAAAATATGTTAGGTAGTTTTTAAATAAAAATTATTTAATATACGGAGAAAAACAAATTCAATTAAATTCTGACGCTCGTCATATCCTCCAGAAAGAAAAAAGAGATATATTATACACTTATCCCCCGATTTACACGGCACTTGTTTTACACGATTTCGCTTTTACACGGTTTAGAAATTAACAGATTTCAAAAAATTGATAAAAATGTATATTCCGCTCCACATACGCCTATACAAAGATTTGATAAAATTTTTGAATTTTATTCCTTTGCTAACACTGATGAAAACAACAAAGGATTCCCAGTTTTGTGAAATATATACATTTAGGGGATTCCCTGCAAAGGGGAATCCCCGTATAGGGAAATCCCCGTAATAGGGGAATCCCCGTATGTATTTCACAACAGTAAAGCTATCTGGTTCATGCAAGTACATAGTGCAGGAACATTTTAGCAGCAAAGCTTATATTATTGTGCGTTTATCTTTTGAACTGGTAAGTTTTCAACATTTATAGTTTCGATGAAAGTTCATTTGTTTTCGATGAAGTTTTCAAAGATAATTTATTATTGTTGTATTATGATAATTTACAAAAAAAATACTGAGGAATATATTGCATTTTAGAGACGTTTACACCAGGCAATTTATATTTCAATGTCGTCACTTGAATGAAATTCATTTTTTTCGATGAAGTTTGAAGTTTTCAAATATAATAAATTAATGTAGTATTGTAATAATTTTAAAAATATTACCGAGGAATGTATCGCATTTTAGAGATGTTTAAATAAAATTGCATTGAAGTTGGAAAGTGTTTCATAATCTATGCTTTATGCATGATTGATATTTTCTGTTTTTAAATGATTTTCGTCCACTTTTATCGTAGTCAAATTAGTTATCAACTATAAAATTGAATTTGAAAAATTCCGCCATAATTAATTAATTATTTTTGAGGTGAAGTGATCCAGTGATCTGCCCATAAACCAGTCAATTTAAATTCCCTGGGGCTAATACCTCTCTAATAATTTCCTTCCTGACTAACAGGGCGAGCACAAGACATAGTACAGCGGTGATTAAATTGTTGGACGATTTCCAAGAATATTGACTGTATATGATTAGAAATATTAAGTGGAATTTTCCATACTCTTTCAAAATGCATTGAAAGCTTCTAAGATATATCGATGTGTTATGTGCCTAATAGAAGTAGAATCAGGCAATTAAGGAAGCATTTTTGACGTTGGACATTAATTGGAGAAATATGATCGAAATGTTAAGAGGTTTGGGATAATATCTTAGGATTTCAAGTAATGTTTCAAAATGCCTGCATACCTTGTATTGGATCTTTCAAGAAGATTTGACGGCTAAATATACCGTTAACGATTGATTAGTTCAAATTGAGAAATGCTTTAATTAAGGTGGATTATCATTGTCTGCAAAATTTGATCATGTAACGCCTTTTAATAAGAATATGATTTAGGCCGAGCACGTGGCTTTTCTTACATAATGTAATAATTTCTTTCACAGCAAAATAATAATGTACAATATCCGCGACATAATCTTTCTAATGTTGAATTGTATATTATTATTTGCTACTTTTCTGGATAGCAACATGTAAAATAATTTCGGAGTACATCAAATCTTACTTGGCATGTAGGTATATAGTTAAGCAATATAGTCCTTTGATTTAAAACATGTAATAAGTAATTCATTAATATACCAATACTTTCATTAATTTGGTGTCATTTCTCCAAATGTGAGGATGTTTTTAACAATTTACAATATAATTGAAAAGTGTTTATGACTTTATTCATTATATTTGTCTGTCAGTCCGTCTGTCTATGTGTCTGTACGTTAGCACGATAATTGCCGTAAAAATGACTTTATCGAAATGAAATTTTAGTATGTTGTTTAGACAGTCTGTGGGACCTATAGGAATATAAATGAATAATATCACCCAATTAGATTTGGATTGAACCCGGGTTGGAAAAATGAAATACATTGAACCCTATATGGGACCTACGTTTTCAAACATTTTTTGAGCGAATTTAAAATTCACAAATTCCTTCGAAAGTTTTATGAAATTTTCAAATTATCCCATAAAATATATAAAAAAAAATTAGCAAAATATATTCAGTAGTTTTTTAAATAAGAATTAAAATAATAATTACACCCTTTATATGGAGAGATCACGTGACCATTATATGAAGATACCACGTGACCCACTTCAAAATAAAATATGGCATCCATCTTGCATCAAAATAGTTTTTTTTAAAGTTCTTTTTAATTTATATTTAGTGTTGTATCCGTCCTAAAACCGTTTTACTTTTATTTAAATTCTGTGCATCAATGTTCTGAAACGAAGCAATTACAATATATTTGAGTTTAAATAATCATCCAACTTTGATTATTTCTATAATGAAGCCTACTTTTCACTTATAGAAAAGGTAAACACCAAAATACGTAGAATGATTTGTATAAGAATTGCTGCATTTCTTTAACGCAAAATTATTTAGCCCATGGAGTCTGCAATATAGCTGATATGAATGAAACAATCATTGATTTTACAGAGAAGCAAACGATTTTTTGATGAAGTTTCGAGCATAGAGTTAAATTACTTGTTATGTAGTTTTAAGTTTTAAATAAAATTAATTATTATAGTTTTGTGATGAATGAAATGAATGGGAAAATATTTATGAATTAAATGCTGCTTTTATTTAAAGAGCCAGCCGCTTTATAATTCGATGACTTCCTTTGAAAAAGTTCACTTGTTTTCGATGTTTTCGAATATAATAAATTATTGTAGTATTGTGATAATTTTAAAACTATTACAGAGGAATGTATCGCATTTTAGAGATGTTTAAATAAAATTGCATTGAAGTTGGAAAGTGTTTCATAATCAATGCTTTATGCATGATTGATATTTCTTGTTGTCTATTTGACCCCATATCCATAAAGTAACCAAGTTGGCAATAGTTCGCCAAATTAATTGCTCAGCTCCTCGAATTTATCGTCAAGTATATTTGACAATATTTGACGATACATGTTTGACGATACTACTTTTTTAATTTTTCAGATACATTTATTTAATAAACGTGCAATATCTCGTGAACGATGCACTCTGGAATTCCAATATTTGTCATTCGATTTCTAATAAAATAATACAATCTGTTGTGATACTGCTGCTTAAGGGAAAATTAATTAGTCAAATATGATGTTTAATTAAGCAGCTGTAACAACACCGGATTGAGCGATCACCCATATGCAATTATAAAATAATTAAATAAAATTAAACTTATAATTCTTTTTGAATTGGGACCGTATAGTCGTGAAACAAAATTTTAGAATATAAACATAATGCGCTATATAATTAACGTTGAAATTATAAGTATTTTTGAATATGGACGCCTTTAAATTGCAACATATAATATATTTTAATACATGAAAAATTTTAGTTCTTCACGTTAGTATAAATTGTAATACATACCAGTACAACCTTGTACCTGAAAATTAATGAAATATGATAATAGGAATTTTTATTAATGTTTCTCACTTGGATTATTCAAAGTTGATTAGGTGATTCCTTTCTTCTTTTATGCATTACGTAAATAACTATCTAATTCACAGAAACTGGAATGTATCTACATTTTTTGAGACATACTCTTTACTGTAAGTTTATCAGAGAGTTCTACTGGTGATTTTTGTCACGAAAAGTGTTCGTTATCAAAAACATCTTCTATATGTGCAAACAGCACACAGAGTTCATCACAGTCATACGCTGCTTTTATTCACTTTGTATATTCTTGTCATGATGATCAAGAAAGATGATGAAATTATTCAAGTAAGCATAAAGTATTTAATTGAAATAGCTTTATTAAAAAAAGGGATGAGCAATTTAATCTTACTTTGATGAGAATTGTATAATAGTAAATTGTCTAATATTGTAAAAATTGCCTTTCCCAAAGCAACAAAAAAAAAAGATCAATAATGCATAAAGCATTGATTATGAAACACTTTCCAAATTCAATGCAATTTTATATAAACATCTCTAAAATGCAATACATTCCTCGGTAATATTTTTAAAATTATCACAATACTACATTTATTTATTATATTTGAAAACTTCATCGAAAACAAATGAACTTTATTCAAATGACGTCATCGAAATGTAAATCATATCTATATAAAAGCAGCATTTCATTCATACATTAGAGAATGAGCTGAATAATTTTGCGTTAAAGAAATGCAACAATTCTTATACAACTCATTCTACCTCTTTTAGTTTTACATTCTCCATAAGTGAAAATTAGGCTTCGCTGTAGATATAATCAAAGTTTAATGATCCTTTAAACTGAAATATATTGTAATTGCGTTGTTTCAGTATGTAGATGCACAGAATTTAAGCAAAAATAAAGCAGTTTTAGGACGAATACAACACTAAATATTAATTAAAAAGAACTTTAAAAATCACGATTTCAACACAAGATGGATGCCATATTTTATTTTGAAGTGGGTCACCTGATCTCTTCATATAATGGTCCCGTGATCTCTTCGTTGTTGTTGTTGTTGTTGAGACCCAGACCGTCCGACCTACCAGAAAGGTGTAAGGTAACTGTTTGGACGGCCGGGAAGTGCCACCCAATTTAGACCGGAACCCAGTGGGGGAGGCATCCACAGAGACCGTACCCTCCTTCCCCTACCACCAACCTCTCGGAAGGACTTACGGACCCACATGTTTAACGTGATCGTACTCCGCATGAACTCGGCGGCAGTTCTGGCAGCGGCGAGAATCGCGCGCTAACCACTGGGCTGCCGCGCCCGAAAAGAGCCAACAACACGCGGTGTTCCCAAGTGGTCACCCACCCAAGTACTAACCGCGCCCGATGCTGCCAGACTTCGGTGATCTAACGAGAACCGGTGTTTTCAGCACGGTACGGTCGTTGGCCTCGTGATCTCTTCGTGGAAAAGGTGTAATTATTATTTCAAATTTCTTTTTAAAAACGACTGAATATATTTTACTGATTTTTTTTATATATTTTATGGGATAATTTGAATATTTCCTAAAACTTTCGAAGCAATTTGCGAATTTTAAATTCGCTTACAAAATGTTAGATAAATTAGGTCCCATAGTGTTCAATGTATTTCATTTTTTTACCCGGGGTCACTCCGAAACTAATTGGGTGATATAATTCATTTATATTCTCATAGGTTCCACAGACCGGCTGAACAACATACTAAAATTTCATTTTGATAAAGTCATTTTTACGACAGTTATCGTGCTAACGGACAGACAGACATAATGAGCAAAGTCATAAACACTTTTTAACTATATTGTAAAGAGTTAAACAGAATCAAGTCATTATACATCCATCCTCTTTTCAGATTCACATATCTTCAAAGTTGTTACTGCCTATAATATTATAAATTGAGGGATAAAAAAAAGATACAAGTAATAATACTGTATTTTAGCAATCATTAGAAAGTTTATATGAGTTCAGCAGCATACAAAAAATTTTACTGTTTTTACGATTTATTACACTATACAAATATTTTCTTTATCAGAATGAATCAAGAAATGCTCAATATATATATATATATATATATATATATATACATATATATATATATATATATATATATATATATATATATATATATATATATATATATATATATATATATATATATATATATATATATAACTAAGAAAAAGTAAAAATATGTAAAGATATGTAAAGGGGGATGCCAGATAAATTGCATATAAATGGCTGAGAGGGATAGCGACCTCTCATTCCCGATTAAAGTACTTTTGTGTCTAGACAACGACCACGGAAACCAATGCAATATAATGACAGGTCCCCGATATGTGCAAAATCGAAGGCACTTGAACGGAGACAGAAATGGAATAACGAGAGGTAGAACGTATAATGTCTATCTGACAACCTTACAATTCGGAATGCACAAAACACATCCTTAAGTAAACATTCAAACGCATGCGTACATCGTTATACACTGTTATGATGTCAAACTACCTATGTCTTGTCTAAAAGAGTATTCTTCTTTAAAGAAGGAATTATAATGATGTTTAAGAAAATTAATCGGATAATATTTGTTATATGCTTCTTGAATGATTCTTCTGTTACTTATGATACAATCATCTTTGAAAGTATTATTGTGGAGATTTCTTCTGAGGTGTCCTGTAATGATATTACGGAAAATATTCCTAGTCAAATTTGAATTCCATTCTATGATTTGGTTGATCTTCATATCAAAATTTTCTCGTTTATTGTATTACACCGTATGAATTCCTTTTATATTGTTGTATCTTATGGTGATGTCGAGGAAATTAACTTCGTCTTTTTTAGTAATAAGGTTCTTGATCAGTTCCAGTTCCTGGGGGTAAAAGCTAAAATCAAATTCAGGAGTATGCAAGTATCGTCCTAATAGCACATCGTCCACGAATCTATAATATGGTATTTCATATAATATATGATTACCTCATTCAAAATACGATAAATATATGTCTGCTAAGATTGAAGAGCAGCCCCCGCCCATAGGGATGCCTTTAATTTGTTGATAAAATTCTTTTCCATTATTCAGCACGTTTTCGTATAAAACCAATTTGATAAGATCCAAATACCTACGATACGTGATCACATTTTTGAGATTGTATTCCTCGTGCACCAAAAGTAGTATGGCATGAAGTTTTGAAAGGTCGATGTTGTTAAAAAGGTCACGGAAGTCATAACTTGCGAACTGTATATCTTTATTGCAGAATTTTAGACGTTTTATGACTTCATTGCTGTTTTTAATCATTATAGAGTTTTGTAGTAATAAAGCTTTAAATACAGGTTTAAGGATATATAGTAATTTCCGGTTAGCTGACGTTAAATATGAATTACATCCCACTGTTACAGTACGGAATTTTACAGGTTTTTTATGTAGTTTTGAGATGAGAACCAGATATGGGAAAGACACCGATTTTAAATTAATGCCGATTCTTTTGTATAATGCTTTGATCTTATTTGACATTACTGCAATATTATATGGTAAAGGTTTATACATAGTAGGTTCCATGTAAGATTTCTGCAATATTTCAAGGTAATAAGTTTTGCAGGTAAATGCGTAATTTGAAACCACTTTATCCGCATGTGTGATCACGAAACGATCTTGAACGTCCTTGATAGAACTAGGAACATGGGATCTTGGCTTAGTTTTAAGTTTTCTATGATATTCATTGATAAATCTATTTAGGATATTGTATTTCCATTCTCCGAAGGCCGTGATAGGTAAACTGTATTTAATTGCCATTTTGTAAATAAAAGTATCCAGATCTTGATTGAATTCTTCTTTGACGTGGTTATATTCCTGGTTACGGAATTTTGTACCTTTTTCAAACAGTTTTCTTAATTGTAAATCTTCAATCACTGTAAGATTACCCGTAATTATATGATCATGGTACACATCCCTAAAAGTACTGTTTTGACAGTTACATACCATTGAATCGTATAAAGATATAGTTTTACTTAAGTGATTATAATTGTACAACATCCTCCCATTGGGACGTACGAATCGGTATGTGAGGTTAACTTTTATGTTAGTTATAGGTATCAATTTATTCAATTGATTAAGCATTAACTTAATAGGTATACTTTCATAAGTTTTATTTTTGAAGGTGGTAACAAAGTATTCTATAAGATCTTCTTTTTTGGGATGATTCTGCAAGTCAATATTAAATTTTTTAGCTCTCAATATCACAAAATCTAGCAATATGCCAAAATTATGAGTTAAGTCATTATTAGTTCTTTGATCCAATGATGTTATATGATCTATGATGAATTCCCATATTCGAGGCAAGTATTTAAGTCTGATTCCATACACCATATTCTTAATCCAATTGTATTTGATATAAGGATTATTGTTGAATAAGTCCATTAAATTTTTTAAGTTTGTAAGAGTATCTTTATAGCTAATGTATCTTTTTCTTCCGCCACGTTTCCACCTAGAGGTTTTTCGTTGATATAATGTGCATGAAATAGGGTGTGAATTTTCTTTTTTACAGTGTTCTATATTATAATTCTCTTTGAATATGGCAGTATTTAATCCAAAAGGGAATGCCGAACCAAATTGCATAATATGTGTACATTCCCACCATAAACGTTCTTGAAGATGAGGTACTATATCCAAAATTGTTACCACAATATTAGAGAAATCATGGATGTGGTAATGTTTTAGTTCGATATTTGTAGTAGGAGGATCCTGATTAAGACTTTTTTTGATTTGGTTTCTGTGCAAATTAATACGCAAGTGTAATGGATTCTTGGTTTGTCCTATGTACAATATGTTGCATTTGCAACATTTTATGCAATAGATTACATTGAAAGTCTTGCAGAACAAATAGTGGCTCGTAGAATTTTGTCCAATCTGTATGGGATTAGCGCTTGGGCATAACTTGCATTTACTTGAAAGACATTTTCTAAACTTGAAGTTTCTTAAATTGTAAAAGTGGTTATAGTCCATATCAAAAAATGTAGATCCAGTTTACCTATCACGGCCTTCGGAGAATGGAAATACAATATCCTAAATAGATTTATCAATGAATATCATAGAAAACTTAAAACTAAGCCAAGATCCCATGTTCCTAGTTCTATCAAGGACGTTCAAGATCGTTTCGTGATCACATATACGGATAAAGTGGTTTCAAATTACGCATTTACCTGCAAAACTTATTACCTTGAAATATTGCAGAAATCTTACATGGAACCTACTATGTATAAACCTTTACCATATAATATTGCAGTAATGTCAAATAAGATCAAAGCATTATACAAAAGAATCGGCATTAATTTAAAATCGGTGTCTTTCCCATATCTGGTTCTCATCCCAAAACTACATAAAAAACCTGTAAAATTCCGTACTGTAACAGTGGGATGTAATTCATATTTAACGTCATCTAACCGGAAATTACTATATATCCTTAAACCTGTATTTAAAGCTTTATTACTACAAAACTCTATAATGATTAAAAACAGCAATGAAGTCATAAAACGTCTAAAATTCTGCAATAAAGATATACAGTTCGCAAGTTATGACTTCCGTGACCTTTTTAGCAACATCGACCTTTCAAAACTTCATGCCATACTACTTTTGGTGCACGAGGAATACAATCTCAAAACTGTGATCACGTATCGTAGGTATTTGGATCTTATCAAATTGGTTTTATACGAAAACGTGCTGAATAATGGAAAAGAATTTTATCAACAAATTAAAGGCATCCCTATGGGCGGGGGCTGCTCTTCAATCTTAGCAGACATATATTTATCATATTTTGAAATAGGTAATCATATATTATATGAAATACCATATTATAGATTCGTGGACGATGTGCTATTAGGACGATACTTGCATACTCCTGAATTTGATTTTAGCTTTTACCCCCAGGAACTGGAACTGATCAAGAACCTTAATACTAAAAAAGACGAAGTTAATTTCCTCGACATCACCATAAGATACAACAATATAAAAGGAATTCATACGGTGTTATACAATAAACGAGAAAATTTTGATATGAAGATCAACCAAATCATAGAATGGAATTCAAATTTGACTAGGAATATTTTCCGTAATATCATTACAGGACACCTCAGAAGAAATCTCCACAATAATACTTTCAAAGATGATTGTATCATAAGTAACAGAAGAATCATTCAAGAAGCATATAACAAATATTATCCGATTAATTTTCTTAAACATCATTATAATTCCTTCTTTAAAGAAGAATACTCTTTTAGACAAGACATAGGTAGTTTGACATCATAACAGTGTATAACGATGTACGCATGCGTTAGAATGTTTACTTAAGGATGTGTTTTGTGCATTCCGAATTGTAAGGTTGTCAGATAGACATTATACGTTCTACCTCTCGTTATTCCATTTCTGTCTCCGTTCTAGTGCCTTCGATTTTGCACATATCGGGGACCTGTCATTATATTGCATTGGTTTCCGTGGGCGTTGTCTAGACACAAAAGTACTTTAAACGGGAATGAGAGGTCGCTATCCCTCTCAGTCATTTATATGCAATTTATCTGGCATCCCCCTTTACATATCTTTACATATTTTTACTTTTTCTTAGTTATTTCCTGCTTCGGATTATAGAGCTGCAATGCGCCTTATCCTGAGTGGTATCCTGGTAAATTTTTGTATACATAATTTTGTATACATGATTTGAGTTTTCGTTTTGAATATATATATATATATATATATATATATATATATATATATATATATATACTTTAATATTTCCAAATTATGTAAAATATAATTAATATTAAGAATTTGAACTCTTGGTTCTAAAAAAAATTAGCATACATGGCTGCAAAACAAGGCCTGAGGAGCAAAATGGCAAAGTGACGCCTCGAGCATACTGTTTCTTTCAGGCATACCTCCGGGGGAGGGAGGGCGAAGCTCCCTGGAGAGAATTCGCGCCCCCATCCATTTATACTGCATCCAAAGGCTCACGAACACACACACACACAACAGGAACACATACAAACGTCACCCCAAAAGTAGTTTTTCGTATTCTAGAAGTTCCTAAACGGGTAGATCCGTCGAAAACTCGAATTGCGATTTTTGGTATAATTGCAACACCTTCCCTATATATTACCATGTATTGCAGGGAAACAAAAAATCTGATGTGGGCAGCACATGTCTTTCCCTGTAGATTCATATACACTGTTTCTTTATTTCTTCAATAATCCATTAAAATGAGTTTAATTGAAGAATAAGAGTCATAATTATCTTAAATTACACTGAATTTGCACTTTTGATTCAATTTTCGTTTTCATTTGGTAACTGGACATATTTTCAGAGGTGGCGGAACGAAAATGTGAAAAAACTAATACCTCAAGAACGGCTATTTCTAAAATAAATAGGGCTGGTCTTATTCTTTTTGTTGTCAAAAATTAAACATAAAATAAACATTTCATTGATTTATTTTAACATACGCAGTTTTTAATACTTTACAACATAGTTGAAAAGCGTTTATGTGTTTAAAAGTGTTCATTCTGTCTGTCTGTTCGTTAGCACCACAATAATTGCCTTAAAAATGTCTTTATCAAAATGAAATTTTAGTGTGTTGTTCAGACTGTCTGTGGGACCTATGGGAATATAAATGAATAATATCAGCCAATTAGTTTTGGACTAAACCCAGGTTGAAAGAATGAAATACATTTAATCCTAAGGGACCTAATTTTTCAAACATTGTTTCAAATAAATTTAAAATTCACAAATTGCTTTGAAAGTCTTAGGAAATACTCCATAGAAAATTATTCCATAGAAAATATGAAAAAAATTTCAGCAAAATATATTTCGTAGTTCTTTAAATTAAAATTAAAATAGTAATTACACCCATATTATATGAAGAGTACAATAAAATAAGGCATCCATCTTGTGTCAAAATCATGATTTTTAAAGTTCTCTTCCATTCATATTTAGTGTTGTATTCGTCCTAAAACTGTTTTAATTTCGCTTAAATTCTGTGCATCTACATACTGAAACAATGCAATTACAATATATTTGAGTTTAAATGATCATCAAATTTTGATTATTTCTACAACGAAGCCTAATTTTCATTTATGGAGAATGGTTGCATGTTCTATCCATTTTGATTATCTGCTGCTGTATTCTGTGCAGCTTTCTAGATTGCATCATCGTTATTAATTACATAATATCTATTAAACGAAATTATATTTTATATAGAACATTATACTAAAATATTATTGGTATTTAAGGACAATAGAATTTGGGTTTAATTAAAAGGACTGCCCAAATGGCAGCCGTTGAAAATTATTACCCATGACCTATTTGGTTATAAATAAACAAGAAAGATCAATCATGCATAAAGCATTGATTATGAAACACTTTCCAACTTCAATGCAATTTCATTTAAACATCTCTAAAATGCGATACATTCCTCAGTAATATTTTAAAATTATCACAATACTACATTAATTTATTATATTTGAAAACTTAAAAGTTCATCGAAAAAATGAACTTCATTCAAATGCCGTCAATTAAATACAAATCGCCTGGCTCCTCGATAATGTTTTTAACATTATCACAGTACTACAATCATTTATTATATTTGAAAACTTCATCAAAAACAACTGAAATTTATTCAAATGACGCCATCGAAATATAACACGTCTGGCTCTCTCTATAAAAGCAGCATTTCATTCATAAACATTTTCCCATTCATTTCATTCATCACTACTATAATAATTTATTTTATTTAAAAACTTAAGAGAGAGACCATGGAGGAACAAGTAATTAAACTCTATGCTTAAAACTTCATCGCAAAAAATTATCCTTCTCTCTGGAAAATCAATGAATATTTCATTCATATCAGCTATGCAGACTCCATGAGCTAAATAATTTTGCGTTAAAGAAATGCGGCAATTCTTATACAACTCATTCTACATATTTTGCTGTTTACATTTTACATAATTGAAAAATAGGCTTCGTTGTAGAAATAATCAAATTTGGATGATCATTTAAACTCAAATATATTGTAATTGCGTTGTTTCAGTATGTAAATGCGCAGAATTTAGGCAAAAATAAAGCGGTTTTAGGACAGATACAACACTCAATATGAATTTAAAAGAACTTTAAAAATCACGATTTTAAGACAAGATGGATGCCATATTTCATTTTAAAGTGGGTCACGTGCTCTCCTCATATAGTGGTCACGTGATCGCTTCATAAAAGAGGTGTAATTATTATTTTAATTTTTATTTAAAAAACTACATATATTTTCCTGAAATTTTTTTTATATATTTTATGAGATAATTTTAATACTACCTAATATTTTCGAAGCAATTTGTGAATTTCAAATCCGCTTAAAAAATGTTTGAAAAATTACGTCCCTTAGGGTTCAATGTATTTCATTTTTTCAACTCGGGTTCAATCCAAACCAAATTGGGTGATATTATTAATTTATATTCCTATAGGTCCCACAGACCGTCTGAACAATATACTAAAATTTCATTTTGATTAAGTCATTTTTACGGCAGTTATCGTGCTAACGGACAGACTGACAGACAGACAGACAGAAATAAGCAAATTCATAAACACTTTTCAACTTTGTTATAAAGTGTTAAAAAAACGAAATTCGCAAATGATACGATCAAGGAAAAATACGAATAATTTGAACTTTCTCATCTTTAACACTTTACAACATAGTTGAAAAATGTTTATGACTTTGTTCATTCTGTCTGTCTGTCCTTTCGAACGAGAGCGTTCGTAAGCGAATTTAGAATTCGCAATTTGCTTCGAAAGTTTTAGGAAGTATTCAGATTATCCCATAAAAATTTATGAAACAAATTTCAGCAAAATATTTTCGGTGGCTTTCTAAGAAAAATTAAAATAATAATTGCATCCATACTATATGAAGAGAGATGGTGACCCACTTGAAAATAAAATATAATATCCTTGCGTCAAAATCGTGACTTTTTACATTATGTTTATTGTTGTATACGTCCTAAAACAGTTTCATTTTTGCTTAGTTTATGTGTATTTGTATCCTGAAACAACACAATTATAATGTTTTTTAGTTTAAATGATCATCAAACTTTGATTATTTCAACAACGAAGCCTAATGTTCACTTATGGAGAATGCAAACACCAAACGATGTAGAATGAGTTGTATAAGAATTGCTGAATTTCTTTAGCGCAAAATTTTTTATCTCTTTGAGTCTGAAATATAACTGATTTGAATAAAACATTCATTGATTTTACATGGAGAACAGACGATTTTTAGCAGGCGTTTTCGATGAAATTTAAAGCATAGAGTTAAATTACGTTTACCTCCATGGTTTTAAGTTTTTAAATAAAATATATTATTGTAGTATTGTGATGAATGAAAGGAATGGAATAAAAGTGTAAGAATAAAATATTTACTGCTTTTACATTGAGAGCCGGATGATTTATATTTCAATGACGTCATTTGAATAAAGTTCATTTTTTGGATGAAGTTTTAAGTTATAAAACGTATTAAATTATTGTATTATTGCGATAATTTTAAAAATATTACCGCTGAATGTATCGCATTTTAGAGATGTTTAAACCATGCGACTTATAAGACATTAGATTTACATAATTAACATGAAGTTTACAAATATAATAAATTTGTAAGACCAGAAATAGATCTCACATGTGTTTTGGTGGGACAGGTTTATGCCAGTCATTTATTGATTCGAAACTTCGGACAATACTGCTAGTCTGAATGACGCCGATGTTTACAGCAAACCATAAATTTAGAAGTGTCAAGACAGAGGGGGCCCTTACGAGGATGTCAAGTAGCGACATTGGTTCAATGATTAACCAATGGAGAAACTTCTTGTTACGTCACACTGAATGCTGCAAATGAAAGCAAAGGGGGAGTGACACCATCAAGGGAAAAAAGTTAACCACAACTTGTGACCAAAACAGAACATTAGAAGCAGAAGATAAGAAAACTTGGAGACGATGACTTGAATTGGTGAATACAGACTTGTAGAGTGTTCCGTAGCTGTCCCAAAATGAAGGCGAGATCTATTGATGTGTGAGTGCAATCAGCGTACGAGAAGGAGCCACACACCGAGAGTTATGGCGAGTACGATTTACTGATGCCCGCATTTTGATATATGATCATAGTCCGAAGACCCCTAACCGTGCGACTCACATAGTGGGTTTAGTGTAGCTAGCTGCACTGCCGGATACGATCATAGTCCAAGACTATGATGACTATATGATCATAGTCCAATTTCTATATAATTCGATATTCAGGACTATATGATCATAGTCCAATTTCTATATGATTCGATATTCAGGACTATATGATCATAGTCCAATAGTCATATTTGGTCTTTATGATCATAGTCCAAGACAGCCTTGAAGGTATGTGTTCCTCAAATAACTTTAGGTCTAGAAACGTTTAGGCAAATTAAGTGGTCTCGCGTGTTCCCCCGCCAAAACTAATAATTATTTGTGTAATGAATTAATAAGTGTTGATGTTGTTAATAAATGTTTCATTGTTAAAGTTTAAATTGTGCAGTCAATGAGTATTATAATAATTAATAATTTCTTTACAGGACTCGCAAAAGTTAATAATTGGAGGGTTATTGCAAACACAACGCACAACGTAATGATAAATAATGTTAATCATAATTTAAGTTTTTTTATCTTTTTATTAGCGCACCACAAAATTAACGTAGTATTGTGATAATTTTAAAAATATTACCGCTGAAAGTATCGCATTTTAGAGATGTTTAAATAAAATTACATCGCAGTTGGAAAGTGTTTCATATTCAATGCTTTATGTATGATTGATCTTTCTCGTTTATATTAGATTTTGATGATTTTTACTGGTTATTTACAAGTTATTTTTTTCTAACCAGCAGCAGGGTGAACCAGCAGCTTTTCTAACCAGCAGCTACAAGTGACTTATCTGCCAAATTTGCAAGATTTTTATCTGCAAAATTTGATCAATTAGTTTTACAGCTAAAGTATATACAGGCATTTTGCAAAAAAAAAGCGAGTTCCTTTATCCTGAATCGTAACCAAAACTAATCAGCACCAGAGTAACTCACAAGTGGCTTACCTTCCAAATTCTATGAAATTTGGTCCATTAGTTTTTGAAGTAGATTGGCTACATACATTGCACAGACAGACAGACAGACAGACGTCACAATAAAATACTTTTTCGTGACGAAAAAGAATTCTAGAGGCCGAATTTCGAATTTTAGAGGCCGCAAACCACGTAGATCCGTCGAAAACTCGAGTTGTGATTTTCGGTATAATTCCAATATGTCCCCTATACATTACCATGTATTGCAGGGAAAGTAAAAATCTGATGTAGGCAGAACATGACTTTCATAGTTTAGTTAGAACATGACTTTCGCAGTCAAATTCACGTACTCTTTATTGCTTAAATAATTCATTAACTTGAGTTTAACTGCACAAAATAACACCCATAATTATTTAAAATTACACTGGATTTGCACTTTTAACCCAATTTTTGCTCTCATATGGTAACTGGAGCAATTTTCAAAAGTGACGTAGAGAAAGAACTAAAATATCTCGAGAACGGCGAGGCGTAGTGCAACAGGGTTGGTCTTGTTCTTTTTATCTTTGAAAAATTACGTATAAAAAAAACAAGCATTTAATGTATTATTATTTAAGCACAAGTAGTATTTTATGGTAGATTTTGGCTATTTTTGCGGACCATTTCCCAAATAAAGGCAGGTTATTTTTTTTCCGAAATCTGCCAAACTCGAATCAGCAGCATGGTAACTCACAAATTACTTATATACCAAATTTTGAAAAATTTGATGTACTAGTTTTTCAGCTAGAGTGGAATCAGGCAATTTTTGCAGGTCACAAAGAGACGTGTTCTTGTATCCCGAATCGTAACCAAAACTAATCAGCACCAGGGTCACCCTAAAGTGACTTACATAACAAATTTTGTGATATTTGGTCCATTAGTTTTTCAGTTAGAGTGGATACATACACTGCACAGACAGACAGATAGACGCCACGCTAAAAATAGTTTTTTCATATTCTAGAGGTCCCAAAACGTGTAGATTAGTCGAAAACTCGAGTTGTGATTTTCGGTATGATTCCAATACTATCCCTATACATTACTATGTACTGCAGGGAAAGTAAAAATCTGATGTGTCGGCAGCACATGACTTTCTCTGCAGACTCATATTCACATTCACTTTATTTCTTTAATAATTCATTATATTGAGTTAATTGCACAAAATAACACCCATAATTATTTAAAATTACATTGAATTTTCATTTTTACTTTCCCTGCAATACGTGGTAATGTATAGGGAAATATTGGAAGCATGCCGAAAATCGCAACTCGAGTTTCGCAACTCGACGGTTCGTAACTTGACTGATCTACACGTTTCGAGACCTCTAGAATACATAAACACGATTTTTAGAGTGACGTCTATGTGTGTGCCTGTCTGTTTGTGTGTCTGTCTATCTGTCTGTCTGTGTGTCTGTCTGTCTGTGCAGATTTTGTATCCACTCTAACTAAAAAACTAATTGGCCGAATTTCATAAAATTTTGTAGATAAGTCACTTGTGGGCGATTCTGGTGCTGATTACTTTTGGGTACGATTTGAAATAAAATAACCTGCTTTTTTTGCGAAATGGTAGCAAAAATCGTTAAAATCTAAAATAAAAGCTACGTGTGCTGAAACATATCCATTAAATGCTTGTTTTACGCGTAATTTTTAACGAAGAAAAGCATAAGACCAACCCCATTACACTAGAACTAGCCGTTGGCGAGATATTTTAGTTTTTTCGTATTTTCTCTATTCCACCTTTGAAAATAAGTTCAGTTACCAAATGAAAACGAAAATAGAATTAAAAGTTAATTAAATTTAATTAAAATAAAGAGAACGTGAATATAAATCTGCAGGGAAAGTCATGTGCTGCCCACATCAGAATTTTACTTTCCCTGCAATACATGATAATGTGTAGAGAAAGTATTGGAATCATGCCGAAAATCGCATTTCGAGTTTTCGACGGATCTACACGTTTCGAGAAGACCAATTCCAAGAATAAGACCAATTCCAATACTTAAGGACTGACTAACCGCTCTCAAAAAATTTAAGATTTCTTGCATTTTTTTTACGCCGCTCTCGGAAAACTGTCTAATTACCAAATAAAAACAAAAACTGAATTAAAAATGCAAATTCAGTGTTATTTTGTGCAATTAAACTCAATTTAATGAATTTTTAAAGAAATAAAGAGAACATGAATATGAGTCGCCAGAGAAAGTCATGTGCTGCTCACATCAAATTTTTAATTCAATTTTCGCTCTTATTTGGTAACTGGACTTATTTTCAAAAGTGGCGTAGCGAAAATGTGAAAAACTAAAATATCTCAGGAACGGCTAGTGCAAGTATAATGGGCTTGGTTTTATTCTTTTCATCGTTAAACATTACATATAAAACAAGCATTTAATTGATATATTTCAGCATACGTAGTTTTTTCTTTAAGATTTTAACAATTTTGGGGAGCCATTTTGCAAAAACGTTTGCATTTTTTTCCGAATCGTATCAAAATCTGATCGTTACCAGAGTAGCCCACAACTGACTTATCGAACAAATTTGTAAAATTTTATTTTTTAGTTTTTTAGCGAGAGTGGATATAAGCAATTTTTGCGGGCCATTTCGCTAACAAGGCGAGTTCTTTAACCCGAATCATACCCAAAACTAATCAGCACCAGGGTCACCCACACGTGACATATCTACCAAATTTTTTGAAATTTGGTCCATTAGTTTTTGAGTTAGAGTGAATACGTACATTGCACAGACAGATACACACACAGACGTCACGCTAAAAATAGTTTTTTCGTATTCTAGAGGTCCCCAAACGTGTAGATCCGTCGAAAACTCGAGTTGTTATTTTTGGCATGATTCCAATACTTTCCTTATACATTACCATGTATATCAGGGAAAGTAAAATGACTTACTTACCTAACTTAATGAAAATTCACTCATCCAACTATGATACAGCTTAACACAATTTAAATTACATCGCAAAAGCTGCCGTAAAATGCAATTTAATCAAAAACTGCCAAGCACAGTCTATCAGATTTCTAAACCTATTAGATGCAGTTACCCACGCGGTCCCGTTCATGTACTTCAGACCCATGACATCGTTCGTCAAAACGACTATCAACTTAAAATAAGATTTCCAAATTCCTGAAGGATTTATTGACGTTTATTAATTATTTTTACGGTTCACTGGGTGTTCCTTTATGAATGAGTGATTTTTAATACCTCCAGGCCAACACTTCTGCAGTAATTGCTGTCCCGTCTAGCTGGATAAATTGAAGCCATAGTTTAGCGATGAGTAAATTTGGGTGTAATTTCGCAGGGGTTTCGGAGAAGCGTTAGACAAATGAAGTATCAGTTACAAAATTGTTTCAGCATAGTCTGAACCCTTCAAAGATATTTTTCGTTGCGTTTTTAATTATGTAGTTGATGAAGCATTTTTGAAAGTGGAGATTAATTGAATAAGTATAGTTGAAGCTTTAAGAAGCAAAGTTTTGAAACTTTGCTGTATATTTTATAGAGAAAATTCCTAGAAAAGCCCTTAAGGGGACGGTGGACGTTGAATTTTTTTTTATTTATTTATTGTCTTAGAAACGTGAAAATTTGTATAAATATTCCTCTTAACATTACTATATACAATACCATCAACATTTTTTCAATTTTGTTATAAATTTGTATTTTTTTTAATTTAGTTTTTTTTAGCGAAAATTTGAAAATGCTCCTTGTGTGCCATTTGTTCACATTTTTGATTAATTTTACATTATGATCACTCAAAAAAGCATTATGATCAAATTTGGGTATTCATTTTTAAATCCTTTAGAAAGTTAATTTTTTTTAAATATTTTTCTGCATTAAAACTTAATTTTCATCATTTAATTAGGTTCTTATTCACATTTAATTACCTTAATAAAGTCCGTTTATAAAATGCATACCCAGTTTCATTAAAATGTATGAAAGGTGTCTTCTTGCCAAATTTCATACATCTTAGACAAAAATTAAGACGCATGGAGCATTTTAAAAATGTAAAACCTTTGAAAATTCCGTTTCGAAAAAAATACATTCAACCTTTTGCTTACGGGTTGGACAGCGTCCATCCCAAACGAAGAACCTCCCAGAAAGACAAGTATTTGACATACCCTATCCCAAACAGTTCTATCTCCCTTTGCAGGCATTGGCATCCATGGAAATCGCTGACAAAAAACATTCCACCTGCTGCAGCAGGTGCAATGGACTTATGATTGCCCAAGAAGCCCTTTACCACTAAGACAAAGCTGTTTGTTCTAAGCCGCTTTTTTATTCTTACTGAGCTTCTTGGGACTTACCTCTTTGCAAGCCAGGAGCTTCTTTATCTGTGGGCTGACGAAGACACCGGCTTTGACCTTTACATCAGACAGCTTAGGAAAGAAGTCTTGAAGGTACTTAAAGGCTCCTGACTCCTTATCTAAAGCTTTGACAAATTGTTTGATAAGGCCCAATTTAATATGGAGTGGAGGCATTAACATCTTGAGGGAGTCTACCAGTGGCTCCCACTTGACGCTGTTTCCCTTACAGAACTCGGTCCTTTGTGGCCAGTCTCACCTGTTATAATGCGCTTTGGTGTCTCTGCTGTCTTAAAGGCAAAGGTAACAAGGAAACTTGGTAAAACCGCTTTGAAGACCTATTAGAAATCCTATCACTTTGAAGTCTCCGATGACTTCCCATCCATGCTCATCATATTTCAAGGCATCTAGTAATCGCTTTATGCTGTTGTAATCCTCTTTCAGGTGGACTGAGTGAGCCAGTGGAAGAGATGGGTATGTATTTCCATTATGAAGAAGCACGACTTTAAGACTTCTGGATGAACTGTCAATGAAGAGGCGCCACTCATTTGGACTACAGTCAATTTCAATTTCTTCAAATAGACCGGTTACATTGTGGCAGAAGCAGTGTCCATCTTGACTTATGAAAAAGCAGGAAAAAATTTGATGACGCTTCCTCTGATCTGTGATTTGTAACCTTTCATCCAATAAATTCCACTGCTTAAGCCTGGAGGTCAAGAGTTCGGCATTGGACTTGGTGAGACCAAGATCTCTGATTAAGTCGTTAAGATCTTTTTTATTAGGGTAGTATGAGTTTCTCTCCTCAGCTCTAAAATTCTAATTTATATCTTCAATGTCTTCCTCGCTCTCTGACTTATTAGCCTCGTCCGAAGACGACAGCTTTTCTCCAGAGGAGTGGGCACGGGAAACTCAGGACAATGTGCCACAGGGGCAATGGACGAAGGTAGATTCGGATATATGATAGCATGCGCATTCTTTCCATCCCGACGTTTGGAAGGAACCACCATGCAAAAGTAGCAATTACTTGAGTGGTCAGTGGATTCCTGCAAGATTCTTGGGACAGCAAACTTCATGGCTCTCTTTTCTCCTCTGTACCATCGTGCGAAAGACCAAAATTAACTTTTTAAATCAGGTGCACAAGTGCATCTAAGCATGTATTTGCATAATAATATTATGTATTTGCATATTTATCCGAGCTCTAGATAGATATTATACTATATTAGATTACATTGTTCAATAACATTTTAATTTTTCGTCTTACCTTCCAAAGTTTCTTGCAGTTAGTTCTTGCAAGTAAAATGAGGTGGCCAGGTTTTGTTTTGATCCGCAACAAACATGCCGAAATATGCTCTGTAGGTTTCATACATTTTAGTAGATGCTTTCAAAGTAATTATTTCCTCTTTTCTTGATAAACAAGTCACAGACATAGCAAAATGGATCTGCCATACACTACTTGCAGCCTCTTGATGTCATTGCAAACATGTATCCAATTAGGCAGCTAGAGCTAAACTGAACTTATGGGCTTCGCGCTATAGGATTTGCATAATTTTTGCTGGCAGAATGCCACTACCTGTCCATTTCAGTTATAGGGAAGACCAGTATATTGCTACATCGCGCAATATGAAACGTTATTTAACATATTTATTCGTAATAAGAAGAAATGTGTACTGGAACAGCGTAAATCTCAAAATATCATTTTCCCGGTTACAAAAACAAAGTTTATGAGGATTAATAGCCATTTTCGGTACTTTTGAAACAGAAAAAATTAGGAAATAACAATTATTACCCAGTACCAGGAAAAACAAATTTATTACATAGTGAATCAATGGAATCAGTCGAACAATTAGGCTGACTTTACTACATCTACATATTGCTTATAATCACATTTGTACTATAACAAGAAGCATCAGTGAGACGGTTTTGTTCTCAAAACATCTCATCAACATCTAATTATCGTTACTGCAATAACATCAAGAACAAGCGTTATATCCTCAGTTTGTAAACCTCTGATAATCAATGGAGTCAGTCTAACAATTAAGCTGACATTGTACTACATCTACATATTGCTTATAATTACATTTGTATTATAACAGGAAGCATCAGTGAGACGGTTTTGTTCTCATACCATCTCATCAGCATCCAATTGCCGTTACTGCAGTAACATCAAGAACAAGTGTTATATCCTCAGTTTTTAAAGTTTGTAAACCTCTGATAGCCAATAGAGTCAGTCGGATAATTATGCTGACATCTTCGCTACCTACTTGATAGTGATGAGCTTGAATAGTGACAAAACCAGTACACAGATGTCAGTAGCTTCAATGGAAGAATGATTTTAAGTTAATGGGAATTAGTCCTATAGATAGTTATGGTACCATGAATCATTTTAGGAATACAGTCGAGCATCAATAGGCTGGTTTTACGCTTATACGCTTATGACATTAAACAAAACATTCGACCTGCAATAACAGCGATATATGCCGCGATTTTGTGCTGCTACGTAGCTGGCTTCACATTTGTTCAAAATGGATAGTCTAAAGAACCCTTTTAAGGTTTTTCCAAAGTAAAGATTACGCTTTTACTGCAAACAATTGCTTCAATGAGCCGACCTTGTGTTTAACATGAATTCAACATGGAATAGTCAACATACTATATACCAGTGACTTCAGGAATGGAGGAAGCAGTTTCAGTGGCGGGATTCCCCTTTCTCCGCGATAACGAAGATCATCAAAACACGTCACACTACTGGCCAAAAATTAAATATTTTCTTAAAATAGCCAAATGAGTCTGAAAAATTCGACAAATAATAATAAAAATAACCCAGATAGCCGATTACTTTAAGTGAAGCAGCGCTTATGCTGCTTCACCTGGATCACCTCACGAGAAGCCATGCTTCACGATGCTTATTTTGTGAATGATTCTGAAAGCCCAATTTTAAAGAAATTCAAAGCCGACTGAATTTGTGATCTACATAGAGCTTCGCAAAAATGTGGCCCATTGCAAGTTTTCTTGTTGTAATTTATTGTTTCAGGTGTTGGGTATTCCACGTTAATGAGTATTGGAATACAGCTACAAACTTTAAAATGGACTTTTAAGGAATAGTTAAACGAAAATAATGAAATATGAAAGAGATAAGTATTTTTATACTATATCTTTGGCCGACATGGTGGTCGAGTGGTCAAGGTGAGCGTTTCCACAGCAATCGCTCGGCCGCCGCGTTGTGGGTTCGAGCCCCACATAAGGCATGGATGTTTGTGTTGTGGGCGCAGTGTGTTCCGCCCCCCCCCCTCTGGTGCGTCTAGGGCAACGTCCTAGGACGGCTAAATGGTTCACGTTCTGGCCGCTAACAATAAAGGCGAATGATGATAAGTCAAGTGCCTGGCCATTTGATAAAAAAAAAATACTATATCTTTGTATTACTTAAGCATGGAATTTCAATTTCAATAATACTCCAGCAAACATTACTTCAGATTTTACTTGGTTATCTCTGTGACGTTTCTGACGGCAACCAATTAGAGATGTTGGGAGCCGGCGATACAAAGGCCAACGCGCGAAGTGCAAGTGAAATGGCTAGTAGAATAATATATATCCTAAGTCATCTTCCACGATTAAGTAATGTTATTTGTACGTACATATATTTACAGTAAATATTAAACTACGCCTTTGTCAACATTTCTGACAATTAAAAATTACTACTACAATCTTCATAAAAATCAACTCATAATTTCTTCAAATAACTAAGCATATTTTAATTAAACAGAACCATGCACAGCTCATAAAACTTTTATCCGCTTAGACATAGTGAGCGAGTTCTCAGTAAGTTAATGCACTTCAATTTTGTGATATCCACAATCAAAATGACTATCAATTTAAAATATTGATTCATAAATTCCGGGAATGTATATTCATTATTTTTACGGTTGAGCACGCCATCCCTCATGAACCAGATAATTTCAATACCTTGACGCCATCACCTATGCAATAATTTCTCTCGGCGCAAATATTAACGAACTGTAGGGTAGGAAAGGGGAGATTGAGGATGAGTGAATTTTATGAGAAATGCCATCCATGGAAGTGCCAGATTGAGCAATGATGAAAAAGTTTCAAAATGAATTATATAAACAAACCTTATCTAGGTTTCCTGCACATTAGTAGGGTTACCATAAGTTTCGATTTTAAACGTTCTGTACCGGTTGATTTTTAATTTGGTACCGGACAATTATAAAATTGGAAACAGTATTTGAATTTTATAATAATAAAATACAGAGAATAGATAATATTTATTTTTACATCATTTTCAAGAAAAGAAATTCTAAAAAATAAAAATGTAAGAGATAATTATAAAAAAAATCTGATGCGGGCAACATATGACTTTCCTTATATAATGCAATGAATTTACTACTTTTGCAGTTAGAAAAAATCTGATGTGGGCAACACATGACTTTCCTTATAAAATGTAATGAATTTACTACTTTTACAGTAAAAAAATAGGTTTTTCTTATAGTAGATACTAATATTCTTACCAAAATATTGAATTTTCGACAATTAGTCGTGATTTTCATTGACTTAGCGGCATTGTTATCAATTTGGCGAGATTTTCGTTAATTTTGCAACATTTCAAAATGTCGCCAAGTTGGAGACATTCCGCCAAATTCGTCGCCAAAATCTCGTCAAGCGTTATGGACGAAGAAATAAGTTGTTCTTACAGCAGATAAATGACTATTGGCGTTTAAATACAAAAGTATTACTCAAAGTATCTTTTTTCATGAATGGAACGAGCTAGATCCACGAGAATGATGTCACCCAATTTATCGCATGGTATTACATATGAAAAGTGAACATGTTTCTCAATAGGAAATATATATTTTTTTCATTTTATATGACTTTTTAATATATTTTTTTTAAAATGTGCAATATCTCGAGAACCGTTCATGTTAGCGTTCTATAATTTATGTCAATCGTTTTCTAATGAAAAATTACATAAGAAATGTCTATTTGCGTAACTTTGTTAGTGGTTTTGATTTTTTGACGATTTTTTCAAAATTTCATTCGAAAATTTAGGGGGATTCTGAACTTTCGATTGCGTATAAAAACAATAGGCTGCCAGTGTTTACGGATTGGGATTTTTGAACCAAATTTCATTCGAGTCGGTCCATTCGTTCGTCAGTTATCGTCTCCACAGACTCACTGACACACACACACACACACACAGACATCACTTCAAAAATGTTTGATTTGTGATCAGAATTCTTGAAACGTGCTCTCATGTCGAAAACTCGAATTCGAATATTCGACCCCGTCACAATCCTTTCCTTATACACTATATATAGAAGGAAAGTAAAAATACGCACAATTTTTACTTTCTCATACTATGTATAGTATAGCGAAAGTATTGTTTTCACGGAAATTTTTGAATTCGAGATTTTAATGCCAATATATGTTTTAAGACGCCCTTATTACGTTTAGACTATTTTTAGTGGGATGTCCGTCTGTCTATTTGCATGCCTATGGTCGATATCTTGTGCACGTGATAGCGGTCACAAATATTAATGGATTTTCACGAAACCGTATATCCGGCTTTTTCATCAAAAGATCTAGAACTAGATAGAGTGTTTTTCAATCGAGCATAAACTTCGAAATGTTTTTCAAATTTTATATTTTTTTAACATGGCAGAGCAGAACAAACTTCTCATAACCATACATAGAAAGAGGTTGTATATGGCTCAACTTAGTAATAGTTTTAACCACTGTTGTGAAGAATAGCCGAGATACAATTTTTTGTTCGTTACATCATTAGCCCCCCCCCCCTTTGGGTCAAGTTCCCCCGTCGCACACTGGTGCCATGGCGGAAAAAAACCCGAAAGCCGAAAATAATATTTTTCGATACCAACTACTATTTTTTGATAGGGAATGAACCGAAGTATCTTGCCATGTAAATAAATGTATTTTATTCAGTATAACTAGAAGGAAAAACTGATCTTAAACAAGACTTCCACATTCTAATTGAAATCTTGTTTATTCTAACTAAAATTTCAATATTTTTTCCAAAATTTTTGTGGATATTTATAATTATATGTCTCACGTATTTTCAGTATATGTAACCTCAGCTTATTTCTGACATAAATACATTTCGTAAAAACATAGCCAAAATCATACTATAAAGCGTAAAATATAGATATAAATTTTTTTTTCCTTCATTTCTTTAAGCCTATAAAAAAAAGCTACATGCTCCTACACGCTCTGGATGAGTTATTTCGAAAGCAGATACTATTATGCAACTGTTCTGTGAAAATCAGCTGCAATTTTTTGCAACCTTCGCTGTTTCGGCATGCATATAAAATCTTACTTTTAGCTTATCTACATGCGCAAAAAGTATGCAAAACTATTGAGAAATGCATAAGTTGTGAGGTTTTTTCCGCAAATTCCTCATTTGGCACCACTGTACGCCGGGGGATACATTGTCAAATATGGAATCAATCGAAAATTTTCCCTTTTATTGAGAAGTAACACGCTATAATTACATGACTAATCGGTTGCTCATGTCCTTGCTGACGAGCCGGTCGGTCTGGGTCTTCAACGCTATAATTACAATCATTTGGACCCACAATATCAATTTTTCAAAAATTTTCTTGTAATATTTGAAAAAAAAGTTACTAAAAATGGATTTTAATATGAGAAAGGCGAGATAAAACTCCAGTTAATTCAACAGAGTTTGTTGTATATTTCTGCGCATCAAATAGCACTGAAATGTCACATTTTACTTTCCCTGCAATACATGGTAATGTATAGGGAAAGTATTGGAATCATGCCGAAAATCGCAACTCGAGTTTTCGACGGATCTACACGTTTCGAGACCTCTAGAATGCGAAAAAAACATTTTTAGCGTGACGTCTGTGTGTGTGTCTGTCTGTCTGTGTGTGTCTGTGTGTCTGTCTGTCTGTCTGTGTGTGCAGATTTTGTATCCACTCTAACTAAAAAACTAATTGACCGAATTTCACAAAATTTGGTAGGTAAGTTACTTGTGAGCGAGTCTGGTGCTGATTAGTTTTTGGTACGATTCGGGATAAAAGAACCCGCCTTTTTTTGCGAAATGGTCCACAAAAGCTTATATCCACTCTAACTGAAAAACTGATGGACCGAACTTCACAAAATTCAGTAGATGAGTCACTTGTGGGTTACCCTGGTGCTGATTAGATTTTGGTACGATTCGGAAAAAAATAACCCGCCTTTTTTTGCAAAATGGCCCGCAAAAATCGTCAAAATCTATACTAAAGAACTACGTATGCTCAAATATATCCATTACATGCTTGTTTAATACCTAATTTTTAACGAAGAAAAGAATAAGACCAACCCCATTACACTAGGACCAGCCATTCTCGAGATATTTTAGTTTTTCGTATTTTCTCTACGCCACCTTTGAAAATAAATCCGGTTACCGAATGAGAAAGAAAATTGAATTAAAAGTGAAATAAATTTAATTAAAATAAAGAGAACGTGGATATAAGTCTGCAGGGAAAGTCATGTGCTGCCCACATCAGATTTTTTTTTTAAATATCAAAATATTACATCCTTACATCTATGACATCAAAATTCGCCACCATGTATGCGAGAAGTATAAATAGTAATTAAACAATAGTACTTAAAATATGGAGTCACAACTAAATGTAACACCACCAACTTGCATGAATGCTGAACATACGGCGACCCTATACCTAATAAAGGCATTTAAGTTGTAAAACATATTTTAAATAGCGTTTAAATGAATAACGTCTTCATTTTTATTAACACTTTACAACAAAGTTGAAAAGTGTTTATGACTTTGTTCATTCTGTCTGTCTGTCTGTCTGTCTGTCTGTCCGTTAGTACGATAACTGCCGTAAAAATGACTTAATCAAAATGAAATTTTAGTATGTTGTTCAGACGGTCTATAGGACCTATGGGAATATAAATGAATAATATCACCCAATTAGTTTTGGATTGAACCCGGGTTGAAAAAATGGAATACATTGAGCCCTATGGGACCTAATTTTTCAAGTATTTTTTAAGCGGATTTAAAATTCACAAATTGCTTCGAAAATTTTAGGCAATATTCAAATGGTTCCGTAAAATATATAAAAAAAAATTCAGCGAAATATATTCAGTAGTTTTTTAAATAAAAATTAAAATAATAATAACACCTCTTATATGAAGCGATCACGTGTCCATGATATGAAACGATCACATGACCCACTTCAAAATGATATATGGCATCCATCTTGTGTCAAAATCGTGATTTTTAAAGTTCTTTTTAATTCATATTGAGTGTTGTATCCGTCCTAAAACTACTTTATTTTTGCCTGAATTCTGTGCATCTACATACGGACACAACGCAATGACAATATATTCCAGTTTAAATGCTCATCTAAATTTGATTATTTCTACTATTAAACCTATTTTTCACCTATGTAAAATGTAAACAACAAAATATGTAGAATGAGTTGTATTAGAATCGCTGTAATTCTTTAACACAAAATCAAATATTCCATGGAGTCTGCTTAGCTGATATGAATGAAATATTCATTGATTTTAGAAAGAGAAGGACGATATTTTTCGATGAAGTTTAACGAATAGAGCTTACTTACTTGTAGCTCAATGGTCTTAATTTTTAAATAAAATAAATTATTTTAGTATTGTGATGAAAGACATGAATGGGGGAATTATTTATGAATGAAATGTTGCTTTTATAGAGAGAGCCAGGCGTGTTATTTTTTTATGACGTCATTTGAATGAATTTCAGTTGTTTTCGATGAAGTTTTCAAATATAATAAATTATCGTAGTATTATGATAATTCTAAAATTATTACCAAGGAATGTATTACATTTTAGAGATGTTTAAACCAGGCAATTTATACTTTAATGCCGTCATTTGAATGAAGTTAATTTTTTTCGATGAAGGTTTATGGTTTCAAATATAATAAATCAATGTAGTATTGTGATAAGTTTTAAAATATTACCGAGGAATATATTGCATTTTCGACTTTTTTAAATAAAATTGCATTGAAGTTGGAAAGTGTTTCATAATCAATGCTTTAAGCATGATTGATCTTTCTTGTTAATAAATATTTTAAAAAATATGGATTACTTTGACTTTCTATTAGGTCTACAGAATTCCCCAAGCAGGCTTTTATTTGACAAAAATTTGTGAGATTTCCGCTTTTTATCCTCAATCCTTGGATTTGAATTGAATAGATCTTAAACTGTGGCTTTCTAAATCCCAAGTGCTGTTTCCGAATTCGGAATTCAACAGGAATACGGTCAGGACGGTTTGGAGAGGTTCACCAAATTTAGCTTCCTTGCGGGAAATTCTTCTCAGTTGAATGAGTTAAATTTGACGCTTCAGTCACAAGATTAATAGATGAATTTCGTATTTTATAACATCAAATCTTTTCAAGTGAAATTTAAGCTCGTTTCTTGATATTATACCACCTTGTTCTTTTACAATCTTGGAGAAAATTCTGTTAATTGTTCTGTGAAAAATGAAAAATATATATGGATAAAATATATATAATTATATAGTCCATAAATAACACACATATATATACATATATAAACATATGTATATGCACATATGCATATATACATATATGTATATGTATATATGTATATGCATATATGTATATATGTATATGTATATATGTATATATGTATATATGTATATGTATATATACATATGTACACGCACGCATATATACACATATATACACACATATGTAATAAATTATATAGTCCTATATTGTATAAAATTTAAAATTTGAAGTAAAATGAATAAAATTAGTCAAGTAAAGGATGATATTATAAATCTTATATTATTAAGTTAATTGAAGTTCTGACAGTCTATACTATAATAAAAGCCAACACCCAATCACTGTATGCGTAGCCACAATGTAAAAGGGAGTATTATAATAGCTACTGTTGTAAATAAATTAAAAATCATTCAATATACAGCTTCCTTTTCAGTATCTGATATCATATGCAAAGTAGAACTCCAGAATACTGTTCTTTATATATAAATATTGAATCAAGAATATTAAATGTACAATTCCCACAAAGCGACAGCTATAATCAAGGATCTAAAATATAATTTTATCAGATATGAAATTAATCACCGACTTGGCGACTTTCACCAAAAGTCGCTTATTTGGCGATATTGTACCAATGTAATTGATTTTGTCGTCAATCGTGACAGACACACTTGATTGTCTTTTCTTATACAATAGCATAGTACGTTTCGATTATTACACATATACATTCTACATTCGTGAATATTCAACTAATTTCAATGCTTTCGCTGGAAAACAAATGCATTTAATCTTTTTTAAGAAATTGAAGGTATCGTTTCCATTAGCTAAACATTAGAAGATATAATTTAAGTATTTTATCAGAAAATGGGCAGTTATGGATTTCCCACAGTCCACCAGATGCCATCACACGAACGAAAACTTTTTGAATATTACTTTATTACTTTCCCTTTAATGTATTAAGTATTGCGACGGGGGTCTTAAATTCGAATTTGAGTTTCGATAACCACGTTTCATGCATTCCTGAAATCGAATGGACCATTTTTGAAGTGATGTCTGTGTGTACACACAGGAGTGTTAGTTAGTGTATATACTGTTACGACGTATCGTTTGGAATCATGAATGTACGTTCAGGATACAAAAATGAGTCAGAATTTCTGGATAACTAGCACGCTTATTTACAAGTACAGTGTAAACAGAAACAATATGCAGTAAACGAGCACTTAAATGCTCCACTAATTTCACAAAACAGGTGATATCATTCTCCAAATACTGAAGTATTTCATTTCTTAAAACAGCTGCTACTATTCTCAACGAATATCACAGTTCAATGTAGCTCTTACCATGGCAATTGCCGTCCAACTGAGTGGGAACTTCTTTTATAGACTCTCTGTAGAAACTTCTAGAAATCTCAATCTCGTAAATATTCGTTATTTCGAGATGTTTCTTGAACCTTCTAAAAGTCGCAAAATGTTGAAAACCCAGGCCGTCCGGCTCGTCAACAAGGACTTGAGCATCCATTTGGACGGCCGGAAGTCGCCAAATGTGGCCAAATTGGTGATGAATAACCAAATCTGGAAACCCCTCCTCCGACCCTGAGCCCAAGGCAACCCTAGATTCACGTAGTAGGAAAGGTTGTTTAAAGGGTGTTTTCTCCGTCTGGTTTTCAAAAGAGACTCCAGTGAGGTATTACATTTTACACGTTCGTAACAGTATGTTCATGTGTGCGAGTATGCTTGTGTGTGTGTCCGTAAGTCTGTGGATATCTCAAGAAAAAAAAAATGAAGATATTCGAAAAAAGTTTGTTTGATTATTACAATGGGATATTAGAATCCTTTTGATATTAAATGCAATCGAATGATCTAAAAACACTCCCCCCCCCCTCTCCAAGTTTTGAATGTTTTTTTTTAAAAATTATTAAAAAATTAGGACTTTTAATAGTGAGAAATAAATAACCATTTCTTATGCATATTTTTCCTGTAAAACGAATAATACAAAAATTAGAAAACTAACATGAACCGTTCTTAAGATGTTACAGGATTCACAAATGAATTTTTGAAAAAATTCATTAAAAAATTAGAATCTTCGATAATGTTAAATAAATAATTATTCCATGCGTAATTATCCATTAGCAAACAATTGATACAAACTAGCATAAAGCGTTCTCGAGATATATCACAATTTTCAAATGCATTTATCAAAAAACTTACATAAAAAGTATATATTATAAAATATGCTCACTTTCCATATGCGATATATCCGTTAACATTATTATCATTTATCTAGTTCGTTCCATTCACGAAAGGGGACACATTTTGTAATATTTTTATATTTTGATGCCAAAGAATTCGCTAGTAGACATTTATTTCACGGGATATTAATTAAATGTCAATTAGATTTTGATAAAGATTTGGCATGCAAGTATAAATAAACAATTTTTGTTTTAAATTATAAGTTGCCCAATAAATCGTCCAATTTCAATTTAGAATGTGCTAAATACATTCCATAAACATTGCTCTGTGGATGTGTGTAAACTATTGATTTGCTGAGAAAGAAATAAAATCATTGCATTATGTAGGAAAAGTCATATGCTGTACACGTCATATTTTTTTTATTCTGTGTAGCTACCACAGTATATACATTTCATTCGTAAAACAAATCAATTCAAAGTAAAAAACATATTTTTCTTTCTTTAAACGCATGAAGATTTATTTTATTCTAAGCTCGAAGCAATTCAAATACTAGCAGGTAATTGGAAACATAAGCCTTTAAAAATACATAATAACAATAATGATAAAATATTGCATTACTTTAGAATACATTCTTAATTATGGAAAGCAATTCTTCATTAGATACGGAAAATTGCCTACAAGACATAATTTATTATACATCTTCTCAAATATATGATAATTTGATGGCATTTCCATAAACAAAATAATAAGTTAATGAGACAAAAAAATAATGGACAATTTTCATATTATTTCGACAAAAATGATTATTAATTATTTCGACAAAAATAATTGTAATTATTTCGACAGAAAAATATATATAGTCCTTTACCAATTATAAAAGAGTGCGTAAATCTTAGAGTAAAATCATGTTAACGTAATTAATACCACTCGAATTTTCCTAAATATTGCCCGTAACTGCCTTTAAATATTGCCCGTACTTAAATATTGCCAGTACTTAAATATTGCCAGTACTTAAATATTGCCCGTACTTAAATATTGCCAGTACTTAAATATTGCCAGTACTTAAATATTGCCCGTACTTAAATATTGCCAGTACTTAAATATTGCCAGGACTTAAATATTGCCAGTACTTAAATATTGCCAGTACTTAAATATTGCCCTTACTTAAATATTGCCAGTACTTAAATATTGCCCGTACTTAAATATTGCCAGAACTTAAATATTGCCAGTACTTAAATATTGCCCGTACTTAAATATTGCCAGTACTTAAATATTGCCAGTACTTAAATATTGCCAGTTCTTAAATATTGCCAGTACTTAAATATTGCCAGTACTTAAATATTGCCCGTACTTAAATATTGCCAGCACTTAAATATTGCCAGTACTTAAATATTGCCAGTACTTAAATATTGCCCGTACTTAAATATTGCCAGTACTTAAATATTGCCAGTACTTAAATATTGCCCGTACTTAAATATTGCCAGTACTTAAATATTGCCAGTACTTAAATATTGCCAGTACTTAAATATTGCCAGTATTGCTTCATCTTTGCGTGGGGGTTGTAGATTTGGTACAATTAGTAACATAAAAATCGCTTCATTTAAAATAAAAAATTTGATTATTTCTATACTGTGGGAAAGTCCATTTAATTAGAAGGGAAATTGTTGTTATAATTGACTAACTGATAGCGTTAAACACAAACGCAGAAGAATATCCATTGGACAAATTTTATCTTCTTTCTTTCAGTCGAAACCGTCCGACCTACCAGAAGGTGTTGGGTAAGTGTTTGGACAGCCAGAACAATGTCATACTATTTCAACAGGAACCCAGTGGGAATAGCATTCACAGGGACCCGTAGATATTATATCCTATATTCTATAGGTTATCTACGAGAAACCCACTTTCCTTCTCCTTCTCTTTCTCCTTCTCCTTCTACTTTATTCGACCCAGACCGTCAAACCCTACCAGAAGGTGTTAAGTAAAAGTTTTGACAACCGGGACAATGTCACCCAATTTCAACAAGAACCCATTAGGGATGATATCAACAGAGGCCCGTAGATATTATATCCTATATTCTACAGATTATCTACGCACGGACCCACTTTCCTTTTCCTCCTCCTTCTTCTTTTTCTTCGACCCAGACCGTCAAACCTACCAGAAGGTGTTAGGTAAGTGTTTATCAGCCGAGACAATGTCACACAATTTCAGCAAGAACACAGTGGGGATAATATCCACAGGAACCCATAAATATTATATTCTATATTCTTTAGGTTATCTACGCGGGGACCCACCTTCCTTCTCGGCCTCTTTCTCCTTCGACCCAGACCGCCCGACCTACCCGAAATTGTAAAGTACATGTTTAGACGTCCGAGAAGTGCCACCCAATTTAAAGTGGAACTCAGTGGAGGAGGCATCCACAGGGACCGTACCCTCCTTCCCCTCCAAGCAACCTTTTTGAAGGACTTATGGACCCACATATTTAATGTGTCCGTAATGCGTGCGAGCACACGGACAGTTTGGGCCTAGCCAGGAATCTAACTGGGATCGTTTGTGTGCAATCCCCGTGCGTTAACCACTGGACTGTCCCACTCTAACTGTGCATTGTTGCAGACGGAGAGTATTTTAAACAGGCTGTAGATTAAACGGGATATAGTTTGGGAATCGAACGCGGATCATGCGAGTGCAATAGTTGCGCGCTAACCACTAAGTTGTGCCACCCACCTTCCTTCCTCTGTTATCAACCTCTTGGAAGGACTTTTAAACCCAAAGATTTAACGTGCCCGTACTCCGCGTAGAAATGAAGATAGTTTGGAGCAGCACCGATAATCAAACTCAGGTCCTCGGAGTGCAATACTTGTGCTCGTACCGCTGGACTATCTCCTCTCCCCCCCCCCACACACACACACACGCTCACACACATACACACACCCGAAGAAATTTTATCATTGGGAGGAATAAATGATTCCATATTCGAATATTCGATTAGATATACAGAATTCATGTCCCAACAGGTAATCGGACCATGAATCTTCACATGGCCAGCCAAAGCTCTAATCACTGAATTATTGAATCCGTATTTATTTAAATTAAACCCTGTATCTTTTTCCTTTAGATAGTGAATATAATTTCAACTTCAGATCTGACATACTTTTAATAAATAACCATGCTTTTAATAAACTGTAACCTACTTTTAATATCACAAATTATTGAGACATTAAATTTATCCATCATGATCTGAGACTTTGACTCAGAAATATTTAAAAAGTTATTTCAAACGCAAATTAATAAACAAATGAAATTTCGTGAGCTTATATATTGGAAAAGACCTGCAGATATTTACACAAAAGAAATAATGCACTGTCTCAAAAATAGGAATTCATAAATACAACTAGTCGTAAAACGATTTATCCATTACTTAATGGATAAAATATTTCATGACATCTATCACAAAATGTTAAACGCATTGTTGCATGATAGAAAATTATTACCTCACGTTGTTTGGGAAAAGGATATTAAAAAAACAGTAGTATTTTCTATAGATGGAAGAAAATTAAAGGGAGAAATATAATGGAAAAGTAACTGAGTTAGAATTTTACATTTATTTACTTTCAAAATATTTATCTGTTAATTTCATATCAAACCCAAAAATTGTAAGCGCTTTGTATTTGTTATAAGTTTAGTATACAGAGAAGTTTAGTATACATCGAAGTATGCATTAAGTTTAATACACAATGACAAATAAGTTTAGTATGCATTAAGTTTAAAACACATCGACATATAAGTTTAGTATACATTGACATGTAAGTTTAGTATACTTTGAAAAATATGTTTAGTATATGTTGTACTTATAAGTATAGTATACATTTTGTGGGAACCGAAAAGAAAGATATTTTAACTTTAAAGTTATAATTAACAATATCATACAACTACGTTGGGTTCACAAGAACCCTCCAATTATTTATCTTTGCGTGAGTTCTGTAAAGGAATACTCGTATTACTAGAATAATATTAAATCGATTACTCCATTTAAACTTTAACAATAAAACATTTATTAACAACATAAACACTTATTAATTCATTACACAATTAATTATTAGTTTTGGCGGGGGGACATGTGAGACCACTTAAATTGCCTAAAAGTTTCTAGACCTAAAGTTACTTGAGGAACACATACCGTCAAGTCTGTCTTGGACTTTGTTAGCAGCACGTATTTGAAGTCGTTTTCATTACAAGCATTAACTCGTAGTGTAATGCATCCACTCGTAACTTCGTCGATCATATTGTACTGCTGACTCCAACACTCGTACTCATTTCATTCTCTTAGTATATCAAGTCATCTCTGTAGTATCTGCACAAGTCATAATGTCGCCCAAGTATTAGCACATTTCTACCACGTCATAATGTCGAAGTTATCTGTGCAAGTGTCTCCTAGTGTCCTTCTTAGGTCACAGGTTGTGGTTCTCCTTTTCTCGGGGGTGTCATTTACCCCCTTGCTTTCATTTGTAGCATTGAGAGTGACGCAACCAGCCCATTTTCCATTGGTTAATCTTTATCCAATGGAAATACTTCACAACCTCGTAGGGCCTCGCTCGGCCCCCCTCTGTCTTGACGATCCTAAATTTATGGTTTGCTGTAAACCTCGGCGCCATCCAGACAAGTATTGTTCGATGTTTCGGATCAATAAATATGCACATAAAACTGTCTCACCCAAACACATGTGATATCTATTTCTGGTCTCACACATTGACATATAAGTTTATTATACATTCACATATAAGTTTAGTATATATTGATAAATAAGTTTAGTATATGTTATACTTATAAGTTTAGTATACATTGACATATAAGTTTAGTATACATTGACATATAAGTTTAGTATATATTGACATATAGGTTTAGTATATATTGACATATAAGTTTAGTATATATTGACGTATAAGTTTAGTATTATTGTGCATATGAGTTTAGTAAGTATATCAGTTTAGTATACATCAACATATAAGTTTAGTATACATTGACATATAAATTTAATTTACTACATTGGATTTTAGTATACAAAGCTCCCAAGACAGTCCTTAAGCAAACACCAATCACTTAACAATTGTAAGCAAAGGTCCATGAGTGCATACGTTAGGTCTATCCATCGGAAAGTGAGAGTGCCCAGTCGAATAAAAGTGATTGCAGCGCATCTAGAAGATAATTCAAAAGTAGGAATATGAACTCGGCTATAAAGTAATATACACGAAAATACGATAGTTACAAAATTGTTCAAAATTCTAATTTGAGTAAGAATAGATATCAGAAACGCACGAAATTCGTACATGGAAGGCAATAAATACTTTTGAACAGGAGTATCATCAAGGACGGTAACATTATGATCCCTGCAATGCTAACCTTAAAGTAAACGGCAATATTTTATTAACGGCAATATTCTTAACGGCAATATTCTTTCTTGAGTGATTTGTATTCCACTAGCAATGCCCGCTAGCAAGTTGCTAATTTAAAAAATATTCTGCACTAAAAATACTTCCTTAATAACAGATTTAAAAGTTAATAAATATATCAACATGAGTTCAAAGGAGAAAAGGACCTTCTTCATCAAGATAGGGATGCATAGCAACCGCATCGGTGAAAAGCAAAGACGCGTTTACCGAAATGGCAACACCGAATCTGTTAAAATCGAAACTCATCAAGGACAAAACTATTTCAGCTTTCTGCTGTTACGGTTGCTCTGTTTCTCTGTCCCGACAAAGAAAACTATTTTTACCTTTTATATCAGTTTATATTTCTATTAACCTTTCATGTTTTTATTAACTTTTATTAATAAAAACATAAAAGGTTAATAGAATAACTGTATTGTTATTGCAGATAATATCGACGGAAGTGTGAAAGAAAAGGCACACGTGCTAAATTAATCTAAACATTCCGAAAAATATTCCGAGGACCCAAAAATTTGGAAATCAAATTTATCTTGGCCCTGCATGCAAATTATAAATGTTTAGCTGCAGGTAAACATTTATAATCTGCATGCAGGGTGGACTATAGACACACATATGAGAAAAAGGGAAAAAGAATAGAAAAAAGGAAAAAAAAATTAGATGATATGTGTGTCACGCAGCTTTAGTGTGACGACGAAAAATATGTATAGTGGAATCACGGTGCCAAGCACCAATATGTCACGCAGGAAAATGGGGTCATGTGTGCCAAACATATAACATGACATATGTGATACGAAATTAAGTGGTAGATGCAAATATGCTAAATAGGTTAAATCGTGATAAAGCCGTGAATGTGTTAAGCCGTGAAGTTTGTTGGCACTACCCATAAATGTTAAACACAGGTTCTATTTCGAAGTTTTCTCGTCCAGGAATAAGTTCCTGGATGACCTGTTACACGAATACAAGATGCCGGATAAGTAAATAAAACACTTACCTGGCAAACGGCATCTCCTGAAAACATTTATATTAATTACAATTTTAGGAGACAAAGATAACGTTAAATAACCACACAGGTTTAAATATAAATCACTTTCTTTACTCAATATTGTATTACGAAGTTAGAGTAGAGAATATGATAGACTGAATCATTATCAGCAAGCACAACATTAAGTAACTGTGACAGTGACACTGGACTCAGGAACCCTTAAAATATATTTTGCAGCCACGGAAATAAATCAATGATAATAAGTTGATCAACAATATTAACAAAGTGACACAGCAATATGTAAGTATATAATAAGCTATATAAGATATTTAAGGTATGGTCTCAAAGCAACAGGAGAAAACTCGCACTCAGAGATAAGCAAATTAGAACGGATAATTAAACAAGTTGATATAATTTAGGAACGGAAGTCAGAGATTACGTAATTTAAGGAGAAGATTATTTATATTTATGCTTCCGTAAGACAGGTGTAGATGCAGAGAGCAGGCACCTCTTACCTCCTCAGTCGGAGTTACAGAAGGTTCGGAATCAGACATCCGCCTCCTATCGCAGGGAATTTATCTTCATAGTTGCATTCCGTACCATTCCAACATCTCGACCCGGCACATAGGCCTCAGGCCCCATCGTATCTTCCTCGTCGCAGCTCTCTCAGCTAGGCGTCGGGTTCTCCATCGATGTTCTTCGGCGATGTAGGCGCCTTCGGCTTTTCTTCCCATGCCCACGAGAGGCCAGGAGTCGACTTGGGCCGAATCCCGTACTCCGTGGTGAGCAACATTGAAAAATAGTCCAGGCCGATCTGAGAGCGTCGACAACTAGACAGGAAGAAAAAGCCACGAATATTCTTTGCAACAGCTTTTATGTTACCAGGCGGATTCAGGTCCCAAAATCATTCGGACCTGGCAGAAGACTTATTTACAACCTTTGACCAATCGAAAACTTCACAGACATATCCTCGCCAGCCCAGAGCGGGGTCTCGAAAAAGGAAACATACCCTCTCCACGAGGTCTCAAATTCATCCAGAAGTTTCTCTCCAAAATCTATTGTGCAGAAAAGTGCATGCCTTGTACTAACATTACCAGGCCTCGAGCAAGCCACCATCTGCTCTGCCCGGGAATAAAGACCTTGACTTTAACGGTCAAATAATAACGAAACCTCTCTCTGAATGCGGTTTTCACGGATTAATAAAATGGCTAAAAGCTTTCCTTTCAGTATAGAATATTTTGTATAATACATATTTCAAAGACAAGAGGGATAATTAAACAGGGTTTAAAATGATGTAAAAATATAGAATCTTGATATATGATATATAATTTGCGATTTTTACAAGGGTTTGGCGAGATTATGAAATTCCGTCACAACATGTGTGTCCATAGTCCGTGTCATTCTCAGAATGCATCTGACGTGAACACACTGCTGCATATGTAAGAGCTGTCAGGAGCTTGCTCTAAACATCTAGGTTGCTGTTGCCAATTTATTTACTTCAATTTCCACCAATAACGCATCTATACGATGAAGTCGGTGAGAATACTATCAAATGCTGGTCTTTGAAATGATACGCATCGTGGTACTGTGGAAAACAGGTTTTCATGTAGTCGAATTATCTCAAGGTCTCAAAAAATCATTAAGGAGCGCCTAGGACAACTAGTGTTGGCTGCCTTTAATTCTCCAAATTAGCAAAGTTATACAGGACTCATAAAAAGAAATTAGCATGTGTATTTCTCGAAGGGGAGGAAAAATTAGCTCTCCATTTGGGAGCAATAGGAGGGCATTTGAAATGTAAATAAGACAAGTCCCATTTACATCCTTCATGCCACATAATTTAGAAGAGTGGAAATAAGCTTTCCAGAAGAAAAAAAGGAAAAATTAGATGATATGTGTGTCCATAGTCGAATTATCCACCATCCGGGACTGATGCCGCTGTTGGGTCCAAATGATGGCAGGATTGGTTAAGTAAAGGTATGCATATAAGCTAGAAAGGTTCGTCAACACAGGAGGACAACTGGTAGAGAGAATCAACTGATAGTGAGAGAATCAACTGATAGTGAGCAAACACTTCAGCTTCACTTCCCACCATCCAACGAAATATAGGAGTCCCCTAAGCAGCATTCTGTATCATGGCGCACTCTTTCAAGATACCTGATAGCCAAATTGACAAAAATGACGATAAATCAATTAAAATAACGATTAATTAATGAAAATTCAATACCTTGGAAAAAATATAAGACTCTACTATAGGAATAACCTATTTCTCTGTCTGCAACGACTGGCGAAAATCTGGCGACGAATTACGGCGGTATATCGCCAACTTAGTGAATTTTTTGTTTAAATGTTGTCAAATTGGCGAAAATGTAGACAAATTAATAAAAATGACGCTAAATCAATGAAAATAACCACTAATTGATGAAAATTCAATATCTTGAAAAGAGCATTACAAACGACTATAAGAATGACCAATTTCTCCGTCCGTCGGTCCGTAATACTTGACTGCACTTTCGCCGTCCTTTAAGATATCTATAAAAGGGGTTGTAGGATGGTTAATGGTAATATCTGCAGAAGTGCTGTTCCCCAAGAACATGGGCTCATCCCCTTGTTTAAAGTAATGAATCCTGCTTCTGCAATGGTGCGGATGATCAAGATATTCACATAGGGAGCAAGTCCAGGCTTTGTACTGTGGATCTGTGAATTCTCCTGGCGCAATGGTGGAGATTTTAGAAATCATCTCCTTCATCTCCTGCAACAGCATGTCCCACTTCTTAATGATACGACGAAGTACGTTATCATCAGAACGATATGCGCAGCAGCTACTACTACCTATATTTTTTGTTTTCCATGTAACGTTTCCAAAGGACCTTCTACCAGCATGAAATCCCCATCCACATACGCTACTTTGGAGTGCTTTTAATTTTTTGTCAGAAGGGTATATTTTAGAATAAAGTTTTCAAAATACCCGTTCATCATGTATCGGGCATATGAGTTCGATTAAAACATCTCGAAAAAAGTTTCATTGAAAATCTAGATTATAAAATTACGTTTACCCCGTATAATCCATTTATCCCTCAGTCACCACATATATGCTCTAATTGTTAGAAATCAATTTAACAGGATGTCCAGGATGTAAAGAAAATCCTGAAATTTCTTGACTGTAAGTGGTAGGAAACGCAAAGTTTTACGATCCAAAAAGCATCTTGACACGAAAAAGAACTTCCTGGTTTCGCAAGAACTAACATTCTAATCACAAGTCGAAACTTAAATTTCACCTATGACCATGGGCTAAATTGTTCAGTATCCGACTTTCAGATTCATAGGTCGGGTTTGTGTTCAGGGTTTCAAAAATGTGCAACTTCATTGATCTCTTATCAAACTGCTGCTTGCCTGAAAACACGGCTACAGCTCAGTTGGACCCACAACTACCAGAATAAATGTGACAAAATGATTCAGATTCTAGGATACATAAATTCCGCAAATTCACAAAAAACTATATTTAAAATTCTCTTAACCTTGCTTCTATTCTTAATCTACATATGTTCTCTATATTGAAGGGTAAATAATATACCCATTATATGATAACATTGAATTTATTTCAGAGCAGACACGATATCTCAATAATAAATGAAATTATCATAAATACGTACACAGAAAGCAAATATCAAGCTGTATTCTCCATATTGTAGGGTAAACACATATACCTATTACATGATAACATTGAATTTATTCCAGTGCAGACGATATCACAGTAATAAAAGAAATTATCATAAATATATACATAGAAAACATATATCAAGCTTTACACACAAAAGAAATGACCTACTATATGAAAACTGCAAATAAATAAATGAATCTCATCACGAAAAATATATCCTTGGCTTAACGGATAAAATATTTCATGATAAGTTTTACATATTTATCCAGAAATGCTTAATGCATTGTGACATGAATGAAAATAGCGGTTTCTCGTAGTGGAGGAGGAATATATTAAAAGGAGTTATTTTTGGCGGAGTTGGGAGGAAATTGGAATACACAGACAAAGAGTATGAATATAGTTTTTGCGTTTGTTTGCGTTTGTCAAAATGTTTCACTTCTTAAGTTACTTTTTTACAAGATTCGATGAGAAAAAGCATATTATATTGACAATAATAGAATGGTGTTCATATTGTAAATAAAAATTGTATTTTCCCAGCACGTGACATTCCCTTCAAACAAAGAGATTCTATTTTACAATTTATATTCAAATTAAACTGAAATGGTGCGATTAAGTCACAAATGATGATAATTAATAATATCAATTGTGTTAATGAGGAAATGTGATAATACTAATTATAAATAGTATTATAAAGTTATTAAATAAATTTATTCAATAAATTTATGGAGGGGGGGGGGGTTCTGAAAGGAGAAGAAAATGTGCAATTATTTTTTTCCCTAAACGTGTCAGCTACTGTACTCCTACCTTATCAGCACTATGATGCTGAAATAGGACGTATACCTTTATGTGGTTAAAATAATATTGTTACAACGTAAATAGCACGGTACAGTTAAAATTAACATTTGCGTAGTAACAGCATTGTCCCCGCAATACATATCAAATTAATACTGCATCAATAATACCTATGTGAACAACTCTAAACATAAATTTAATAATGTAGAAATCATTAATTACATCATGTTTCCAACTTAATCAATCTTAGGCTGCAATGTTATTTATTATTCATATCATTTCAACCATTAATTTAAAGGGTAGATTCGAATATTACAACAATCATTGTGATTTCCAGATTTATTCTAATTACCAAAATCGTGGAATTGAATTATGGATCTTAATGTGATTCGCTCACCCAATAAATTCATGAAATAAGCCTGTTCCTAGTATCTTGTTCTTCAATACAGACCGTCCGGACTACGTAAAGGTGTAAGGTATCTGTTTGAATGACCAAAAAGTGCTCCCTAATTTTGGCCAGAACCAAGTAGGGACGGCATCCGCAGGGATGGTACCAACATCCCCTACCACCAACTTTTCGAAAGGACTTACGGGTCAACATATTTAATGTGTCCGTACTCCGCGTGAACACGGGAACAGTTTCGGCAGAACCGGAAATCGAACTCGGGTCATTCCAGTGCAATCTCCTCGCACTAACCACTGGGTTGTCCCATAGCTTGTACCTAATATCTTGTAGAAGCTCGTCCATTACTGGTTTGCATAAATAACATCACGTGCTCCGAGGCTTATATGGATTTTACTGGCCTTGAGAGACCTGCAAACAGTGTTGGGGAATTGTTTGCCCATGTAGTATTTGTAAATAATGTGGTTATCTAACGTTATTCGTTTCAACGGTGATCCTCCACAGACAAATGCGGCCTTTCACATATTGTTACCTAACATTTTAGAGTTAATAAAGCATGGACATTAGGCTAAACCCGAGAGTGTTGTAAAGAACATTGTTGCCCAAATCGGGAATCGAACCCTGGGTCTTCGAACTGGCCAGCCGATGCTCTACCATTGAGCTACTGGGACCAAATTGCGGGCATTGCCAAAGTGGATACATCTGATTTTTACTTTCCCTACAAAACATGGTAATGGTATAAGGAAAGTATCCGAATCATATCGGAAATCGTAATCATGTTTTCGACGGATCAGCACATTTTTCACATCTAGAATACGAAAGAACTATTTTTAGCGTGATGTCTGTGTATGTGTGTGTGTGTTTCGGTGTATCCACTCTAACTCAAAAACTAATTGATAAAATTTCAAAAAAATTTATAGGTAAGTCACGTGTGGGTGGTGACCCTGGTGCTGACTGGATTTTGGTATGATTAGGGGGAAAATTACCTGCCTTTGCTTGCAAAATGGTCCACAAAAATCGTCAAAATATAAAACAAAAGGCTACGTATGCTCAACTGTATCAAAAAAATGCTTGTTTTATACGTAAATTTTGACGTTGAAATTAATAAGATCAACCTCATCACTCTAAGACAAACCGTTCTCGAGATATTTTAGTTTTTTCGCATATTTGCCACGTCGTTTTTGAAAATATATCCAGTTACCAAATAAAAACGAAAATGGAATTAAAAATACAAATTCAGAGTTATTTTGTGCAATTAAACTCCATTTAATGAATTATAAAAGATATAAAGAGAAAATTAATTTGAGTCTTTAGGGAATCTCATGTGCTGCCCACATCAGATTTTTACTTTCCCTACAGTACATGGTAATGTATAGGGAAAGTATTGGAATCATACCGAAAATCACAACTCGAGTTTTCGACGGATCTACACGTTTCGAGACCTCTAGAATACGAAAAAACCATTTTTAGCGTGACGTCTGTGTGTGTGTGTCTGTGTGTCTGTCTGTCTGTGAGTCTGTCTGTCTGTCTGTCTGTGCAGATTTTGTATCCACTGTAACTAACAAACTAATGGACCGAATTCCACAAAATTTGGTAGGTATGTTACTTGTAGACGAGTCTGGTGCTGATCAGTTTGGGGTACGATTCGGAATAAAAGAACCCGCCTGTTTTTGCGAAATGGCCCGCAAAAGCTTGTATTCACTCTAACTAAAAAACTAAAGGATCGAAATTGAATTAAAAGTGAAATAAATTTAATTAAAATAAAGAGAACGTGAATGTAAGTCTGCAGGGAAAGTCATGTGCTGCCCACATCAGATTTTTTTCTTTATAACCACACATGTATATATTCTCACAAATATCACCTAAAATTGTTTTATCCACATTGAATTATACTCAAAACGTGTAAAACAGCCAAAAACTCGAGACGGAATTTCCGACCTCGTACCAATTATTCTTTTACTCATTATATTATGTACGCAGAGGAAGTAAAAGAGAGTAAATAATTAGACTTGATGAAAAAACACCATGAAGTGCTGAATGTAATTAAGCTTTGAGATTAGTTTGTCTGTTTGCAGGCATTTCAACAGTCTTTGATACGTGGCAGAACAACATTTCCGTCTGTCTAATTGAATGAATTGTTTCCGTGGATAGATTGAGTAGAAAATATAATGTACCACTTGAAGGAACAACAATAAATTTGCTAGGCAGGTTTATTACAATAAAATCGTAATTTTTCTTGTCATTTATTGTGGGACACGATCGGATGTGAATTAAAGTAGCACACGGTTATAACGAGCACTTATTTAATGAGATTCGGTATTTAACGAGGAATTTGAAAGCTTTTAATTAGTATTATGTTAGTTCATGTCGGCATTGATGTTAAAGAGCAAAATTCATTACTTTCAAGTATTTTAGGAAATGCCATTCAGGATTTAAGGAATGCAAAATAATAACGAAATTATTAACAAAAAAATAAATAATTAAGGTTCATTCATACTCGTATTGCTTTCAAACAGCAAAATTTATTACTTTCCAGGATGTTATGAAATGCCATTCAGGATTTAAGGAATGCAAAATATAAACAAAATTATAAAAGAAGTAATAATAATTCATGTTCATTTATGCTAATTATAAACAAAAACATAAATAATTCAGGTTAATTCATGCTCGTATTGCTTTCAAACAGCAAAATTTATTACTTTCCAGGATGTTATGAAATGCCATTCAGGATTTAAGGAATGCAAAATATAAACAAAATTATAAAAGAAGTAATATTAATTCATGTTCATTTATGCTAATTATAAACAAAAACATAAATAATTCAGGTTAATTCATGCTCGTATTGCTTTCAAACAGCAAAATTTATTACTTACCAGGATGTTATGAAATGCCATTCAGGATTTAAGGAATGCAAAATATAAACAAAATTATAAAAGAAGTAATAATAATTCATGTTTATTTAAGCTAATTATAAACAAAAACATAAATAATTCAGGTTAATTCATGCTCGTATTGCTTTCAAACAGCAAAATTTATTACTTTCCAGGATGTTATGAAATGCCATTCAGGATTTAAGGAATGCAAAATATAAACAAAATTATAAAAGAAGTAATATTAATTCATGTTCATTTATGCTAATTATAAACAAAAACATAAATAATTCAGGTTAATTCATGCTCGTATTGCTTTCAAACAGCAAAATTTATTACTTACCAGGATGTTATGAAATGCCATTCAGGATTTAAGGAATGCAAAATATAAACAAAATTATAAAAGAAGTAATAATAATTCATGTTTATTTAAGCTAATTATAAACAAAAACATAAATAATTCAGGTTAATTCATGCTCGTATTGCTTTCAAACAGCAAAATTTATTACTTTCCAGGATGTTATGAAATGCCATTCAGGATTTAAGGAATGCAAAATATAAACAAAATTATAAAAGAAGTAATAATAATTCATGTTCATTTATGCTAATTATAAACAAAAACATAAATAATTCAGGTTAATTCATGCTCGTATTGCTTTCAAACAGCAAAATTTATTACTTTCCAGGATGTTATGAAATGCCATTCAGGATTTAAGGAATGCAAAATATAAACAAAATTATAAAAGATGTAATAATAATTCATGTTCATTTATGCTAATTATAAACAAAAACATAAATAATTCAGATTAATTCTTGCTCGTATTGCTTTCAAACAGCAAAATTTATTACTTTCCAGGATGTTATGAAATGCCATACAGGATTTAAGGAATGCAAAATATAAACAAAATTATAAAAGAAGTAATAATAATTCATGTTCATTTATGCTAATTATAAACAAAAACATAAATAATTCAGGTTAATTCATGCTCGTATTGCTTTCAAACAGCAAAATTTATTACTTTCCAGGATGTTATGAAATGCCATTCAGGATTTAAGGAATGCAAAATATAAACAAAATTATAAAAGAAGTAATAATAATTCATGTTCATTCATATTAATTATAAACAAAAAAATAAATAATTCAGGTTAATTCCTGCTCGTATTGCTTTCAAAGAGCAAAATTTATTACTTTCCGGGATTTTATGAAATGCCATTCACAATTTAAGGAATGCAAAATATAAACAAAATTATAAAAGAAATAATAATAATGATTGATGTTAATTTACGTTCATATTGCTTTTAAAAATCAAAAATTTATTACATTTCAGGATTTTATAAAATGCTGTTCAGGATTTTAGGAATGCAAAATAGAAACAAATTTATAAAAAATAAATAAATGTTTCTTGTTAATTCATGTTCGTAATGCTTTTAAGAAGCAAAATTTATTACTTTTCAAGATTTTACGAAACACCGTTCAAGATTTAAGAAATGCAAAATAGAAACAAAATTATAAACGAAAAAATAAGATAAAATCAGAGCAAAAAAAAAATCCTGATTTCGTCAAAAATAAAATGAATGGAATTATGTGATGAGACGAAAATTCACACAAATACACTACTACCGCATACCGTATTTTTCCCAGTTGACTCAGTGATCGTATGAGTAATAGCTGAAAGATTGAGTACATTACGTTTATATTCAGAAACCAAACGAATTTGTGGCCACTAACACTTTTTTTTACACATATACAGAGGGTGTTTGTTCACACATTTTTGCAACGATTTTGAAAAAATATACATAAACAAAGATAATAATTTTATTTTCTAATATGTTCAATCTGATAACCCTTTTGTTGAACTATCACATTATATCTTGGTTTTCAAGATAAAAGTGTTTTTCTTAAAATATCAAGGTAGATTTTGTTCCACTCCTTCACCTCAATCTTCCAAAGGCCATCCAATGTTTCGGGATTCCGCTTATAAAGAGATTGCTTATAAAGTCCAAATGAACAGTAATTCATAGGAGACACGATGGGGGACTTGGGTAGGATGCATTTAAATGGAATAACCTCAATTCCTGTATCATTTCTCATTTTTTCAAAAAATATAGCAATAGATTTAGAGGTATGGCTGGTAGTCTTATCCTGATGGAACTTAACACAGTGAAGATTGCTTGCGTAAAGTGATGGAATGTCTTTTTTGAAATCAGGTGTTAAAACATATTTCTGATAGTAATCCGAGTTAATTTTGACATTTTTTTTCTACTTTCCTTATTTTAAGTTTTCCGTTATAAGAGAATCCAGCAATAACCATAAAACCTTTATCAAAACTTTCCTTGATTTCTCTGAACCAACATTTTAGGTCTTTTCTCCTCTTTTTTGGTAGTAATTCAATCTTTTTCTATTGCAATCAAATAAATATATCAAAGCCTCATCAACTGCAACTACATATTTCCATTTCTCACCCGCCAAATAATTTTAATACAACAATCCGTTTGTAGTCTTACGCTGAGAAAGATGTTTGGGCGTTAGACGATAAACATCATGTTTTTTTGTTTTAATTAGCTTTAAATAAGATTTTATAATATTGTTTACAGTTCCTATACAGATGTTTAAAGATTTTGCGATAGTTCTTTGGGGGGTTGGATTTTCTTTTAAAACATGAGATGCGTCTTTAGGTATAATAAGAGGTGTGTGTACCTTTGTTGGATATACATTTTTTACCTTTTTCCCAGTCAAATGCAAACTTTGACGTTTCTTTCCTTTTTATTAATTATGTCACTTATTTTACGTGTAGAAATATTAAAACCATGCTTTTCACATCTTTTTTAATAATCGAAAAAGAGTATTTCTCTTGGTAAAGAGCAAAAATATAGCCTTCGATCCATTGTTTTTTTTCCAGCGACATTTTAAAGCAAAGAATATTTTTAATGATGCAGACGATAATTAAACCCTATTCCGACTTGATGCCAATCAGATTTTATTTTTCATTTAAATTTAATTCATGGATAAAATCAAAGTCGTTACAAAAATGTGTGAACACCCTCTGTAGAAAATGAAACAATTAATTAATACACAAGCAATATACATTTAAGTCATTCCCAACTTGACCTCAGGGCGTACTAAGTTATACGATAATTGTTTACCAAAATTTAACTGCTTAATTTCACCTAAACTCGAACTTATATTGCTAGGAGATTTTCCCAAACTCACAGTTTAAATTGATATGATTTATAGATACATTTAAAATACCTTAGTATTACAATTGAAACTCAAAGTCACAATACCTTTAACACTGATGTAAGAACTTACTTATTCTAAGTGACCGCCTCCAAAGTTCATATGGCTAGGGTGCTAAGTATATACCCTCACAGCAAAGATCGTCACATGTGTGACAGCGACGTTGTAGTCATGTGACACCTGGATCACAATGTGACATCATATTTGTGAATTTCATGCTACGTTACATATAAGTAACTTTATAACTTCATTGTGACTGTATTCTGTGACGTCTCCACAATTTAATTAGCACGTAACAATGTGACGCCATTACAATGGAAATTACAATGTGACGTCAAAAGCAAGTTAATATGCGACGTCACAAACGACCATGAAAATGACGAAAATTACTTCGCTGTGACCGCAATATGACATTGCCGAGACGTACTGCGACGTCCTGTGACGTCCCAAAGTCACACTGTGACATAAATCTCACGTCACTGTGAAAACAAATGCTGTTAGGGTATGATGAAGGAACACAGGGAATACAGCCACATGTTCAGGAGACCTTTACGGAGTATTGGAAGTTCCTCAAGGGCTTGTAATCAAGGTCCGCTAGAAGCTCCACAGTCCAAATGCCGGTTGGCTCACTGGGGTCTGCTGTCCGGAGAATATACTCGAAGGCCGATGCCTTTTGGTTCAGTGCTGGTTCGAGATCCTGGGAACGTGAATGAAAGCCGACGCGGGTCGATGTAATATCCCGCCGAAAAAGGTATGGTTTCATGAATCACCAGCATTAAAAACCGATGATGGTGGAATCACTCAGATGAATATTGTTATATGCTGCGTAAAAACCCAGGATTGGTACCTGGTAGGCATTCCACCAGTGCATAGTCGACCGTGTGTGGTGACGTAGACACTAAGTTGGCAAGATACCGTTTGCAGTACAGTTCACACAGTTATTACGAATTGGCTGTAGCTTATAGGGACCAAAGGGGTGGCGTAGCATTGGTACACCCCTTTGATCCCTAGACGCTGTGTAACCTGAGTGGCGGAAAGGCCGAAGTCCTCGCTGCTTCGATGATCTCCACTACCCGATGAGTTTAGCAAATAACAGGCTGGTTCCTCTCAAGCTCGATTTGGCTTTGAGTTGTTATAGGACTTCATTATTGTAATAATCGATACTGGATACAAGCTACACTGGAGTAGATCTGCTGGCATAAGGGTATCAAATACTCCGGTTCCTTCCTGTAAGGCATGGGACTACCGCTGCGGAATAGCAGTGGATACCGGTTCTCAAATGTATGTCGAAATGCATTTTTGGATTCGGACTTCGATCAAGTAAACATAAAATTCTGATACCTTCTCTGCAGAGATCAAAATGGAGTCTAACTTAAACTTTCTACATTCGGGTCCCTTCACATTTTGTGGAGGGGGGATAAAATAAGGGGGTGCTAAGTTCTCTCGTCCGTTCATTCGTTGCATCGCTTGTGCGCGAAAATGTGTGGAAAGAAATTCCGAACTATTTATTGGATTACAGGTTAACCCTCATTTTGCATGCGTTCCAATAAAATCCGATGACCTGCGGGTTTCCAACTGCCAGGAGGTCTCGTCTGAGCCCCAGACTGACTTAGCACATGACAGGGGCCATAATTTTCAAGAAATTTGTGGTTTAATTTTGACATTTACTTACGCATCTCATAGTTGAAATTTTATTACCTCTGTCTCGCGTTATATATTCTTTGGCGCCAAACTGCCCCATTTTATCTGTGAGGAGGCATCGAGCTAGCAATTAAGCTTACCGTACACTCTGCTTTACGTTGAGTAATTCTCCTCCCCCCCCCCTTATTTATGGGTCGAGCCCGGTGAGCATGAATAGTGTTTGCACATCGTGTGAACATTGTGTTATGCTTCATCACAGATTAGGGATAAGATATAAATAGAATAATTCTACTAATAAGCAGGCCTATCGTTATATCAACACGGCGTACCGATATGTATCGTCTAGTGATGCATCGGAAATAAATCAGTATCATCTGTTATTGATACTGTAACGAATTTCATCTTCAATATTCTGATGCATATCAATATTCCACCCATTCCAGTGTTTTTAGAACAGACAAAAATTTCTTTAAGAACACTCTTTAACAAAAAATATAATTTGTTGGATTGATTTCATAATTATAATAAAATTATTCCTCACAATGTTCCTAAAATTGAAAAAAAAAAATAAACTTAGATTCTTGGGTGAAGGTTTCAAAGAGAATGTTTAAACTAGACATAGAAATCCTTATTGAACTATTAAACTCGTCTGAAATTTGATGTTAAATCCACATCTATCATGTTCTAAGCTCTATGCAATAGCCAATCCTCGGAAATGGAGTTTTCAAGGAGAATATTTGAACTAAAAAATGGAAATCCTTGTTGAACCCTCAGCCACCTCTGGAATTTGATGCTGAATCCACATCTGTCGTCACCACATCTTTATGCAATAGCCAACCTGGGAAATTGAGTTTTCAAGGAGAAGTTTTGAACTAGAAATGGAAATCCTTAATGAAACCACAAACCCTTCTGGAATTTGATTCTATATGAATATCAGTCATCGTCAAAGCTCTATGCAAAACCGATCTTGAGAAATAAATGTTTCAAAGAAATTTTTTAACAAAAATAATAAACTAGCAAAATATTTGACACCAATAACTTGACTACAAGGTGGAAAAAAGAAAATTAGTTGTTATTCTTAATTTGTTAGTCAAGTTAGCTTTTACAGGATTAGTTTTAGTTTGATATTTATTTATATGCTACTCCTTTCAAAGTTATAGATCTAAACAATATGCATAAATAATTATTCAACGAGCGTTCAGCGATCAAAAAATATCTTCCTGAATTGGGCATGTGGTAGAAGTAATAATTAATTCTTCTATTAACATCTTGAAGATCTAATTCATGGTCTTAATAAATTTATTGGCAAACTTATTACTAAAGAAACAAGTTTCTGAAAATGGTTGTTCGTAGTATTTTTTGTTTTGTTTTATTTTTGTTTTTTTCACTCAAATTGTTGACAATATTTTGTCGGTTGTTAGCATTCAAGTTTCCAGCTCTAAACAGTGTATCTTCATATTGAAAAAATGCTGACGATACTTGCAATTAATTGTTAATATGGATATCAGATAAAATTGAGTAGTAACTTGAATTTGCATATAACCATTTAATTAGTATAAATTGCTTTTTGGACCTGGAAGTACTCCAAGTAAATATGTAATCTATAAAGAAATTCATGTATTAGACATATCATATTTTTAAACCAATTTCTCTATCAAAATGCATGAAAACATGACAATTTAGCAAAAACTTTAAATAGATATAATAAAGTCAACCAAGTTGTTTGGTGAAAAGGTGTCTTTAATATTAGCACCAACTATGACGCACATAAAATTACATATCCAGAACGCTTTACGTCCTTCAACATTGAGTTCATCTTCATCTTACGTCATTGCGTCCTTCATCAGTGGCAATGTTCGTTCGTTACTAATTCCCCCGTGGAGAAGGGACGCCTACGCACCACGTCCACAAGACCCCCCAAGTCCTATGGCGATGAGGAGATACGTAGTGTCGTACAAGACAGAGCACCAGGCGCGAAGCGCCTTTAATCTCCAGTTTCAATATGTGGTTCTTATCGTCAAACTGTGACATTAATTCAGTGACCCTAATGGGAGGTTCGAGGTTTTTATTTACTACTTTTTATTATTTGTCCTAGCTCCTAGTGTGGCAGTTTGTTGCACATTTAGAGTTTAAGCAGTTTGGGGGGTTGATGCAGATCTAAGGGTTACCTAGCGTTTTGGCAGTTTAGTGTTTAGAATATTTTTTTTTTTTTTTATAAAATAATAGTCGCGAGTTTTATTTTAAAATCAGATGTTTGAGGTGGGATCATTTAATTCCGATTATCGATGTTTAGAACAGCGCGGGGTCTCTTACGAGATTTGGCCTTGCGATGATCATAGTCATGCAGATTGAATAACAGTTCGTTTGGAACGGATGGCAAATTTCTGTAAAATTTAAGCGCTAGCTTTTTAATTTGGGCTCTAACAGTTTTTATTTTGAAGTCATTCCTAATTACCGAGTTTCTTAAGTACCTGGGAGCTTTCCTGATAATCCGTAGGATTTTGTTTTGTTTTGTCTCTAGGAGGTCTATTGTAGTTTTACAGGCATATCCCCATACGGGTGCTGCATACAGCATTCCCGGGCGGATGACCGATTTATAAATTAGGAGTTTATTTTGATAACTTAGATTTCCGTTTCCTATCATTGGGTATAAGGCTCCTGTGGCCATATACGCTTTTTTGATTAAGTTCGTTACGTGCTGTTTCCAGGTTAGGTGGGAATCTATCGTTACACCTAGGTATTTAGTAGATTTTTTCCGCTTTTAGGGCATGGTTGTTTATGTACAGAGGCGGCGGAGGTTTACGTTTTCTTGAGAAATAAATCCAATGGCATTTATTGGGGTTTAATTTTATTCGCCATTTTTCCAGCCAAGTTTGGAGTATGTCTAAGTGTTGTTTTAGCTGTCTGTGCATTACTGAGACATAGGGGTGTTTTGAAAGTATCGCACTGTCGTCTGCATAGAGTGCCAGCTCTGTGTTTGGAGTCCTAGGGATATTGTTCAGGTATATGTTAAAGAGTGTCGGGCCCAGGATAGAACCTTGCGGTACACTACTTTCAATGAGCTTGGGTGTAGATAAGTTACCTCCTACTCTGACTTGAAAGTGTCTGTTATTTAAGTATGAGATTAAAAGTTTGACAATAGCGTCAGGGACTTTTAAAGTGATCAATTTGTACGCTAATCCACAGTGCCATACTTTATCAAAGGCTTTTTGTATGTCCAGAAAAATCGCAGCTGTGGGTGTCTTGTTATTGAGACCAGAAGATATGTACTCTACCACTCTCAGCAATTGATGAGTGGTGGAGTGCTTTGGCCGAAATCCAAACTGCTCCGGAATGATAATGTCATTCTCACTAAGGTGCGTGTTCAGTCTCTTAAGAATAATTTTCTCAGTAATTTCACTAAGTGTCGGTAGCAAGCTAATTGGTCTATAGTTGGCTGGAATTGTGGCATCCTCACCAGGCTTATGGATTGCTATAATTATCGCTTCCTTCCATTCTTTGGGAAAATAGTTTAGTTTTAATATTTTATTTATTAAGATTGTCAAGTAACATATTACGTTTAAGGGTAGGTTTTTAACCGCAATATTTCTGATTTTGTCGTGCCCTGGGCTTTTACGGTTTTTGAGATTTTTAATGATGCGACTATAAAGAATACTGGTCGATTATAATCATAATATGCGAAACCTAAATTTAAAAATTATCAAAAATACAAGGTGAAGCTATTAATTTCTAGGACTGATCTAATAACTCCGGAAAATATTATGTGAATTACATACCCATTTAATATGTTTCGAAGTAGCTTCCACCTGCCGTAAAGCACTTCTGTGCTCGGCTATATAAATTTCGGAAACAACTTTTAAAGTCCTCTTTCGAAATGCTCTTCAATTCTGACGTCACGGATATTTTGACGTCTTCGAGATCCACAAATCTTGTTCCCTTCAGCAATTTTTTAGCTTCGGAAACAAGAAAAAGTCTGCGGGTGCTAAGTCAGGAGAGTATGGAGGATGATTCATCTGCACAACCTCATGCTGAGCCAAAAACCGCTTCACAGGCAACGCAATGTGGGGCCGAGCATTGTCGTGCAAAGGAGGCCAACTCCCATTCTGTCGAAAACGAGGTCTTAAAGGCCAGTAGGACAATGCTTGTCGACGAGGCCTGTCAAAACGAGGACTGTAGAAACCGATCTTCTATCGAATACGAGGTCTACTTGTCGATGAGATCACCCCAGTCCATTCTGATTTGTATTTGTTCCTCCGATGAACAGTGAGGAACGAATCTGGGGCAAACCTTGGATTTCCCTAGATCATATTCGACGCTTTTTACACCCGTGCCGAAAACGTCTAAACCATTCAAAAGTGCGGGAACGGGATAATGTTTCATCACCATACCCTTGTTTCAACATTTTATGGGTTTCTTTCGCAGTTTTGCCCAATTTGAAGCACAATTTGATGTTAATCCTCTGCTCCATACCTGCACTTCGACAACAACAATTTAGCAGCTACTTTTTAATGCGTGTTTCAACAACAACCTCTTGCTTCAGAATGACGTGCGCTTCATGGGGCATACGCAGATACACTACCTTCCGGATACAAGCAGTAATACGTTCTGCCGAGTTACAGTTCTCGTACAGTTACGTCAGTCCTGGAAATTAATAGCAGCACCTTGTACATATTCTCAATACTACGCCTTTCTGTTTCGTCAACTAACAATATCAGCTACTTTACTAACACTAGTGACACCTCAAAGCATTATGCCATTTCTCAAAGCATTAAGTCTCAAAGCATTATGCCATTTTCAAGCGTTTCATCCATAGTAATTTTATCGCCTTCTTTCTAACTCCACGGTTATACCATCAGCTCATATTAAGCTTAAAGCGTATACTTTTTAACAAAAATTAAAGTTTTCTTGACATGATTGCAATAACTCAACATGGGCGGAATAAATATATCCCAATATATTTGATCGCAGTGACTTATTATTGCAGCTTATTAATTTTCCATTTACGGACCTATAATGGGGTATAAATTCGTTCTCCTGCAAGCATCTTCAGTTTGTACTGTTATTAATAGAAACCGAAAATGCCTTAGGGTAATTAAAAACCCCTCGGGAGAACGAGAAGACTTATTTGAGCGTACACTTCATTAATAAACATCCAGATATGTTGGAACATGAGGATTTAAACATGAGGATTTAAAGTGGATTTTTATTTTAATTATCGATCCCGGGTATGAAATGAAGTTAAATCCTGCGAAAGGAAATATTTTGTACACATCAAAATATTCCTCTAAATAAAATAGGAAAATTATATTAACGTGGAACTCTTCTAATGGTTACGTTTAATTTATACTAACATCCGCGTGCAGATGTATGACAATAGAAAAAAAAATCTGATGTGGACAGCACATGACTTTCCTTATACATATAATGCAATGAATTTACTACTTTTACAGTAAAAGAAAATAGGTTATTCTTAATATTCTTTCCGAGATATTCACATTTCGTCAATTAGTCATCATTTTCATTGATTTATCGTCATTTTTATCCATTTGGCGAGATTTTTGTTAATTTGGCAACATTTAAAAAAGTCGCAAGTTGGCGAAATTCCGCCAAACTCATCGCCAAAATCTCGCCAATCGTTATGGACGGAGAAATAAGTTTTTCTTACAGCAGATTGCCTTTCAACTGCAAAAGTATTAATAATATGAAAAGTGAACATGTTTTTTAAAAGTTAATATTTTTTTTAATTTATGGGATTTTTTTATAAATTTACTTTTAAAATGTGACATATCTCGATAACGGTTCATTCTAGCGTTCTAAAGTTTATGTCAATCGTTTTCTAAGAAAAAATTACATAAGAAATATCTATTAGAGTAACTTTATTAAAGGTTTTGATTTTCTGATGAATTTTTCTAAATTTCACTCAAAAATTTAGGAGGGTTCTAAACATTTGATTGTGTTTAAAAAGAATAGGCTTCTAATATTCGCGGATTGTAATTTTTACACCAAATTTCATTCGAATCTCTCTCTTTGTTCGTAAGATATCGTTTCCACATACTCACTGACACATACACACACACACACACAGACATCACTTCAAAACTGTTCGATTCGTGATCAGGGATGCTTGAAACGTGCTCTCCCGTCTATATCTCGAATTTGAATTTTTGACTCAGTTACAATACCTTCCTTATACATTATATGTATATAAGGAAAGTAAAAATTGGATGTGGGCAGCACATGACTTTCCCTTCATAATGCTGGTATTTTACTTCTTTCAATGCAAAATAATAATGGACAACATCTACGGCACAGTGTTTTTAACGTTGAAATGTAGACTGACTTTTGTTGCTTTTCTAGATAACAATAATTATTTTAAACTGATATTTTTAAGGTAACTGTAATATAACTGTAGTAAAATAACTGTGCAATTATTATTTAAATTGTTAAATTACAAAATATAAATTTAAATAATTAATATTAAAAGTATTAATACACACGCACATACATCACATCAAAAACACTCAATTCGAGTTCAGGAATGCTTATAAGAGAATATTTCCTTCGAGAACTCGATTCGAATTTATTTCTCTACACAGTATGGGATGTATGTCGGAATAGTAATAACATAACAACAGTATTATTCTTGGTAAATATAAAGTTTTATTTAATCCGTTTAATGTAATTTCTATATTTACACCCGTATCACTAATATCCCTCCAAAAAATTTTTTTTTTAATTTTATCCAATTATTTTTTATTTCTTCATAAAATTTCCTACAGACTTTTTAAAGCTTTTATTTTACGGTTAATAAATTCTCTTTCTATTGACTCTTCTCCACAGACCATGATGTTTTTAATTGATTACGTTTTGTTGTATCAGTGCGCACTCTGCATGCCGTTTTTTACAGTCATGTTTCACCGGAAAATGTTCTGACAAAAGAGGTATTGTAAGTAAAATAAATAATCGATGCAAATGCCAAACCAAGAGTAATGTCGGGTCAACAAGTTAAAACCAAGACTTCGAAGGAAAAATATCGATAATTACTCCGTACTGATGGATGCAAATTAGTTTTACGTGAATCTCATTTTTCTTTGTGGGTGGTTTGGTTTATTTAGACATTTTTAAAACTAATCAGAATATTTAAATATCGAAATCCGAACCAGCTTTTCAAAATAGATCAAAATATTAAAATAACGAATTTAAAACCAGCTTTTCAAAACAGTTAAAAAAAATCTGATGTGGGCAACACATGACTTTCCTTATATAATGCAATGAATTTACTACTTTTACAGCTAAAAAAACGTAATTCTTATAGTAGATACTTATATTCTTTCCATGATATTGAATTTTCGTCAATTAGTAATCATTTTCATTGATTTAGCCTCATTTTTATCAATTTGGCGAGATTTTTGTTAATTTGGCAACAATTCAAAATGTCGCCAAGTTGGCGACATTTCGCCAAATTCGTCGCCAAACTCTCGCCAAGCGTTATGGACGGAGAAATAAGTTACCCTTACACCAGATAAATGACTATTGGCGTTCAAATACAAAAGTATTACTCAAAGTATCTTTTTTCATGAATGGAACGAGCTAGATGCACGAGAATGATGTCACCAAATTTATCGCATGGTATTACATATGAAAAGTGAACATGTTTCTCAATAGGAAATATTTTTATTTTTTATTTTATATAACTTTTTGATAATTTTTTTGAAAAATGTGCAATATCTCGAGAACGGTTCCTGTTAGCGATCTAAAATTTATGCCAATCGTTTTCTAATAAAAAATTACATAAGAAATGTCTATTTGCATAACTTTATTAGCGGTTTTGATTTTTTGACGATTTTTTCAAAATTTCATTCGAAAATTTAGGGGGGTTCTGAACATTCGATTGCGTATAAAAACAATAAGCTTCCAGTGTTTACGGATTGTAATTTTTGTACCAAATTTCGTTCGAATCGGTCTATTCATTCGTTAGTTATCGTCTCCAAAGTCTCACACACACACACACACACACACACACACACACACACACATACTTTCACACACACACACACACACAGACATCACTTCAAAAATGTTTGATTCGTTATCAGGGATACTTGAAACGTGCTCTCCCGTCGAAAACTCGAATTCGAATTTTTGACCCCGTAAGAATACTTTCCTTATACATTATGTATATAAGGAAAGTAATATTAAAATATTAAAATTAGAACCAGCTTTTCAAAATAGTTCAAAATATTTAGATATAGAATTTAGAGCCACGCCTTTTCAAAATAATTCATAATATTTGCATATCGAAATTAAAACCAGTTTTTCAAAATAGTTCAAAATATTAAAATTTCGAAATTCGAACCACCATTTCAAAATAATTCAAAGTATTTAAACTGCACGCGTTACTGCAACTGTAAACGTTACGGCTAACCTGCAAACATTTTTATCTCTGTAAAACATTCTGCAACCTTAGCTCATTTTTTTTTCAGCTACTTTGTTGACAAATTTGGCAAACTGATATAAAACGCCGCAATTACAGGCGCTCATGAAAATTTCATTTCTTAAATATTCAGTTAATTGTCGTCTGCCGAAGCGTTTTATAATAAAGCTTTTCTAATATTTATCCATGTACATATCTGCTGCATTATGCGCTTATTGTATATTGATCATTTCATTTTCTGTTAAGTTGTTTACGAATTTCCGTATCAACAACCTATATATATATATATATATATATATATATATACATACAAATATATATACATATATAAATACATATATATATATATATATATATAAAATTTTTATATTTATATACATATATTATATTATATTATATTAATTTATATATATTAAATTATTAAATATTAAAAATTATTTATTAATTATATAAATATATTATATATATATATATATATATATATATATATATATATATATATATATATATATGTGTGTAATAATGGGAAAAAATAATTCCCATTACGGACACCTGATTCTCCTGAAACTTTCAGTAACATTCTTGCAAATGTTTAACAGTGGATAAAAATTTGAAAATATCAACACAATGAAGTTCATCGTATTGTCATGGATTTAAACATCTTTCCAGTTCACACCTGATTGAGAGAGAAATAAAATTACAATTATATGAAATACTTTTAAAACATACCTGAATCTATTTTTCATTCTTCAGATACACCTGGGCTCTCACAAAACGTGATGAAAAAATTCTTTGAATCTTTCAGGGGGGAAATTTATAAGGAACGCATAATTTATAAGGAACGAAGTATTTATAAGGAAAGCATAGAATAATTTTGGTCTTCCTTAATTTTCCAGCCTCCCGTGAGCTGTGAAGCAGCCTATAGAATTATAAAACAAAGGGATATTTTCCTGGCCACAAGTGGGGAGAGCAAATGTTTCTCGAAATATATATTACTTTCCTGACGGGGTCGAAAATTCGAATTCGAGTTTTCGACGGGAGAGCACGTTTCAAGCATCCCTGATCACGAATCCAACATTTTTGAAGTGATGTCTGTATGTGTGTATGTGAAACTATGTGTGTGTGTGTGTGAAAGTATATGTGTGTGTGAAAGTATGTGTGTGTGTGTGTGTGTGTGTGTGTGTTAGTGAGTCTGTGGAGACGGTAACTGACGAACGAATGGACCGATTCGAACGAAATTTGGTACAAAAATCACAATCCATAAACACTGGAAGCCTATTGTTTTTAAACGTAATCGAATGTTCAGAACTACCCTAAATATTCGAGTGAAATTTTGAAAAAATCGTCAAAAAATCAAAACCGCTAATAAAGTTACGCAAATAGACATTCCTTATGTAATTTTTCATTAGAAAACGATTAATATAAATTTTAGAACGCTAACAGGAACCGTTTTCGAGATATTGCACATTTTTCAAAAAAAATTATCAAAAAGTCATATAAAATAAAAAAATATATTTCCTATTGAGAAACATGTTCACTTTTCATATGTAATGCCATGCGATAAATTTGGTGACATCATTCTCGTGGATCTAGCTCGTTCCATTCATGAGAAAAGGTACTTCGAGTAATACTTTTGTATTTGAACGCCAATAGTCATTTATCTGCTATAAGAATAACTTATTTCTCCGTCAGTAAATCTTATTAATGAAAATCTCACCAAATGGATTAAAATGACGCTAAATCAATGAAAATGATGACTAATTGTCGAAAATTCAATATCTTGGAAAGAATATAAGTATCTACTATAAGAAAAACCAATTTTTTTACTGTAAAAGTAGTAAATTCATTGCAATATATAAGGAAAATCATGTGTTGCCCACATCAGACTTTTTTTTGGACTAAAAAGGAGACATGAACATATAAGTCCGGCAATCCAAAATTCTGCGAAATATCTGAGGGAAAGTCCTAAATCGAGATATGAGAAGACAGATTTTGGAAATTGAGATATGCATCTGCAGAGAGTGGTTGTGCTGAGAGTACAACGCCGTCATAGAAATCTAAAGCAACTGCTGCCTTGGGAAAAGATGCACGAGACAGATTTTGGAAATGGAAATATGCATCTGCAGAGAGTGGTTGTACTGAGAGCACAGCACGGTCACACAAATCTAAGGCAACTGCTACCTTCGGTAAAGATGCACGAGACAGATTTTGGAAATAGAGAGATGCATATGCAGACAGTGGTTGTGTTGACAGCACAACGCGGTCATACAAATCTAAGGCAACTGCTGCCTTGGGAAAAGATGCACGAGACAGATTTTGGGAACGGAGACATGCATATACAGAGAGTGGTTGTGCTGAGAGCACAACGCGGTCATTCAAATCTAAGGCAACTGCTGTCTTGGGGAAAGATGCACGAGACAGATTTTGGAAATGGGGGGATGCATCTGCAGAGAGTGGTTGTGCTAAGAGCACAGCACTGTCACACAAATCTAAGGCAACTGCTACCTTGGGAAAATATGCGTGAGACAGATTTTGGAAATGGAGAGATGTATCTGCAGAGAGTGGTTGTGCTTAGAGTACAACGAGGTCATACAAATCTAAGGCAACTGCTGTTTTGGGAAAAGATGCGCAAGACAGATTTTGGAAATGGGGAGATGCATCTGCAGAAAGTGGTTGTGCTGAGAGCACAACGCTGTCATACAAATCTAAGGCAACTGCTGCCTTTAGAAAAGATGCACGGGACCGATAAGTTACTTACATACTCGCCACTGCATGATATATTGTTGAATAATATATATGTATAAATGTTTAAATTAAAGTAAATGAGAGTGTCTTTAAAAACATCCATCAGAGGACTTTTCATTATCTTTTCCCATGTGAAGACATCCAGCAGATTCGAAAACTCGCGCAGGACTATTACACGGAAGAGAATAGTTATGATGAAAAGCAGATTTGTTACAGTGTCTTTGTTTAAATTTAGGAAAATAATGTTTGGAGAGAAAGATACTATTTCGAACTAAACAGATGATATGAACATTGAATTTAATCCAAATGCATTTTAATTAAATGGATAGTAACATAACGGCCAGGAGCATTTTATGTTCACATCAATCGGTAAAACATCTGGAGGACGAATTACGATGAGATGTAAGGATTGAGTGGGAAAGTACTTTGAGGTGTTAAATGTAAAAGCTTGAGAAACATTGCTCCAAAGATGATCTCTTGGAGGAAGCTTTTGAGAAGATCAAGGGCAAAAGAGATTCAGTGATGTTGATAAATGCCATCGTAACGATCTAAAAATGACTGGCCAAACCCCTAATTCAGAGTTTGAAAAAAAAATTTAGTTGTTGTCTCTCGATAGTAGTACTATCTAGTAAAACAACAATTATGTTTCATAATACTGAAACATTATTTACTTGATCTTAATTGCATCGTATGACAGAATGCAAATATTAGTCATAAATAGTAAGCTTTCTTGTTTGTGTATTCCATGCAAAAGAACGCCTAATAAACGCAAAACAACCCATGGATGCTGTTATTTACAATATATTATAACCAAATTGGCCAAATGTGTCGCCAGTCGTGACAGACAGATAGACAAAGATATTATCTTTGCTTATGTATATTACCCCAGTTTCCCTTACTATATTATATGTATTCAAGAGCATTTCATTGCAATGTCTTACTGTGGCAGCTTATTAAGATTCAGTTTACCATGAAATGACTCCCAAAATTAACTCGTCCACTACTAAGCGTCTTCAATTCCAAATAGTATTAACAGAAACCAAAATTGTATCAGTTAATTAAAACTTGCTGAAGGAGACAGGCAGACTTGTTGGAGCATAAAAATAATTATTTTTCTCTACATGTCGGTATGATAATTTACAGTACAGTAGATTATAGATGCAGTAGATTACGGATATATCGACTACCGATAAGTTGAATTTCCAGTTATATAGAGCAGTTTTCGACGGCACTATGTACTATTATTACTCTTAAGTAAAGAAGTTCACTATCATGTATCTACTCGGGATTTGGAAATAAAATTTATCCGTAATTGAGATAATCACTACGTATCTCTACATCTTATTTATCTCTACATCTTATTAATCTCTATTTATATCTACCTTTCATTAATATCTACATATCTCTACATCTTATTAATCTCTACATATCTCTACATCTTATTATTCTCTACATTATGAAGTGTACATTAATAGCATCGAGAAGTATTACTTGAAGATGCACATAAATCGACTTGCTCTACACTTTTTGAAATAATTGACTATAACCTATGTATAGGAAAATAGTAAAACTTTGTGTAAAGTTAAATTTATATATATGACACGTCTTATTTTTTCAAATTGAATTATCGAACTGTAAAATATGTTGTTCGAACTGAATAAACAAAGTACTGATCTTGTATGGTTTTTGCAGTAATTTATATTTATTTATTACTTTGTATATAAAACAATTTTATTATATTACAATTTATTAACACATTACAACATAGTTGAAAGTAGAAACAACAAGATCACAACTATAATAGAAGGTCTTTATTTCACTTCTTTAAGACGTACAAAACTTAAAGTTTGTACGTCTTAAAGAAGTGAAATAAAGACTTTCTATTATAGTTGTGGTCTTGTTGCGTCTGCTGGTTGAAATCAGACGTGATGCCAATTTTATCTATTTATAGTTGAAGGTGTTTATGACTTTGTTCATTCTGTCTGTCTGCCTGTCTGTCTGTCCGTTAGCACGATAACTGCCGTAAAAATGGCTTTATCAAAATGAAATTTTAGTATGTGTTTCAGACGGTCAGTGGGACCTATGGGGATATAAATGAATATTATCACCCAATCAGTTTTTTATTAAACCCGAGTTGAAGAAATGAAGTGCATTGAACCCCATGGGATCTAATGTTTCAAACATTTTTTAAGCCAATTTAAAATTCACAAATTGCTTCGTAAATTTTAGGAAATAATCAAATTATCCCATAAAATATATAAAAAAATTTCAGTAAAATATGTTAGGTAGTTTTTAAATAAAAATTATTTAATGTAGGGAGAAAAACAAATTCAATTAAACTCTGACCCTCGTTATATCCTCCAGAAAGAAAAAAGAGATATATTATACACTTATCCCCCCGATTTACACGGCACTTGTTTTACACGATTTCGCTTTTACACGATTTATAAATTAACAGATTTCAAAAAATTGATAAAAAATGTATATTCCGCTCCAAATACGCCTATACAAAGATTTGATAAAATTTTTGAATTTTATTCCTTTGCTAACACTGATGAAAACAACAGAGGATTCCCAGTTTTGTAAAATATATACATTTAGGGGAATCCCTGCAAAGGGGAATCCCCGTATAGGGAAATCCCCGCAATAGGGGAATCCCCGTATGTATTTCACAACAGTAAAGCTATCTGGTTCATGCAAGTACATAGTGCAGGAACATTTTAGCAGCAAAGCTTATATTATTGTGCGTTTATCTTTTTAACTGGTAAGTTTTCAACATTTATAGTTTCGATGAAAGTTCATTTGTTTTCGATGAAGTTTTCAAAGATAATTTATTATTGTTGTATTATGATAATTTACAAAAAAAATACTGAGGAATATATTGCATTTTAGAGATGTTTACACCAGGCAATTTATATTTCAATGTCGTCACTTGAATGAAATTCATTTTTTTCGATGAAGTTTGAAGTTTTCAAATATAATAAATTAATGTAGTATTGTGACAATTTTAAAAATATTACCGAGGAATGTATCGCATTTTAGAGATGTTTAAATAAAATTGCATTGAAGTTGGAAAGTGTTTCATAATCTATGCTTTATGCATGATTGATATTTTCTGTTTTTAAATGATTTTCGTCCACTTTTATCCTAATCAAATTAGTTATCAACTATAAAATTGAATTTGGAAAATTCCGCCGAAATTAATTAATTATTTTTGAGGTGAAGTGATCCAGTGATCTACCCATAAACCAGTCAATTTAAATTCCCTGGGGCTAATACCTCTCTAATAATTTCCTTCCTGACTAACAGGGCGAGCACAAGACATAGGACAGCGGTGATTAAATTGTTGGACGATTTCCAAGAATATTGACTGTATATGATTAGAAATATTAAGTGGAATTTTCCATACTCTTTCAAAATGCATTGAAAGCTTCTAAGATATATCGATGTGTTATGTGCCTAATAGAAGTAGTATCAGGCAATTAAGGAAGTATTTTTGACGTTGGACATTAATTGGAGAAATATGATCGAAATGTTAAGAGGTTTGGGATAATATCTTAGGATTTCAAGTAATGTTTCAAAATGCCTGCATACCTTGTATTAGATCTTTCAAGAAGATTTGACGGCTAAATATACCGTTAACGATTGATTAGTTCAAATTGAGAAATGCTTTAATTAAGGTGGATTATCATTGTCTGCAAAATTTGATCATGTAACGCCTTTTAATAAGAATATGATTTAGGCCGAACACGTGGCTTTTCTTACATAATGTAATAATTTCTTTCACAGCAAAATAATAATGTACAATATCCGCGACATAATCTTTCTAATGTTGAATTGTACATTATTATTTGCTACTTTTCTGGATAGCAACATGTAAAATAATTTCGGAGTACATCAAATCTTACTTGGCATGTAGGTATATAGTTAAGCAATATAGTCCTTTGATTTAAAACATGTAATAAGTAATTCATTAATATACCAATACTTTCATTAATTTGGTGTCATTTCTCCAAATGTGAGGATGTTTTTAACAATTTACAATATAATTGAAAAGTGTTTATGACTTTATTCATTATATTTGTCTGTCAGTCCGTCTGTCTATGTGTCTTGTTTAGACAGTCTGTGGGACCTATAGGAATATAAATGAATAATATCACCCAATTAGATTTGGATTGAACCCGGGTTGGAATAATGAAAGACATTGAACCCTATATGGGACCTAATTTTTCAAACATTTTTGAGCGAATTTAAAATTCACAAATTCCTTCGGAAGTTTTATGAAATATTCAAATTATCCCATAAAATATATAAGAAAAAATTATCAAAATATATTCAGTAGTTTTTTAAATTAAAATTAAAATAATAATTACACCCTTTATATGGAGAGATCACGTGACCATTATATGAAGATACCACGTGACCCACTTCAAAATAAAATATGGCATCCATCTTGCATCAAAATAGTGTTTTTTAAAGTTCTTTTTAATTTATATTTAGTGTTGTATCCGTCCTAAAACCGTTTTACTTTTATTTAAATCCTGTGCATCAATGTTCTGAAACGAAGCAATTACAATATATTTGAGTTTAAATAATCATCCAACTTTGATTATTCCTATAATGAAGCCTACTTTTCACTTATAGAAAAGGTAAACACCAAAATACGTAGAATGAGTTGTATAAGAATTGCTGCATTTCTTTAACGCAAAATTATTTAGCCCATGGAGTCTGAAATATAGCTGATATGAATGAAACAATCATTGATTTTACAGAGAAGCAAACGATTTTTTGATGAAGTTTCGAGCATAGAGTTAAATTACTTGTTATGTAGTTTTAAGTTTTAAATAAAATTAATTATTATTGTATTGTGATGAATGAAATGAATGCGAAAATATTTATGGATTAAATGCTGCTTTTATTTAAAGAGCCAGCCGCTTTATAATTCGAAGACTTCCTTTGAAAAAGTTCACTTGTTTTCGATGAAGTTTTCGAATATAATAAATTATTGTAGTATTGTGATAATTTTAAAAATATTACCGAGGAATGTATCGCATTTCAGAGATGTTTAAATAAAATTGCATTGAAGTTGGAAAGTGTTTCATAATCAATGCTTTATGCATGACTGATATTTCTTGTTGTCTATTTGGCCCCATATCCATAAAGTAACCAAGTTGGCAATAGTTCGCCAAATTAATTGCTCAGCTTTTCGAATTTATCGTCAAGTATATATGACAATATTTGACGATACATGTTTAACGATACTACTTTTTTAATTTTTCAGATACATTTATTAAGAAACGTGCAATATCTCGTGAATGATGCAGTCTAGAATTCCAATATTTGTCATTCGATTTCTAATAAAATAATACAATCTGTTGTGATACTGCTGCTTAAGGGAAAATTAATTAGTCAAATATGATGTTTTTTTAAGCAGCTGTAACAACACCGGATTGAGCGATCACCCATATGCAATTATAAAATAATTAAATAATATTAAACTTATAATTCTTTGAGAATTGGGACCGTATAGTCGTGAAACAAAATTTTGAATATAAACAAAATGCGCTATATAATTAACGTTGAAATTATAAGTATTTTTGTATATGGACGCCTTTAAAGTGTAACATATAAAATATTTTAATACATGAAAAACTTTAGTTCTTCACGTTAGTATAAATTGTAATACATACCAGTTCAACCTTGTACCTGAAAATTAATGAAATATGATAATAGGAATTTTTATTAATGTTTCTCACTTGGATTATTCAAAGTTGATTAGGTGATTCCTTTCTTCTTTTATGCATTACGTAAATAACTATCTAATTCACAGAAACTGGAATGCATCTACATTTTTTAAGACATACTCTTTACTGTAAGTTTATCAGAGAGTTCTACTGGTGATTTTTGTCACGAGAAGTGTTCGTTATCAAAAACATCTTCTATATGTGCAAACAGCACACAGAGTTCATCACAGTCTTACGCTGCTTTTATTCACTTTGTATATTCTTGTCATGATGATCAAGAAAGATGATGAAATTATTCCAGTAAGCACAAAGTATTTAATTGAAATAGCTGTATTAAAAAACAGGATGAGCAATTTAATCTTACTTTAATGAGAATTGTATAATAGTATATTGTCTAATATTGTAAAAATTGCCTTTCCCAAAGCAACAAAAAACAAGAAAGATCAATCATGCATAAGCATTGATTATGAAACACTTTCCAACTGAAATGTAATTTCATTTAAAAATTTCTAAAATGTGATTCATTCAGTGGTAATATCTTTTACATTATCACAGTACTACAGTAATTTATTATACTTAAATATTTAAAACTGTATCGAAATATAAATCATCTGATTCTTTATGCAAAATCAATGAATATTTCATTCATATAACTTGTATTCCAGACTCCAGAGCTAAATAATTTTGTGTGAAAAAAATTCAGCAATTCTTATGTAATTCATCTTACAATCGCTTGAGATATTTGCATTCTGCATATGTTAAAATTAAGCTTCCTTGAAGAAATAATAAAAGTTTAGGGATCATTTAAAATCACAACTATTGTAATTGCATAGGCACGGAATTTAGATACACAGATAATACACAGATAATATGTGTGTGTATGTGTATGAACTCAAAGTATTGGAATCGTGCCGAAGATCGGAACTCGAATTTTCAAAGGATCTACACGTTTTGGGACTTCTAGAACACGAAAAAACTACTTTTAGGAAGACGTCTGTGTGTGTAAGGGTGTATCTGTGTATGTTTCTGTGTGTCTGTGTGGATATTACATCCACTCTAATTGAAAAACTAATGGACCGAATTTCATACAATTTGGTAGGTATGTTTTTTGTGGGAAATCCTGATGTTCATTAGATTATAGTACGATTCGTAATAAAAGAATCTGCCTTCTTTGCGAAATGGCCGCAGAAATTGCTTTTATCCACTCTAGCTAAAAACTAATGAACCAAATTTAACAAAATTTGGAGTATAATATTTCAATAACCTACAAGTGATTTATATACCAAATTTAACAAAATTTTGTATATAAATCATTTGTAGGTTATTCTACTACGATTCGGGAAAAAGGAACGGGCTATTTTTGCGAAATGGCCAGCAAAAATCGTTATATATAAAAATAAAAGACTACGTGTGCTCAATTATATCAATTAAATTCCTATTTTATATGTGATTTTTGACAACAAAAAGAATAAGACTAACCCCATTACTCTAGGACTAGCCGTTCTTGAGATATTCTAGTTTTTTCGCGTTTTCGCTACGCCACCTTTGACAATAAGTCCAGCTATCAAATGAGAACCAAATTTAAGTTTAACGTGTAAATTCAATGTCATTTAAAATACTTATGTTGTGCAGATAAACTCAAATTATCATTGAATAAATAAAGAGAACGAATATGAGTCTGCAGAGAAAGACATGTGCTGTCCACATCAGAATTTTTAACAATATTACACCAATGATTTATAGAAGTGAACGGGGATTATTTTCAGGCCATTTCGAAAAAAATGTATGATCTATATTTAAAGATCCATCAAATTTTTGTCGAATAAAATGTTCAACAAATTTAAGCTGTGTACCAAATTTTAACTCTCTAGGACGTAGGAAAGTGCATTTAAAATGCCATCAATTAAATTTATCAAGAAGAGTTATATAAAATTTAAAAAAAATGAAAAATTGTTATCTACCAAATTTATTTTAAAATATGAAGCCACTCCCATATGCAAAACGTTTAAACAAATGGAGAGATATTTATTATATAATATCTCTCTCTTTTCTTTCTGGAAGATATCCCAAAGTCAGAATTTAATTGAATTTGTTATTTTCCCTATATTAAATAATTTTTTTAATTAAAAAACTACTTAACATATTTTACTGAATTTTTTTTTATATATTCTATGGGATAATGTGAATATTTCCTAAAAATTTCGAAGCAATTCGTGAATTTTAAATTTACTTAAAAAATGTTTGAAAAATTAGGTCCCATAGGATTCAATGTATTTCATTTTTTCAACCCGGGTTCAATAAAAAACTAATTGGGTGATATTATTTATTTATATTCCCATAGGTCCTACAGACCGTCTGAACAACATACTAAAATTTCATTTTGATAAACTCATTTTTACGGCAGTTATCGTGCTAACGGACAGACAGACAGACAGACAGACAGACAGACAGACAGACAGAATGAACAAAGTCATAAACACTTTTCAACTTTGTTGTAAAGTGTTAAAAAGATCAATAATGCATGAAGCATTGATTATGAAACACTTTCCAACTTCAATGCAATTTTATATAAACATCTCTAAAATGCAATACATTCCTCTGTAATATTTTTAAAATTATCACAATACTGAAAACTTCATCGAAAATAAATGAACTTTATTCAAATGACGTCATCAAAATGTAAATAATATCTATATAAAAGCAGCATTTCATTCATACATTAGAGAATGAGCTGAATAATTTTGCGTTAAAGAAATGCAGCAATTCTTATACAACTCATTCTACATCTTTTAGTTTTACATTCTCCATAAGTGAAAATTAGGCTTCGCTGTAGATATAATCAAAGTTTAATGATCATTTAAACTGAAATATATTGTAATTGCGTTGTTTGAGTATGTAGATGCACAGAATTTAAGCAAAAATAAAGCAGTTTTAGGACGAATACAACACTAAATATTAATTAAAAAGAACTTTAAAAATCACGATTTTAACACAAGATGGATGCCATATTTTATTTTGAAGTGGGTCACCTGATCTCTTCATATAATGGTCACGTGATCTCTTCGTATAAAAGGTGTAATTATTATTTTAAATTTCTTTTTAAAAACGACTGAATATATTTTACTGATTTTTTTATATATATTTTATGGGAAAATTTGAATATTTCCTAAAACTTTCGAAGCAATTTGCGAATTTTAAAGTCGCTTAAAAAATTTTGGATAAATTAGGTCCCATAGTGTTTAATGTATTTCATTTTTTTACCCGGGGTCACTCCGAAACTAATTGGGTGATATAATTCATTTATATTCCCATAGGTTCCACAGACCGTCTGAACAACATACTAAAATTTCATTTTGATAAAGTCATTTTTACGGCAGTTATCGTGCTAACGGACAGACAGACATAATGAACAAAGTCATAAACACTTTTTAACTATATTGTAAAGTGTTAAACAGAAACAAGTCATTATACATCCATCATATTTTCAGATTCACATATCTTCAAAGGAGTTCAGCAGCATACAAAAAATTTTACTGTTTTTACGATTTATTACACTATACAAATATTTTATTTATCAGAATGAATCAAGAAATGCTCGATATATATATATATATATATATATATATATATATATATATATATATATATATATATATATATATATATATATATATATATACTTCAATATTTCCAAATTATGTAAAATATAATTAATATTAAGAATTTGACCTCTTGGTTCTAAAAAAAAATTAGCATACATGGCTGCAAAACAAGGCCTGAGGAGCAAAATCGCAAGGTGAAGCCTTGAGCACACTGTTTCTTTCAGGCATACCTCCGGGGGAGGGAGGGCGAAGCTCCCTGGAGAGAGAGAATTCGCGCCCCCATCCATTTATACTGCATCCAAAGGCTCACGAACACACACACACACAACAGGAACACATACAAACGTCACCCCAAAAGTAGTTTTTCGTATTCTAGAAGTTCCTAAACGGGTAGATCCGTCGAAAACTCGAATTGCGATTTTTGGTATAATTGCAATACCTTCCCTATATATTACCATGTATTGCAGGGAAACAAAAAATCTGATGTGGGCAGCACATGTCTTTCCCGGTAGATTCATATACACGGTTTATTTATTTCTTCAATAATCCATTAAAATGAGTTTAATTGAAGAATAAGAATCATAATTATCTTAAATTACACTGAATTTGCACTTTTGATTCAATTTTCGTTTTCATTTGGTAACTGGACATATTTTCAGAGGTGGCGGAACGAAAATGTGAAAAAACTAATACCTCAAGAACGGCTAGTTCTAAAACAAATAGGGTTGGTCTTATTCTTTTTATTGTCAAAAATTAAGCATAAAATAAACATTTAATTGATATATTTTAACATACGCAGTTTTTAATACTTTACAACATAGTTGAAAAGCGTTTATGTGTTTAAAAGTGTTCATTCTGTCTGTCTGTCTGTTCGTTAGCACCACAATAATTGCCGTAAAAATGTCTTTATCGAAATGAAATTTTAGTGTGTTGTCCAGTGTGGGGGCCTGTGGGACCTATGGGAATATAAATGAATAATATCAGCCAATTAGTTTTGGACTGAACCCGGGTTGAAAGAATGAAATACATTGAACCCTAAGGGACCTAATTTTTCAAACATTGTTTTAAATAAATTTAAAATTCACAAATTGCTTTGAAAGTCTTAGGAAATACTCCATAGAAAAATATTCCATAGAAAATATGAAAAAAAATTCAGCAAAATATATTTGGTAGTTCTTTAAATTAAAATTAAAATAGTAATTACACCCATATTATATGAAGAGTACAATAAAATAAGGCATCCATCTTGTGTCTAAATCATTATTTTTAAAGTTCTTTTCCATTCATATTTAGTGTTGTATTCGTCCTAAAACTGTTTTATTTTCGCTTAAATTCTGTGCATCTACATACTGAAACAATGCAATTACAATATATTTGAGTTTAAATGATCATCAAATTTTGATTATTTCTACAACGAAGCCTAATTTTCATTTATGGAGAATGGTTGCTCGTTCAATCCATTTTAATTATCTGCTGCTGTATTCTGTGCAGCATTCTAGATTGCATCTTCGTTATTAATTACATAATATCTATTAAACGAAATTATATTTTATATAGAATGTTATACTAAAATATTAATGGTATTTAAGGACAATAGAATTTGGTTTAATTAAAAGGGCTTTGAAAAATATTACCCATGACCTATTTGGTTATAAATAAACAAGAAAGATCAATCATGCATAAAGCATTGATTATGAAACACTTTCCAACTTCAATGCAATTTCATTTAAGCATCTCTAAAATGCGATACATTCCTCAGTAATATTTTAAAATTATCACAATACTGCATTAATTTATTATATTTGAAAACTTAAAAGTTCATCGAAAAAATGAACTTCATTCAAATGCCGTCAATTAAATACAAATCGCCTGGCTCCTCGATAATGTTTTTAACATTATCATAGTACTACAATCATTTATTATATTTGAAAACTTCATCAAAAACAACTGAAATTTATTCAAATGACGCCATCGAAATATAACACGTCTGGCTCTCTCTATAAAAGCAGCATTTCATTCATAAACATTTTCCCATTCATTTCATTCATCACTACTACAATAATTTATTTTATTTAAAAACTTAAGACCATGGAGGAACAAGTAATTAAACTCTATGCTTAAAACTTCATCGCAAAAAATTGTCCTTCTCTCTGGAAAATCAATGAATATTTCATTCATATCAGCTATGCAGACTCCATGAGCTAAATAATTTTGCGTTAAAGAAATGCGGCAATTCTTATACAACTCATTCTACATATTTTGCTGTTTACATTTTACATAATTGAAAAATAGGCTTCGTTGTAGAAATAATCAAATTTGGATGATCATTTAAACTCAAATATATTGTAATTGCGTTGTTTCAGTATGTAAATGCGCAGAATTTAGGCAAAAATAAAGCGGTTTTAGGACAGATACAACACTCAATATGAATTAAAAAGAACTTTAAAAATCACGATTTTGAGACAAGATGAATGCCATATTTCATTTTAAAATGGGTCACGTGATCTCCTCATATAATGGTCACGTGAGATATAAGAGATGTAATTATTATTTTAATTTTTATTTAAAAAACTACATATATTTTCCTGAAATTCTTTTTATATATTTTATGAGATAATTTTAATACTACCTAATATTTTCGAAGCAATTTGTGAATTTTAAATCCGCTTAAAAAATGTTTGAAAAATTACGTCCCTTAGGGTTCAATGTATTTCATTTTTTCAACCCGGGTTCAATCCAAACCTGACTGGGTGATATTATTAATTTATATTCCTATAGGTCCCACAGACCGTCTGAACAAATTTCATTTTGATTAAGTCATTTTTACGGCAGTTATCGTGCTAACGGGCAGACTGACAGACAGACAGACAGAATAAACAAATTCATAAACACTTTTCAACTTTGTTATAAAGTGTTAAAAAAACGAAATTCGCAAATGATACGATCAAGGAAAAATGCGAATAATTTGAATTTTCGCATCTTTAACACTTTACAACATAGTTGAAAAGTGTTTATGACTTTGTTCATTCTGTCTGTCTGTATGTCTGTATGTCTGTCCTTTCGAACGAGAGCGTTCGTAAGCGAATTTAGAATTCGCAAATTGCTTCGAAAGTTTTAGGAAGTATTCAGATTATCCCATAAAAATTTATGAAACAAATTTCAGCAAAATATTTTCGGTGGCTTTCTAAGAAAAATTAAAATAATAATTGCATCCATACTATATGAAGAGAGCAGGTGACCCACTTCAAAATAAAATATAATATCCTTGCGTCAAAATCGTGACTTTTTACATTATGTTTATTGTTGTATCCGTCCTAAAACAGTTTTATTTTTGCTTAGTTTCTGTGTATTTGTATCCTGAAACAACACAATTATAATGTTTTTGAGTTTAAATGATCATCAAACTTTGATTATTTCAACAACGAAGCCTAATGTTCACTTATGGAGAATGCAAACACCAAGAGATGTAGAATGAGTTGTATAGGAATTGCTGAATTTCTTTAGTGCAAAATTTTTTACCTCTTTGAGTCTGAAATATAACTGATTTGAATGAAACCTTCATTGATTTTACATGGAGAACAGACGATTTTTTAGCAGGCGTTTTCGATGAAGTTTTAAGCATAGAGTTAAATTACGTTTACCTCCATGGTTTTAAGTTTTTAAATAAAATAAATTATTGTAGTATTGTGATGAATGAAAGGAATGGAATAAAAGTGTAAGAATGAAATATTTACTGCTTTTACATGGAGAGCCGGATGGTTTATATTTCAATGACGTCATTTGAATAAAGTTGATTTTTTGGATGAAGTTTTAAGTTATAAAATGTATTAAATTATTGTATTATTGTGATAATTTTAAAAATATTACCGCTGAATGTATCGCATTTTAGAGATGTTTAAACCATGCGACTTATAAGACATTAGGTTTACATAATTAACATGAAGTTTACAAATATATAATAAATTTGTGAGACCAGAAATAGATCTCACATGTGTTTTGGTGGGACAGGTTTATGCCAGTCATTTATTGATTCGAAACTTCGGACAATACTGCCAGTCTGAATGACGCCGATGTTTACAGCAAACCATAAATTTAGAAGTGTCAAGACAGAGGGGGCCCTTACGAGGATGTCAAGTAGCGACATTGGTTCAATGATTAACCGATGGAGAAACTTCTTGTTACGTCACACTGAATGCTGCAAATGAAAGCAAAAGGGGAGTGACACCATCAAGGGAAAAAAGTTAACCACAACTTGTGACCAAAAAAGAACATTAGAAGCAGAAGATAAGAAAACTTGGAGACGATGACTTGAATTGGTGAATACAGACTTGTAGAGTGTTCCGTAGCTGTCCCAAAATGAAGGCGAGATCTATTGATGTGTGAGTGCAATCAGCGTACGAGAAGGAGCCACACACCGAGAGTTATGGCGAGTACGATTTACTGATGCCCGCATTTTGATATATGATCATAGTCCGAAGACCCCTGACCGTGCGACTCACATAGTGGGTTTAGTTTAGCTAGCTGCACGGCCGGATACGATCATAGTCCAAGACTATGATGACTATATGATCATAGTCTAATTTCTATATGATTCGATATTCAGGACTATATGATCATAGTCCAATTTCTATATGATTCGATATTCAGGACTATATGATCATAGTCCAATTTCTATATCATTCGATATTCAGGACTATATGATCATAGTCCAATAGTCATATTTGGACTTTATGATCATAGTCCAAGACAGCCTTGAAGGTATGTGTTCCTCAAATAACTTTAGGTCTAGAAACGTTTAGGCAAATTAAGTGGTCTCGCGTGTTCCCCCGCCAAAACTAATAATTAATTGTGTAATGAATTAATAAGTGTTGATGTTGTTAATAAATGTTTTATTGTTAAAGTTTAAATTGTGTAGTCAATGAGTATTATAATAATTAATAATTTCTTTACAGGACTCGCAAAAGTTAATAATTGGAGGGTTATTTCAAACACAACGCACAACGTAATGATAAATAATGTTAATCATAATTTAAGTTTTTTTATCTTTTTATTAGCGCACCGCAAAATTAACGTAGTATTGTGATAATTTTAAAAATATTACCGCTGAAAGTATCGCATTTTAGAGATGTTTAAATAAAATTACATCGCAGTTGGAAAGTGTTTCATATTCAATGCTTTATGCATGATTGATTTTTCTCGTTTATATTAGATTTTGATGATTTTTACTGGTTATTTGCAAGTTATTTTTTTCTAACCAGCAGCAGGGTAACCTACAAGTGACTTATCTGCCAAATTTGCAAGATTTTTATCTGCAAGATTTGATCAATTAGTTTTACAGCTAAAGTATATACAGGCATTTTGCAAAAAAAAAGTGAGTTCCTTTATCCTAAATCGTAACCAAAACTAATCAGCACCAGAGTAACTCCCAAGTGGCTTACCTACCAAATTCTATGAAATTTGGTCCATTAGTTTTTGAAGTAGATTGGCTACATACATTGCACAGACAGACAGACAGACAGACGTCACAATAAAATACTTTTTCGTGACGAAAAAGAATTCTAGAGGCCGAATTTCGAATTTTAGAGGCCCCAAACCGCGTAGATCCGTCGAAAACTCGAGTTGTGATTTTCGGTATAATTCCAATATGTCCCCTATACATTACCATGTATTGCAGGAAAACTAAAAATCTGAAGTAGGCAGAACATGGCTTTCTCTGCACAGTCATATTCACTTACTCTTTATTGCTTCATTAATTCATTAACTTGAGTTTAACTGCACAAAATAACAACCATAATTATTTAAAATTACACTGGATTTGCACTTTTAACCCAATTTTTGCTCTCATATGGTAACTGGAGCAATTTTCAAAAGTGACATAGAGAAATAACTAAAATATCCCGAGAACGGCGAGGCGTAGTGTAACAGGGTTGGTCTTGTTCTTTTTATCTTTCAAAAATTACGTATAAAAAAAACAAGCATTTAATGTATTATTATTTAAGCACAAGTAGTATTTTATGGTAGATTTTGGCTATTTTTGCGGACCATTTCCCAAATAAAGGCAGGTTATTTTTTTTCCGAAATCTGCCAAACTCGAATCAGCAGCATGGTAACTCACAAATTACTTATATACCAAATTTTGAAAAATTTGATGTACTAGTTTTTCAGCTAGAGTGGAATCAGGCAATTTTTGCAGGTCACAAAAAGACGTGTTCTTGTATCCCGAATCGTAACCAAAACTAATCAGCACCAGGGTCACCCTAAAGTGACTTACATAACAAATTTTGTGATATTTGGTCCATTAGTTTTTCAGTTAGAGTGGATACATACACTGCACAGACAGACAGATAGACGCCACGCTAAAAATAGTTTTTTCATATTCTAGAGGTCCCAAAACGTGTAGATTAGTCGAAAACTCGAGTTGTGATTTTCGGTATGATTCCAATACTATCCCTATACATTACTATGTACTGCAGGGAAAGTAAAAATCTGATGTGTCGGCAGCACATGACTTTCTCTGCAGACTCATATTCACATTCACTTTATTTCTTTAATAATTCATTATATTGAGTTAATTGCACAAAATAACACCCATAATTATTTAAAATTACATTGAATTTTCATTTTTACTTTCCCTGCAATACGTGGTAATGTATAGGGAAATATTGGAAGCATGCCGAAAATCGCAACTCGAGTTTCGCAACTCGACGGTTCGCAACTTGACTGATCTACACGTTTCGAGACCTCTAGAATACATAAACACGATTTTTAGAGTGACGTCTATGTGTGTGCCTGTCTGTCTGTGTGTCTGTCTATCTGTCTGTCTGTGTGTCTGTCTGTCTGTGCAGATTTTGTATCCACTCTAACTAAAAAACTAATTGGCCGAATTTCATAAAATTTTGTAGATAAGTCACTTGTGGGCGATTCTGGTGCTGATTAGTTTTGGGTACGATTTGAAATAAAATAACCTGCTTTTTTTGCGAAATGGTAGCAAAAATCGTTAAAATCTAAAATAAAAGCTACGTGTGCTGAAACATATCCATTAAATGCTTGTTTTACGCGTAATTTTTAACGAAGAAAAGCATAAGACCAACCCCATTACACTAGAACTAGCCGTTGGCGAGATATTTTAGTTTTTTCGTATTTTCTCTATTCCACCTTTGAAAATAAGTTCAGTTACCAAATGAAAACGAAAATAGAATTAAAAGTTAATTAAATTTATTTAAAATAAAGAGCACGTGAATATAAATCTGCAGGGAAGTCATGTGCTGCCCACATCAGAATTTTACTTTCCCTGCAATACATGATAATGTGTAGAGAAAGTATTGGAATCATGCCGAAAATCGCATTTCGAGTTTTCGACGGATCTACACGTTTCGAGACCTCTAGAATACGAAGAAACTCTTTTTAGAGTGATCAATGTCTGTGTGTCTGTCTGTCTGTCTCTCTATCTGTGCAATGTATGTATCCACTCTAACTGAAAAACTAATGAACCGAATTTCATAAAATTTGGTAGGTCAGTCACTTGGGTGTGACCCTGGTGCTGATAAGTGGCTGACATGGCTGTGTGTGTGTCTGTCTGCCTGTCTGTGCAATGTATATATCCACTCTAACTCAAAAAATTATCAACCGAATTTCATAAAAATTTGGTAGGCAAGTCATTTGGGTATTACCACGGTGCTGGTTAGTGTTTATTACGATTCGGAAAAACAGAACCCTTTTTTTGCGATATGACTCGCAAAAGTTTCATGTTTCCGCTCTAGCTAAAATACTAAGTAACCAAATTTCACAAAATGTAGTAGATAAGTTTCTGGTAGGTTATTCTGGTGCTTTTGGTATGATTCGGAAAATAACAACTTGCTTTTTTTTACGAAATGGTCCGCAAAAATCGCCGAAAACTAAAAAAAATGACTACATATATACAAACGTATCAATTAAACGCTTGTTTTATAAGTAAATTTTGACGAGAAAAAGAATAAGACCTATTCCAATACTTAAGGACTGACTAACCGCTCTCAAAAAATTTAAGATTTCTTGCATTTTTGTTACGCCGCTCTCGGAAAACTGTCTAATTACCAAATAAAAACAAAAACTGAATTAAAAATGCAAATTCAGTGTTATTTTGTGCAATTAAACTCAATTTAATGAATTTTTAAAGAAATAAAGAGAACATGAATATGAGTCGCCAGAGAAAGTCATGTGCTGCTCACATCAAATTTTTAATTCAATTTTCGCTCTTATTTGGTAACTGGACTTATTTTCAAAAGTGGCGTAGCGAAAATGTGAAAAACTAAAATATCTCAGGAACGGCTAGTGCAAGTATAATGGGCTTGGTTTTATTCTTTTCATCGTTAAACATTACATATAAAACAAGCATTTAATTGATATATTTCAGCATACGTAGTTTTTTCTTTACGATTTTAACAATTTTTGCGGGCCATTTTGCAAAAACGTTTGCATTTTTTTCCGAATCGTATCAAAATCTAATCGTTACCAGAGTAGCCCACAACTGACTTATCGAACAAATTTGTAAAATTTAATTTTTTAGTTTTTTAGCGAGAGTGAATATAAGCAATTTTTGCGGGCCATTTCGCTAAAAAGGCGGGTTCTTTATCCCGAATCATACCCAAAACTAATCAGCACCAGTGTCACCCACAAGTGACATACCTACCAAATTTTTTGAAATTTGGTCCATTAGTTTTTGAGTTAGAGTGAATACGCACATTGCACAGACAGATACACACACAGACGTCACGCTAAAAATAGTTTTTTCGTATTCTAGACGTCCCCAAACGTGTAGATCCGTCGAAAACTCGAGTTGTTATTTTTGGCATGATTATAATACTTTCCTTATACATTACCATGTATATCAGGGAAAGTAAAATGACTTACTTACCTAACTTAATGAAAATTCACTCATCCAACTATGATACAGCTTAACACAATTTAAATTACATCGCAAAAGCTGCCGTAAAATGCAATTTAATCAAAAACTGCCAAGCACAGTCTATCAGATTTCTAAACCTATTAGATGCAGTTACCCACACGATCCCGTTCATGTACTTCAGACCCATGACATCGTTCGTCAAAACGACTATCAACTTAAAATAAGATTTCCAAATTCCTGAAGGATTTATTGACGTTTATTAATTATTTTTACGGTTCACTGGGTGTTCCTTTATGAATGAGTGATTTTTAATACCTCCAGGCCAACACTTCTGCAGTAATTGCTGTCCCGTCTAGCTGGATAAATTGAAGCCATAGTTTAGCGATGAGTAAATTTGGGTGTAATTTCGCAGGGGTTTCGGAGAAGCTTTAGACAAATGAAGTATCAGTTACAAAATTGTTTCAGCATAGTCTGAACCCTTCAAAGATATTTTTCGTTGCGTTTTTAATTATGTAGTTGATGAAGCATTTTTGAAAGTGGAGATTAATTGAATATATAGTTGAAGCTTTAAGAAGCAAAGTTTTGAAACTTTGCTGTATATTTTATAGAGAAAATTCCTAGAAAAGCTCTTAAGGGGACGGTGGACGTTGAATTTTTTTTTATTTATTTATTGACTTAGAAACGTGAAAATTTGTATAAATATTCCTCTTAACATTACTATATACAATACCATTAACATTTTTTCAATTTTGTTATAAATTTGTATTTTTTTTAATTTAGTTTTTTTTAAAGAAAATTTGAAAATGCTCCTTGTGTGCCATTTGTTCACATTTTTGATTAATTTTACATTATGATCACTCAAAAAAACATTATGATCAAATTTGGGTATTCATTTTTAAATCCTTTAGAAAGTTAATTTTTTTAAAATATGTTTCTGCATTAAAACTTAATTTTCATCATTTAATTAGGTTCTTATTCACTTTTAATTACCTTAATAAAGTCCATTTATAAAATGCGTACCCAGTTTCATTAAAATGTATGAAAGGTGTCTTCTTGCCAGATTTCATACATCTTAGACAAAAATTAAGACGCATGGAGCATTTTAAAAATGTAAAACCTTTGAAAATTCCGTTTCGAAAAAAATACATTCAACCTTTTGCTTACGGGTTGGACAGCGTCCATCCCAAACGAAGAACCTCCCAAAAAGACAAGTATTTGACATACCCTATCCCAAACAGTTCTATCCCCCTTTGCAGGCATTGGCGTACATGGAAATCGCTGACAAAAAACATTTCACCTGCTGCAGCAGGTGCAATGGACTTATGATTGCCCAAGAAGCTTTTTACCACTAAGACAAAGCTGTTCCAAGCCGCTTTTTTATTCTTACTGAGCTTCTTGGGACTTACCTCTTTGCAAGCCAGAAGCTTCTTTATCTGTGGGCTGATGAAGACACCGGCTTTGATCTTTGCATCAGGCAGCTTAGGAAAGAAGTCTTGAAGGTACTTGAAGGCTGCTGACTCCTTATTTAAAGCTTTGACAAATTGTTTGATAAGGCCCAATTTAATATGGAATGGAGGCATTAACATCTTGAGGGAGTCTACCAGTGGCTCCCACTTGACGCTGTTTCCCTTACAGATTTCTGTTCTTTGCATCAGACAGCTTAGGAAAGAAGTCTTGAAGGTACTTGAAGGCTGCTGACTCCTTATCTAAAGCTTTGACAAATTGTTTGATAAGGCCCAATTTAATATGGAGTGGAGGCATTAACATCTTGAGGGAGTCTACCAGTGGCTCCCACTTGACGCTGTTTCCCTTACAGAACTCGGTCCTTTGTGGCCAGTCTCACGTGTTATAATGCGCTTTGGTGTCTCTGCTGTCTTAAAGGCAAAGGTAACAAGGAAACTTGGTAAAACCGCTTTGAAGACCTATTAGAAATCCTATCACTCTGAAGTCTCCGATGACTTCCCATCCATGCTCATCATATTTCAAGGCATCTAGTAATCGCTTTATGCTGTTGTAATCCTCTTTCAGGTGGACTGAGTGAGCCAGTGGAAGAGATGGGTATGTATTTCCATTATGAAGAAGCACGACTTTAAGACTTCTGGATGAACTGTCAATGAAGAGGCGCCACTCATTTGGACTACAGTCAATTTCAATTTCTTCAAATAGACCGGTTACATTGTGGCAGAACAGTGTCCATCTTGACTTATAAAAAAGCAGGAAAAAATTTGATGACGCTTCCTCTGATCTGTGACTTGTACCCTTTCCTCCAATAAATTCCACTGCTTAAGCCTGGACGTCAAGAGTTCGGCACTGGACTTGGTGAGACCAAGATCTCTGATTAAGTCGTTAAGATCTTTTTGATTAGGGTAGTATGAGTTTCTCTCCTCAGCTCTAAAATTCTAATTTAGATCTTCAATGTCTTCCTCGCTCTTTGACTTATTAGCCTCGTCTGAAGACGACAGCTTTTTCTCCAGAAGAGTGGGCACGAGAAACTCAGGACAATGTGGCACAGGGGCAATGGACGAAGGTAGATCCGGATATATGATAGCATGTGCATTCTTTCCAGCCCGACGTTTGGAAGGAACCACCATGTAAAAGTAGCAATTACTTGAGTGGTCAGTGGATTCCTACAAGATTCTTGGGACAGCAAACTTCATGGCTCTCTTTTCTCCTCTGTACCATCGTGCGAAAGACCAAAATTAACTTTTTAAATCAGGTGCACAAGTGCACCTAAGCATATATTTGCATAATAATATTATGTATTTGCATATTTATCCGAGCTCTAGATAGATATTATGCTATATTAAATAACATTGTTCAATAACATTTTAATTTTTCGTCTTACCTTCCAAAGTTTTTTGCAGTTCTTGCAAGTAAAATGAGGTGGCCAGGTTTTGTCTTGATCCCGAACAGACATGCCGAAGTATGCTCTGTAGGCTTTACACATTTTAGCAGATGCTTTCTCAAAGTAATTATTTCCTCTTTTCTTGCTAAACAGGTCACAGACATAGCAGAATGCGTCTACCATATACTACTTGCAGCCTCTTGATGTCATTGTAAACGTGTATCCAATTAGGCAGCTAGAGCTAAATTGAATTTATGGGCTTCACGCTACAGGATTTGCACTATTTTTGCTGGCAGAATGCCACAACCTATAAATTTCCAGTTATAGGGAGCCCAGTATATTGTTGCAGCGCGCAATATGAAACGTTATTTATCTTATTTATTCGTAATAAGAAAAAGCGTGTACTGGAAAAGGGCAAATCTCAAAATACCATTGTCCCGGTTAAAAAACAAAGTTTATGAGGATTAATAGCCATTTTCGATACTTTTGAAACAGCAAAAATTAGGAAATAACAATTATTACCCAGAAACAGGAAAAAGAATTTGTTACATAGGGAATCAATGTTGTCAGTCGAACAATTAAGCTGACATTGTACAACATCTACATATTGCTAATAATCACATTTGTACTATAAAAAGAAGCATCAGTTGAGACGGTTTTGTTCTCATACCATCTCATCAACATCTAATTACCGTTACTGCAGTAACATCAAGAACAAGTGCTATATCCTCAGTTTGAAAACTTTGTAAACCTCTGATAGTCAATGGAGTCAGTCGGAAAATTATGCTGACATCTTCGGTACCTACTTGATAGTGATAAGCTTGAATGGTGACTAAACCAGTACACAGATGTCAGTAGCTTCAATGGAAGAATGATTTTGAGTTAATGGGAATTAGTCCTATAGATAGTTCTGGTACCATGCATCATTTTAGGAATACAGTCGAGCATCAATAGGCTGGTTTTATGCTTATACGCTTATGACATTAAACAAAACATTCAACCTGCAATAACAGCGATATATGCCGCGAGTTTGTACTGCTACGTAGCCGGCTTTACATTTGGTCAACACGGATAGTCTAAAGAACTCTTTTGAGGTTTTTCCAAAGTAAAGATTACGCTTTTACTGCAAACAATTGCTTCAGTGAACCGACCTTGTGTTTAACATAAATTCAACATGGAATAATCAGCTTACTATATACCAGTGACTTCAGGAATGGAGGAAGCAGTTTCAGAGGCGGGATTCCCCTTTCTCCTCGATAACGAAGATCATCAAAACACGTCACACTAGAGACCAAAAATTAAATATTTTCTAAAAATAGCCAAACGAGTCCGAAAAATTCGACAAATAATAATAAAAATAACCCAGATAGCCGATTACTTTAAGTGAAGCAGCGCTTATCCTGCTTCACCTGGATCACCTCACAAGCCGCCAAGCTTCACGATGCTTCTTTTGTGAATGATTTTGAGAGTCCAATTTCAAAGAAATTCAAAGCCGAGTGAATTTGTGGTCTACATAGAAGTTCACAAAAATGTGGCCCATTGCAAGTTTTCTTGCCGTATTTTGTTGTTTCAGGTGTTGGGTATTCCACGTTAATGAGTATTGGAGTACAGCTGAAAATTTTAAATGGACTTTTAAAGAATAGTTAAACGAAAAGAATGAAATATGAAGGAGATAAGCATCTTTATACTATATGTTTGGCCGACGTGGTGGTCGAGTGGTCAAGGCGAGCGTTTCCACAGCAATCGCTCGACCGCCGCGTTGTGGGTTCGAGTCCCACGTAAGGCATGGATGTTTGTGTTGTGGGCGCAGTGTGTTAAGCCCCCCCCCCCCTCTGGTGCGCCTGGGGCAACGTCCTAGGACGGCTAAATGGTTCACGTTCTGGCCGCTGACAATAAAGGCGAATGATGATAAGTCAAATGCCTGGCCATTTGATTAAAAAAAAATACTATATCTTTGTATTACTTAAGCATGGAATTTCAATTTCAATAATACTCCAGGAAACATTACTTCTGATTTTACTTGGCTATCTCTGTGACGTTTCTGACGGCAACCAATCAGAGATGTTGGGAGCCGGCGATACAAAGGCCAATGAGAACGCGCGAAGTGCAAGTGAAATGGCTAGTAGAATAATATATATCCTAAGTCTTCTTCCACGATTAAGTAATGTTATTTGTACGTACATATATTTACAGTAAATATTAAACTGCGCCTTTGTCAACATTTCTGACAATTAAAAATTACTACAACAATCTTCATAAAAATCAACTCATAATTTCTTCAAATAACTAAGCATATTTTAATTAAACAGAACCATGCACAGCTCATAAAACTTTTATCCGCTTAGACATAGTGAGCGAGTTCTCAGTAAGTTAATGCACTTCAATTTTGTGATATCCACAATCAAAATGACTATCAATTTAAAATATTGATTCATAAATTCCGGGAATGTTTATTCATTATTTTTACGGTTGAGCACGCCATCCCTCATGAACCAGATAATTTCAATACCTTGACGCCATCACCTATGCAATAATTTCTCTCGGCGCAAATATTAACGAACTGTAGGGTAGGAAAGGGGAGATTGAGGATGAGTGAATTTTATGAGAAATGCCATCCATGGAAGTGCCAGATTGAGCAATGATGAAAAAGTTTCAAAATGAATTATATAAACAAACCTTATCTAGGTTTCCTGCACATTAGTAGGGTTACCATAAGTTTCGATTTTAAACGTTCTGTACCGGTTGATTTTTAATTTGGTACCGGACAATTATAAAATTGGAAACAGTATTTGAATTTTATAATAATAAAATACAGAGAATAGATAATATTTATTTTTACATCATTTTCAAGAAAAGAAATTCTAAAAAATAAAAATGTAAGAGATAATTATAAAAAAAATCTGATGCGGGCAACATATGACTTTCCTTATATAATGCAATGAATTTACTACTTTTGCAGTTCGAAAATATTTTATTCTTATAGTAGATACTTATATTCTTCCCAAGATATTGAATTTTCTTCAATTAGTCGTCATTTTCATTGATTTAACGTCAGTTTTATCCATTTGGCGATATTTTTGTTAATTTGGCAACAATTAAAAATGTCGCCAAGTTGGCGACATTCCACCAAATCCTTCGCCAAAATCTCGCCAAGCGTTATGAATGGAGAAATAAGTTATTCTTGCAGCATATAAATGACTATTGGCGGTCAAATACAAAAGTATTACTCAAAGTATCTTTTTTCCTGATTGGAACGAGCTAGTTCCACGAGAATGATGTCATCAAATTTATCGCATGGTATTACATATGAATAGTGAACATGTTTCTCAATAGGAAATATTTTTTCTTTATTTTATATGCCTTTTTGATAATTTCTTTAAAAAATGTGCAATATCTCAAGAACGGTTCATGTTAGCGTTCTAAAATTTATGTCAATCGTTTTCTAATGAAAAATTACATAAGAAATGTCTATTTGGGTAACATTATTAGTGGCTTTGATTTTTTGACGACTTTTTCAAAATTTCACTCGAAAATTTAGGGGGATTCTGAACATTCGATTGCGTATAAAAACAATTGGCTGCCAGTGTTTACGGATTGTGATTTTTTAACCAAATTTCATTCGAATCGGTCCATTCGTTCGTCAGTTATCGTCTCCACAGACTCACTGACACACACACACACACAGACATCGCTTCAAAAATGTTTGATTTGTGATCAGGGATTCTTAAAACGTGCTCTCATGTCGAAAACTCGAATTCGAATATTCGACCCCGTCACAATCCTTTCCTTATACATTATGTATAGAAGGAAAGTAAAAATGCGCACAATTTTTATTTTCTCATACTATGTATAGTATAGCGAAAGTATCGTTTTCACGGAAATTTTCGAATTCGAGATTTTAATGCCAATATATGTTTAAGACGCCCTTATTACGTTTAGACTATTTTTAGAGGGATGTCCGTCTGTCTATTTGCATGCCTATGGTCGATATCTTGTGTACGTGATAGCGGTCACAAATATTAATGGATTTTCACGAAACCATATATCCGGCTTTTTCATCAAAAGTTCTAGAACTAGATAGAGTGTTTTTCAATCGAGCATAAACTTCGAAATGTATTTCAAATTTTATATTTTTTTAACATGGCAACGCAGAACAAACTTCTCATAACCATACATAGAAAGAGGTTGTATATGGCTCAACTTAGTAATAGTTTTAACCACAGTTGTGAAGAATAGCCGAGATACAATTTTTTGTTTGTTACATCATTAGCCCCCCCCCCTGTGGGTCAAGTTCCCCCGCCGCACACTGGTGCCATGGCGGAAAAAAACCCGAAAGCCGAAAATAATATTTTTCGATACCAACTACTATTTTTTGATAGGGAATGAACCGAAGTATCTTGCCATGTAAATAAATGTACTTTATTCAGTATAACTAGAAGGAAAAACTGATCTTAAACAAGACTTCCACATTCTAATTGAAATCTTGTTTATTCTAACTAAAATTTCAATATTTTTTCCAAAATTTTTGTGGATATTTCTAATTATATGCCTCACGTATTTTCAATATATGTAACTTCTGCTTATTTCTGACATAAATACATTTCGTGAAAACATAGCCAAAAATCATACTATAAAGCGTAAAATATAGATATATAATTTTTTCTTCCTTCATTTCTTTAAGCCTATAAAAAAAGCTACATGCTCCTACACGCTCTGGATGAGTAATTTCGAAAGCAGATACTATTATGCAACTGTTCTGTGAAAATCAGCTGCAACTTTTTGCAACCTTCGCTGTTTCGGCATGCATATACAATCTTACTTTTAACTTATCTACATGCGCAAAAAGTATGCAAAACTATTGAGAAATGCATAAGTTGTGAGGTTTTTTTCGCAAATGCCTCATTTGGCACAACTGTGCGCCGGGGGATACATTGTCAAATATGGAATCAATCGAAAATTTTCCCTTTCATTGAGGAGTAACACGCTATAATTACAATCATTTGGACCCACAATACCAATTTTTCAAAAATTTTCTTGTAATATTTGAAAAAAAAGTTACTAAAAATGGATTTTAGTATGAGAAAGACGAGATAAAACTCCAGCTAATTCAACAGAGTTTGTTGTATATTTCTGCGCATCAAATAGCACTGAAATGTCACATTTTTTTTTAAATATCAAAATATTACATCCTTAGATCTATGACATCAAAATTCGCCACCATGTATGCGAGAAGTATAAATAGTAATTAAACAATAGTACTTAAAATATGGAGTCACAGCTAAATGTAACACCACCAGCATGGATGCTGAACATACGGCGACTCTATACCTAATAAAGGCATTTAAGTTGTAAAACATATTTTAAATAGTGTTTAAATCAATAACGTCTTCATTTTTAATAAAAATTTAAAAAAATATGGATTACTTTGTTTTTCTATTAGGTCTACAGAATTCCGAGAACAGGCTTTTATTTGACAAAAATTTGTGAGATTTCCGCTTTTTACCCTCAGTCCTTGGATTTAAATTGAATAGATTTTAAACTGTGACTTTCTAAATCCCAAGTGCTGTTTTTGAATTCGGAATTCAACAGGAATAGGGTCCTAGCGGTTTGTAGATGTTCGCCAAATTTAGCTTCCTTGTGGGAAATTCTTCTCAGTTGAATGAGTTAAATTTGACACTTCAGTTACAAGATCAATTCATGAATTTCGTATTTTATAACATCAAAACTTTTGAAGTGAAATTAAATCTCGTTTCTTGAGATTATGCCTCCTTGTCCTTTTACAATCCTGGGGGAAATTCTGTTAATTGTTCTGTGAAAAATGAAAAATATATATAGATAAAATATATATGATTATATAGTCCATAAATAACACACATATATATACATATATAAACATATGTGTATACACATATGCATATATACATATATGTATATGTATATATGTATATTCATATATGTATATATGTATATATGTATATGTATATATACATATGTATATACACACATATATACACATATATACACATATACACACATATGTAATAAATATATAGTCCTATATTGTGTAAAATTTAAAATTTGAAGTAAAATGAATAAAATTATTCAAGTAAAGGATTATATTATAAATCTTATGTTATTAAGTTAATTGAAGTTCTGACGGTCTATACTATAATAAAAGCCAACACCTAATCACTGTATAGTAGCCACAATGCAAAAGGGAGTATTATAATGGCCACTGTTGTAAATAAATTAAAAATCATACAATATACAGCTTCCTTTTCAGTATCTGATATCATATGCAAAGTAGAACTCCAGAATACTGCTCTTTATATATAAATATTGAATCAAGAATATTAAATGTATAATTCCCACAAAGCGACAGCTATAATCAAGGATCTAAAATGTAATTTTGTCAGATATGAAATTAATCACCGACTTGGCGACTTTCACCAAAACTTGCTTACTTGGCGATATTGTACCAATGTCATTGATTTTGTCGCCAAGCGTGACAGACACACTTAATTGTCTTTTCTTATACAATAGCATAGTACGTTTCGATTATTACACATATACATTCGACATTCGTGAATATTCAACTAATTTCAATGCTTTCGCTGGAAAACAAATGCAATTAATTATTATTAAGAAATTGAAGGTATTGTTTGCATTAGTTAAACATTAAATGATATAACTTAAGTATTTTATCAGAAAAGGGGCACTTATGGATTTATTTCTCACAGTCCACCAGATGCCGTCACATGAACAAAAACTTTTTGAATATTACTTTCCCTATAATGTATAAAGTATTATGACGGGAGTCTTAAATTCGAATTTGAGTTTCGATGAGCACGTATCATGCATTCCTGAAATCGAATGGACCGTTTCTGAAGTGATGTCTATGTGTACACACAGGAGTGTTAGTTTGTATATATACTGTGTTACGCGACGTATCGTTTGGAATCATGAATGTATGTTCAGAATACAATAATGAGTCAGAATTTCTGGAGAACTAACACGTTTATTTACAAGTACAGTGTAAACAGAAACAATATGCAGTAAACCAGCACTTAAATGCTCCACTAATTTCACAAAACAGACAATATTATTCACAAAACATTGAAGTATTTCATTTCACAAAAGATCTGCTACTATTCTCAACGAATATCACAGTTCAATGTAGCTCGTATCACGTAAATTGCCCTCCAACTGAGTGGTGACTCTTTTTATACACTCTCTATAGAAACTTCTAGAAATCTCTATCTGGTAGATATTCGTTATTTCGAGATGTTTCTTGAACCTTCTAAAAGTCGACAAATGTCGCCAAATTGGCGATGAATAACCAATTCTGGAAACCCCTCCTCCGACCTTCAACACAAGGCAACCCTAGATTCACGTATTAGGAAAAGTTGTTTAAAAGGGTGTTTTCTCCGTCTGGTTTTCAAAAGAGACTCCAGTGAGGTATTACATTTTTCACGTTCGTAAAAGTATGTCCATGTGTGCGAGTATGCTTGTGTGTGTATGTCCGTAAGTCTGTGGATATCTCACGAAAAATTGAAGAGGTTCGAAAAATATTTGTTAGATTATTACAACGGAATATTGGAATCCTTTTGATATTAAATGCAATCGAATGATCTAAAAATAACCCCTCCCCCCCCTCTCCAAGTTTCGAATGTTTTTTTTAGAAAAATTATTAAAATATTAGGACTTTTAATAGTGACAAATAAATAACCATTTCTTATGCATATTTTTCCTGTAAAACGAATAATACAAAAATTAGAAAACTAACATGAAAACTAACAAAAATTAGAAACTAACATGAAAACTAACAAAAATTAGAAACTAACATGAAAACTAACAAAAATTAGAAAGTAACATGAAAACTAACAAAAATTAGAAATTAACATGAAAACTAACAAAAATTAGAAACTAACATGAAAACTAACAAAAATTAGAAACCAACATGAAAACTAACAAAAATTAGAAACTAACATGAAAACTAACAAAAATTAGAAACTAACATGAAAACTAACAAAAATTAGAAACTAACATGAAAACTAACAAAAATTAGAAACTAACATGAAAACTAACAAAAATTAGAAACTAACATGAAAACTAACAAAAATTAGAAACTAACACAAAAACTAACAAAAATTAGAAACTAACATGAAAACTAACAACACATTCTGGAGATGCTACAGGGTTCACAAATGAATTTTTGAAAAAAATCATTAAAAAATTAGAATCTTCGATAATGTTAAATAAATAATTATTTCAAGCGTAATTATCCATTTGCAAATAATGACACAAACTAGCATAAAGCGTTCTCGAGATATATCACATTTTTCAAATGCATTTATCAATAAACCTACATAAAAAAAGTAATATATATTATCAAATATGCTCACTTTCCATATGCGTTAAATCCGTTAACATTATTATCATTTATGTAGTTCGTTCCATTCACGAGAGAGGACACATTTTGTAATATTCTTATATTTTGATGCCAAAGAATAAGATAGTAGACATTTATTTCACAGGATATTAATTAAATGTCAAATGCATTTTGATAAATATTTGGCATGCCAGTATAAATAAATATTTTTTGTTATAAATTATTTATTTATACTGGCTACTAAATTATAAGTTGCCCAATAAATAGCTCAATTTCAATTTAGAATGTGCTAAATACGTTCCATAAACATTGCTCTGTGGATGTGTGTAAACTATTGATTTGCTGAGAATGAAATAAAATCATTGCATTATGTAGGAAATGTCATATGCTGTACACATCAGATTTTTTTATACTGTGTAGCTACCACAGTATATACATTTTATTCATAAAACAAATCAATTCAAAGTAAAAAACATATTTTTCTTTCTTTAAACGCATAAAGATTTATTTTATTCTAAGCTCGAAGCAATTCAAATACTAGCAGGTAATTGGAAACACAAGCCTTTAAAAATACATAATAACAATAATGATAAAATATTGCATTACTTTAGAATACATTCTTTATTATGGAAAGTAATTCTTCATTAGATACGGAAAATTGCCTACAAGACATCATTTATTATACATTTTCTCAAATATATGATAATTTGATGGCATTTCCATAAATAAAATAATAAGTTAATGAGACAAAAAAATAATGGACAATTTTCATATTATTTCGACAAAAATGATTATTAATTACTTCGACAAAAATAATTGTAATTATTTCGACAGAAAAATATATATAGTCCTTTACCAATTATAAAAGAGTGCGTAAATCTTAGAGTAAAATCATGTTAACGTAATTAATACCACTCGAATTTTCCTAAATATTGCCCGTAACTGCCTTTAAATATTGCCCGTACTTAAATATTGCCCGTACTTAAATATTGCCAGTACTTAAATATTGCCAGTACTTAAATATTGCCCGTACTTAAATATTGCCAGTACTTAAATATTGCCAGTACTTAAATATTGCCCGTACTTAAATATTGCCAGTACTTAAATATTGCCAGTACTTAAATATTGCCAGTACTTAAATATTGCCCGTACTTAAATATTGCCAGTATTGCTTCATCTTTGCGTGGGGTTGTAGATTTGGTACAATTAGTAACATAAAAATCGCTTCATTTAAAATAAAAAATTTGATTATTTCTATACTGTGGGAAAGTCCATTTAATTGGAAGGGAAATTGTTGTTATAATTGACTAACTGATAGCGTTAAACACAAACGCAGAAGAATATCCATCGGACAAATTTTATCTTCTTTCTTTCAGTCGAAACCGTCCGACCTACCAGAAAGTGTTGGGTAAGTGTTTGGACAGCCAGAACAATGTCATACTATTTCAACAGGAACCCAGTGGGAATAACATTCACAGGGACCCGTAGATATTATATCCTATATTCTATAGGTTATCTACGAGAAACCCACTTTCCTTCTCCTTCTCTTTCTCCTTCTCCTTCTCCTTCTCCTTCTACTTTATTCGACCCAGGCCGTCAAACCCTACCAGAAGGTGTTAAGTAAATGTTTAGACAACCGGGACAATGTCACCCAATTTCAACAAGAACCCATAGGGATGATATCAAAAGAGACCCGTGGATGTTATATCCTATATTCTACAGATTATCTACGCACGGATCCAATTTCCTTTTCCTCCTCCTTCTTCTTTTTCTTCAACCCAGACCGTCCAACCTACCAGAAGATGTTAGGTAAGTGTTTATCAGCCGAGACAATGTGACACAATTTCAGCAAAAACCCAGTGGGGATAATATCCACAGGAACCCATAAATATTATATTCTATATTCTTTAGGTTATCTACGCGGGGACCCACCTTCCGTCTCGGCCTCTCTCTCCTTCGACCCAGACCGCCCGACCTACCCGAAATTGTAAAGTATATGTTTAGACGTCCGAGAAGTGCCACCCAATTTAAAGTGGAACTCAGTGGAGGAGGCATCCACAGGGACCGTACCCTCCTTCCCCTCCAAGCAACCTTTTTGAAGGACTTATGGACCCACATATTTAATGTGTCCGTAATGCGTGCGAGCACACGGACAGTTTGGGCCTAGCCAGGAATCTAACTGGGATCGTTTGAGTGCAATCCCCGTGCGTTAACCACTGGACTGTCCCACTCTAACTGTGCATTGTTGCAGACGGAGAGTAGTTTAAACAGGCTGTAGATTAAACGGGATATAGTTTGGGAATCGAACGCGGATCATGCGAGTGCAATAGTTGCGCGCTAACCACTAAGTTGTCCCACCCACCTTCCTTCCTCTGTTATCAACCTCTTGGAAGGACTTTTAAACCCAAAGATTTAACGTGCCCGTACTCCGCGTAGAAACGAAGATAGTTTGGAGCAGCACCGATAATCAAACTCAGGTCCTCGGAGTGCAATACTTGTGCTCGTGCCACTGGACTATCTCCTCTCCCCCCCCCCCCCCACACACACACACACTCACACACATACACACACCCGAAGAAATTTTATCATTGGGAGGAATAAATGATTCCATATTCGAATATTCGATTAGATATACAGAATTCATGTCCCAACAGGTAATCGGACCATGAATCTTCACATGGCCAGCCAAAGCTCTAATCACTGAATTATTGAATCCGTATTTATTTAAATTAAACCCTGTATCTTTTTCCTTTAGATAGTGAATATAATTTCAACTTCAGATCTGACATACTTTTAATAAACAACCATGCTTTTAATAAACTGTAACCTACTTTTAATATCACAAATTATTGAGACATTAAATTTATCCATCATGATCTGAGACTTTGACTCAGAAGTATTTAAAAAGTTATTTCAAACGCAAATTAATAAACAAATGAAATTTCGTGAGCTTATATATTGGAAAAGACCTGCAGATATTTACACAATGCACTGTCTCAAAAATTGGAATTCATAAATAAAACTAGTCGTAAAACGTTTTATCCATTACTTAATGGATAAAATATTTCATGACATCTATCGCAAAATGTTAAACGCATTGTTGCATGATAGAAAATTATTACCTCACGTTGTTTGGGAAAAGGATATTAAAAAAACCGTAGTATTTTCTATAGATGGAAGAAAATTAAAGGGAGAAATATAATGGAAAAGTAACTGAGTTAGAATTTTACATTTATTTACTTTCAAAATATTTATCTGTTAATTTCATATCAAACCCAAAAATTGTAAGCGCTTTGTATTTGTTATAAGTTTAGTATACAGAGAAGTTTAGTATACATCGAAGTATGCATTAAGTTTAATACACATTGACAAATAAGTTTAGTATACATTGACATATAAGTTTAGTATACATTGACATATAAGTTTAGTATACTTTGAAAAATATGTTTAGTATATGTTGTACTTATAAGTATAGTATACATTTTGTGGGAACCGAAAAGAAAGATATTTTAACTTTAAAGTTATAATTAACAATATCATACAACTACGTTGGGTTCACAAGAACCCTCCAATTATTTATCTTTGCGTGAGTTCTGTAAAGGAATACTCGTATTATTAGAATAATATTAAATCGATTACTCCATTTAAACTTTAACAATAAAACATTTATTAACAACATAAACACTTATTAATTCATTACACAATTAATTATAAGTTTTGGCGGGGGGACATGTGAGACCACTTAAATTGCCTAAAAGTTTCTAGACCTAAAGTTACTTGAGGAACACATACCTTCAAGTCTGTCTTGGACTTTGTTAGCAGCACGTATTTGAAGTCGTTTTTATTACAAGCATTAACTCGTAGTGTAATGCATCCACTCGTAACTTCGTCGATCATATTGTACTGCTAACTCCAACACTCGCACTTATTTCATTCTCTTAGTATATCAAGTCACCTCTGTAGTATCTGCACAAGTCATAATGTCGCCCGATTAGCACAAGTCTACCAAGCCATAATGTCGAAGTTATCTGCGCAAGTGTCTCCTAGTGTCCTTCTTAGGTCACAGGTTGTGGTTCTCCTTTTCTCGGGGGTATCATTTACCCCTTGCTTTCATTTGTAGCATTGAGAGTGGCGCAACCAGTCCATTTTCCATTGGTTAATCTTTATCCAATGGAACTACTTCACAACCTCGTAAGGCCTCGCTCGGCCCCCCTCTGTCTTGACGATCCTAAATTTATGGTTTGCTGTAAACCTCGGCGCCGTCCAGACAAGTATTGTTCGATGTTTCGGATCAATAAATATGCACATAAAACTGTCTCACCCAAACACATGTGATATCTATTTCTAGTCTCACACATTGACATATAAGTTTATTATACATTCACATATAAGTTTAGTATATATTGATAAATATGTTTAGTATATGTTGTACTTATAAGTTTAGTATACGTTGACATATAAGTTTAGTATACATTGACATATAAGTTTAGTATATATTGACATATAGGTTTAGTATATATTGACACATAAGTTTTGTATATATTGACGTATAAGTTTAGTATTATTGTGCATATGAGTTTAGTAAGTATATCAGTTTAATATACATCAACATATAAGTTTAGTATACATTGACATATAAATTTAATATACTACATTGGATTTTAGTATACAAAGCTCCCAAGACAGTCCTTAAGCAAACACCAATCACTTAACAATTGTAAGCAAAGGTCCATGAGTGCATACGTTAAGTCTATCCATCGGAAAGTGAGAGTGCCCAGTCGAATAAAAGTGATTGCAGCGCATCTAGAAGATAATTCAAAAGTAGGAATATGAACTCGGCTATAAAGCAATATACACGAAAATACGATAGTTACAAAATTGTTCAAAATTCTAATTTGAGTAAGAATAGATATCAGAAACGCACGAAATTCGTACATGGAAGGCAATAAATACTTTTGAACAGGCGTATCATCAAGGACGGTAACATTATGATCCCTGCAATGCTAACCTTAAAGTAAACGGCAATATTTTATTAACGGCAATATTCTTTCTTGAGTGATTTGTATTCCACTAGCAATGCCCGCTAGCAAGTTGCTAATTTAAAAAATATTCTGCACTAAAAATACTTCCTTAATAACAGATTTAAAAGTTAATAAATATATCAACATGAGTTCAAAGGAGAAAAGGACCTTCTTCATCAAGATAGGGATGCATAGCAACCGCATCGGTGAAAAGCAAAGACGCGTTTACCGAAATGGCTACACCGAATCTGTTAAAATCGAAACTCATCAAGGGCAAAACTATTTCAGCTTTCTGCTGTTACGGTTGCTCTGTTTCTCTGTCCCGACAAAGAAAACTATTTTTACCTATTATATCAGTTTATATTTCTATTAACCTTTCATGTTTTTATTAACTTTTATTAATAAAAACATGAAAGGTTAATAGAATAACTGTATTTTTATTGCAGATAATATCGACGGAAGTGTGAAAGAAAAAGCACACATGCTAAATTAATCTAAACATTCCGAAAAATATTCCGAGGACCCAAAAATTTGGAAATCAAATTTCTCTTGGCCCTGCATGCAAATTATAAATATTTAGCTGCAGGTAAACATTTATAATTTGCATGCAGGGTGGACTATGGACACACATATGAGAAAAAGCTAAAAAGAAAAGAAAAAAAGGAAAAAAAAATTAGATGATATGTGTGTCACGCAGCTTTAGTGTGACGACGGAAAATATGTATAGTGGAATCACGGTGCCAAGCACCAATATGTCACGCAGGAAAATGGGGTCATGTGCGCCAAACATATAACATGACATATGTGATACGAAATTAAGTGGTAGATGCAAATATGCTAAATAGGTTAAATCGTGATAAAGCCGTGAATGTGTTAAGCCGCGAAGTTTGTTGGCACTACCCATAAATGTTAAACACAGGTTCTATTTCGAAGTTCTCTCGTCCAGGAATAAATTCCTGGATGACCTGTTACACGAATACAAGATGCCGGATAAGTAAATAAAACACTTACCTGGCAAGCGGCATCTCCTGAAAACATTTATATTAATTACAATTTCAAGAGACAAAGATAACGTTAAATAACCATACAGGTTTAAATATAAATCACTTTCTTTACTCAATATTGTATTACGAAGTTAGAGTAGAGAATATGATAGACTGAATCATTATCAGCAAGCACAACATTAAGTAACTGTGACAGTGACACTGGACTCAGGAACCCTTAAAATATATTTTGAAGCCACGGAAATAATTCAATGATAATAAGTTGATCAACGATATTAACAAAGTGGCACAGCAATATGAAAGTATATAATAAGCTATATAAGATATTTAAGGTATGGTCTCAAAGCAACAGGAGAAAACTCGCACTCAGAAATAAGCAAATTAGAACTGATAATTAAACAAGTTGATATAATTTAGGAACGGAAGTCACAGATTACGTAATTTAAGGAGAAGATTCTTTATATTTATGCTTCCGTAAGACAGGTGTAGATGCAGAGAGCAGTCACCTCTTACCTCCTCAGTCGGAGTTACAGAAGGTTCGGAATCAGACATCCGCCTCCTATCGCAGGGAATTTAGCTTCATAGTTGCATTCCGTACCATTCCAACATCTCGACCCGGTACATAGGCCTCGGGCCCCATCGTATCTTCCTCGTCGCAGCTCTCTCAGCTAGGCGTCGGGTTCTCCATCGATGTTCTTCGGCGATGTAGGCGTCTTCAGCTTTTCTTCCCATGCCCACGAGAGGCCAGGAGTCGACTTGGGCCGAATCCCGCACTCCGTGGTGAGCAACATTGAAAAATGGTCCAGGCCGACCTGAGAGCGACGACAACTAGACAGGAAGAAAAAGCCACGAATATTCTTTGCAACAGCTTTTATGTAACCAGGCGGATTCAGGTCCCAAAATCATTCGGACCTGGCAGAAGACTTATTTGCAACCTTTAACCAATCAAAAACTTCACAGACATACCCTCGCCAGCCCAGAGCGGGGTCTCGAAAAAGGAAACATACCCTCTCCACGAGGTCTCAAATTCATCCAGAAGTTTCTCTCCAAAATCTATTGTGCAGAAAAGTGCATGCCTTGTACTAACATTACCAGGCCTCGAGCAAGCCACCATCTGCCCGGTAATAAAGACCTTGACTTTAACGGTCAAATAATAACGAAACCTCTCTCTGAATGCGGTTTTCACGGATTAATAAAATGGCTAAAAGCTTTCCTTTCAGTATAGAATATTTTGTATAATACATATTTCAAAGACAAGAGGGATAATTAAAACAAGGTTTAAAATGATGTAAAAATATAGAATCTTGATATATGATATATAATTTGCGATTTTTACAAGGGTTTGGCGAGATTATGAAATTCCGTCACAACATGTGTGTCCATAGTCCGTGTCATTCTCAGAATGCATCTGACGTGAACACACTGCTGCATATGTAAGAGCTGTCAGGAGCTTGCTCTAAACATCTGGGTTGCTGTTGCCAATTTATTTACTTCAATTTCCACCAATAACGCATCTATACGATGAAATCGGTGAGAATACTATCAAATGCTGGTCTTTGAAATGATACGCATCGTGGTACTGTGGAAAACAGGTTTTCATGTAGTCGAATTATCTCAAGGTCTCAAAAAATCATTAAGGAGCGCCTAGGACAACTAGTGTTGGCTGCCTTTAATTCTCCAAATTAGCAAAGTTATACAGGAATCATAAAAAGAAATCAGCATGTGTATTTCTCGAAGGGGAGGAAAAATTAGCTCTCCATTTGGGAGCAATAGGAGGGCATTTGGAATGTAAATAAGACAAGTCCCATTTACATCCTTCATGCCACATAATTTAGAAGAGTGGAAATAAGCTTTCCAGAAGAAAAAAAGGAAAAATTAGATGATATGTGCGTCCATAGTCGAATTATCCACCATCCGGGCCCAACTAATGCCGCTGTTGGGTCTAGATGATGGCAGGAGTGGTTAAGTAAAGGTATGCATATAAGCTAGAAAGGTTCGTCAGCACAGGAGGACAACTGATAGAGAGGACCAACTGATAGTGATAGAGAATCAACTGATAGTGAGAGAATCAACTGATAGTGAGCAAACACTTCAGCTTCACTTCCCACCACCCAACGAAATATAGGAGTCCCCTAAGCAGCATTCTGTATCATGGCGTACTCTTTAAAGATCCCTGATAGCCAAATTGACAAAAATGACGATAAATCAATTAAAATAACGATTAATTAATGAAAATTCAATACCTTGGAAAAAATATACGACTCTACTATAAGAATAACCTATTTCTCTGTCTGCAACGACTGGCGAAAATCTGGCGACGAATTCCGGCGGTATATCGCCAACTTAGTGAATTTTTTGTTTAAATGTTGTCAAATTGACGAAAATGTAGACAAATTAATAAAAATGACGCTAAATCAATGAAAATAACCACTAATTGATGAAAATTCAATATCTTGAAAAGAGCATTACAAACGACTATAAGAATGACCAATTTCTCCGTCCGTCGGTCCGTAATACTTGACTGTACTTTCGCCGTCCTTTAAGATATCTATAAAAGGAGTTGTAGGATGGTTAATGGTAATATCTGCAGAAGTGCTGATCCCCAAGGACATGGGCTCATCCCGTTGTTTAAAGTAATGAATCCTGCTTCTGCAATGGTGCGGTTGATCAAGATATTCACATAGGGAGCAAGTCCAGGCTTTGTACTGTGGATCTGTGAATTCTCCTGGCGCAATGGTGGGGATTTTAGAAATCATCTCCTTCATCTCCTGCAACAGCATGTCCCACTTCTTAATGATACGACGAAGTACGTTATCATCAGAACGATATGCGCAGCAGCTACTACTACCTATATTTTTTGTTTTCCATGTAACGTTTCCCAAGGACCTTCTACCAGCATGAAATCCCCATCCACATACGCTACTTTGGAGTGCTTTTAATTTTTTGTCAGAAGGGTATATTTTAGAATAAAGTTTTCAAAATACCCGTTCATCATGCATTGGGCATATGAGTTCGATTAAAACATCTCGAAAAAAGTTTCATTGAAAATCTAGATTATAAAATTACGTTTACCCCGTATAATCCATTTATCCCTCACTCACCACATATATGCTCTAATTGTTAGAAATCAATTTAACAGGATGTCCAGGATGTAAAGAAAATCCTGAAATTTCTTGACTGTAAGTGGTAGGAAACGCAAAGTTTTACGATCCAAAAAGCATCTTGACACGAAAAAGAACTTTCTGGTTTCGCAAGAACTAACATTCTAATCACAAGTCGAAACTTAAATTTCACCTATGACCATGGGCTAAATTGTTCAGTATCCGACTTTCAGATCCATAGGTCGGGTTTGTGTTCAGGGTTTCAAAAATGTGCAACTTCATTGATCTCTTATCAAACTGCTGCTTGCCTGAAAACACTTCTACAGCTTAGTTGGACCCACAACTACCAGAATAAATGTGACAAAATGATTCAGATTCTAGGATACATAAATTCCGCAAATTCACAAAAAACTATATTTTAAATTCTCTTAACCTTGCTTCTATTCTTAATCTACATATGTTCTCTATATTGTAGGGTAAATAATATACCCATTATATGATAATATTGAATTTATTTCAGAGCAGACGATATCTCAATAATAAATGAAATTATCATAAATACGTACACAGAAAGCAAATATCAAGCTGTATTCTCCATATTGTAGGGTAAACACATATACTTATTACATGATAACATTGAATTTATTCCAGTGCAGACGATATCACAGTAATAAAAGGAATTATCATAAATATGTACATAGAAAACATATATCAAGCTTTACACACAAAAGAAATGACCTACTATATGAAAACTGCAAATAAATAAATGAATCTCATCCCGAAAAATATATCCTTGGCTTAACGGATAAAATATTTCATGATAAGTTTTACATATTTATCCAGAAATGCTTAATGCATTGTGACATGAATTAAAATAGCGGTTTCTCGTAGTGGAGGAGGAATATATTAAAAGGAGTTATTTTTGGCGGAGTTGGGAGGAAATTGGAATACACAGACAAAGAGTATGAATATAGTTTTTGCGTTTGTTTGCGTTTGTCAAAATGTTTCACTTCTTAAGTTACTTTTTTACAAGATTCGATGAGAAAAAGCATATTATATTGACAATAATAGAATGGTGTTCATATTGCAAATAAAAATTGTATTTTCCCAGCACGTGACATTCCCTTCAAACAAAGAGATTCTATTTTACAATTTATATTCAAATTAAACTGAAATGGTGGGATTAAATCACAAATGATGATAATTAATAATATCAATTGTGTTAATGAGGAAATGTGATAATACTAATTATAAATCGTATTATAAAGTTATTAAATAAATTTATTCAATAAATTTATGGTGGGGGAGGGTTCTGAAAGGAGAAGAAAATGTGCAATTATTTTTTTCCCTAAACGTGTCAGCTACTGTACCTTATCCGCACTATGATGCTGAAATAGGACGTATACCTTTATGTGGTTAAAATAATATTGTTACAACGTAAATAGCACGGTACAGTTAAAATTAACATTTGCGTAGTAACAGCATTGTCCCAGCAATACATACCAAATTAATACTGCATCAATAATACCTATGTGAACAACTCTAAACATAAATTTAATAATGTAGAAATCATTAATTACATCATGTTTCCAACTTAATCAATCTTAGGCTGCAATGTTATTTATTATTCATATCATTTCAACCATTAATTTAAAGGGTAGATTCGAATATTACAACAATCATTGTGATGTCCAGATTTATTCTAATTACCAAAATCGTAGAATTGAATTATGGATTTTAATGTGATTCGCTCACCCAATAAATTCATGAAATAAGCCTGTTCCTAGTATCTTGTTCTTCAATACAGACCGTCCGTACTACGTAAAGGTGTAAGGTATCTGTTTGAATGACCAAACAGTGCTCCCTAATTTTGGCCAGAACCAAGTAGGGACGGCATCCGCAGGGACAGTACCAATATCCCTTACCACCAACTTTTCGAAAGGACTTACGGATTCAACATATTTAATGTGTCCGTACTCCGCGTGAACACGGGAACAGTTTCGGCAGAACCGGAAATCGAACTCGGGTCATTCCAGTGCAATCTCCTCGCACTAACCACTGGGTTGTCCCATAGCTTGTACCTAATATCTTGTAGAAGCTCGTCCATTACTGGTTTGCATAAATAACATCACGTGCTCCGAGGCTTATATGGATTTTTCTGGCCTTGAGAGACCTGCAAACAGTGTTGGGGAATTGTTTGCCGATGTAGTATTTGTAAATAATGTGGTTATCTAACGTTATTCGTTTCAACGGTCTAGTGACGTCATTGCATTCTGCAAATTTTAAGATCCTCCACCGACAAATGCGGCATTTCACATATTGTTACCTAACATTTTAGAGCTAATAAAGCATGGACATTAGGCTAAACCCGAGAGTGTTGTAAAGAACATTGTTGCCCAAATCGGGAATCGAACCCTGGGTCTTCGAACTGGCCAGCCGATGCTCTACCGTTGAGCTACTGGGACCAACTTGCCGGCATTGCCAAAGTGGATTCTGCACTTTTCACTCTCTAATGTCAGATTGACATGCAACTGACAATCTGACCGACCGCCTTCTGGTATTTTTACCTCAACGTAGCCTTATGATGCTATTTTGACTTTCCCTGCAATACATGGTAATGTATAGGAAAGTAATGGAATAATGCCGAAAATCGTAACTCGAGTTTTCGACGGATCTACACGATTTGACACATCTAGAATACGATAAAACCATTTCAGCTTGACGTCTGTGTATGCGTTGAGTGTGTCTGTAAGTCTGTGTGTCTGTCTGTCTGTGCAGATTTTGTATCCACTCTAACTAAAAAACTAATGGACCGAATTTCATAAAATTTGGTAGGTAAGTCACTTGTGGGCGAATCAGGTGCTGATTAGTTTTCGGTACGATTTGTGATAAAAGAACCCGCCTTTTTTTTACGAAATGGCCCGAAAAAGTTTGTATCCATTCTAGCTGAAAGACTAATGGGCCAAATTTCACAAAATTCGGTAGATAAGTCTCTTGTGAGTTACACTGGTGCTGATTAGATTTTGGTACGATTCGAAAAAAATAACCTTTTTTTGCAAAAATCGTCAAAATCTAAAAGAAAAAACTACGTATACTCAAATATATCCCTTAAACGTTTGTTTTATACGTAAATTTTAACGAAGAAAGGAATAAGGCCAATCCCGTTACACTAGGACTAGCCGATCTCGAGATATTTTAGTATTTTTGTAATTTCTCTACGCCACCTTTGAAAATAAGTCCAGTTACCAAATGAGAACGAAAATTGAAATAAAAGTGAATTAAATTTAATTAAAATAAAGAGAACGTGGATATAAGTCTGCAGGGAAAGTTATGTGCTGCCTACATCAGATTTTTATCCACCAGATTAGCTTCGTCAGATCGTTTTCCTCTCGATTTGGAGTCAGCGCTCAATATGCTAGAGTCCCCTGAATCCGTGTTAGTCGTACGGTACTAATGTCACTTTCAGACCGCTTTGCACTAACCTACAGGGTTAATCTTGTTTGGGCGCAGTTGTAGAGAATCATGCTACCCCAACCGGAGTACGAACTCGGGATTTTCAAACTGGCTGGCCGACACTCTTAACGTTGAGCTACCGGAATGGAATCGCAAGCTCTTATTTCCCTTCTCTGCAGAATTACAGCTGTCCTTAATTTTGATTGTTCCGCTAATGTTCGCTCATGAGTTGAACTTTTAACTTGAAACCTTATTAAGTCTCATATAACTACACTGTAAGAATGTGAAACAAGTTTCATTAAAAATTACAACAGGCAAACAAAATTAACCGCAATTATTTGAAAACAGAAATAATGAACTAAACTTTGCTATAATATTCTGGTATTTAAACAACCGATTAAATAAATTATGCATCTCCGAAAACATAAAATTAAATATCGTTTGGAGATAATTAAAAACGCAATTAATATTTTGAGCTGCGCCACCAACTGCAGCAATAAGAATTCTTCTTAATTCCTGTTCTGTAATTTCAAATTTCATCTCTACATTGGCTTAATCCTTTCATTAAAAATTTCCAATCCAATTTATTTCTAGCATCTAAAATAAATGGCAAGATTAAGCATGCATAATCATTCTTATTGTTCTAAAGAATAAATATATTATGCATAAGAAATAATAAATCAGCTCCATGTTTATTCATGTAATAAAAGTATTGTTTGCTCTTTTAATATGCAGTATCCTATATAATTAGATTTTTAATTCGCATAAATATATCTCTTGAGTTTAATCAGGAAAGCTTTTTTACTTTCCCTGCAATACATGGTAATGTATAAGAATCATGCCGAAAATCGCAACTCGAGTTTTCGACGAATCTAGACTTATCGGGACCTCTAGAATACGAAAACAATATTTTTTACGTCACGTACGTTACGTTACGTGTGTGTGTCTGTCAGTCTGTCTGTCTGTCTGTCTTTCAGTCTGTCTGTCTGTCTGTCTGTCTGTCTGTCTGTTTGTTTGTGTGTGTGTCTGTGCAATATATGTATCCACTCTAACTCAACTAATGGACCGAATTTCATAAAATTTGGTAGGTAAGTCACTTGCGGGTGACCCTGATGCTGATCAGTTTTTGATTCGATTCGGGATAAGAGAAACCGCCTTTTTTGCGAAATGACCCTCAAAAATTGCCTGTATCAAATCTAGCTGCAAAACTAATATATCAAATTTCAAAAATTCATTAGATAAGCCGCTTGTGGGTCACCCTGGTGCTGATTAGATTTTGGTACAATTCGGTAAAAAGTAACCAGCATTTTTTTTTTGCGAAATGGTCGGCAAAAATCATCAAAATCTAAAATAAGAACTACGTGTTCTCAAATATATCTATCTATTAAATGCTTGTTTTATGCGTAAGTTTTAACGATGAAAAGAATAAGCTCAACTCCATTACACTAGGAATAGCCATTCTCGAAATATTATATTTTTTTCGCATTTTCCTTACGCCACCTCTGAAAATAAGTCCAGTTACCAAATGAGAACGAAAATTGAATTAAAAGTGAATGAAATTAAATTAAAATAAAGAGAACGTGAATATAAGTCTGCAGGGAAAGTCATGTGCTGTCCACATCAGATATTTTACTTTCCCTGCAATGCATGGTAATGTATAGGAAAAGTATTGGAATCATGCCGAAAATCGCAACTCGAGTTTTTAACGGATCTACACGTTTCGGGACCTCTAGAATACGAAAAGACTATTTTTAACGTGGCGTCTGTGTGTATCTGTCTATCAGTCTGTCTGTCTGTCTGTCTGTGCAATGTATGTATGCACTCTAACTCAAATAATGAACCGAATTTCATGAAATTTGGTAGGTAAGTCATTTGTAGGGGTGATCCTGGTGCTGATTAGTTTGGGGAAGATTCGGGATAAAAGAACCCGCCTTTCTATGCGAAATGGCCCGCAAAAATTGCCTACATCCACTCTAGCTAAAAACCTAATAGATCAACTTTTACAAAATTTGGTGGATAAGTTACTTGTGGGTTACCCTGGTGCTGATTAGATTTTGGTATGATTCGAGTAAAAATAAGCTGCCTTTATTTGCGAAATGATCAAAAATCATCAAAATCTGAAATAAAAAAACTACGTATGCTCAAATATACCCATTAAATGTTTCATACGTGATTTTTACCGATAAAAAGAATAACAGAAACCCCATTACACTAGGACTAGCCGTTCTCGAGATATTTTAGTTTCTTTCGTATTTTCGCTACGCCGCCTCTGAAAATAAGTCCAGTTACCAAATGAGAACGAAAATTGAATTAAAAGCGCCAATTCAGTGTAATTTTAAATAATTATGGGTGTTATTTTGTACAGTTAAACTCAAATTGAGGAATTTTTGAAGAAATAAAGAGAACGTGAATATGAATCTGCAGGGAAAGTCATGTGCTGCCCACAGCAGATTTTCATGTGTCCTATTTCTAAAGATAGCATTTACGGTATTGTTTCACATATGCTTGTGTGATGACAGATATGACAGACTGACGGACTTGGACAGTTGTAGAATATTTCATATTAATGTGCTGTAAACCAAGGAGACAATCGATGCTGCTAGCCGATGAGCCAATGTATGCAAGAGGGGGAAAAGAAGGAGGGACCAGCAGTGACAGTTGAACAGTTTCAAAAAAATTCAGAATTGAGTGAATTCTTTTAGAGTGTGGTATTTTACTGCTCTTTTTTTAAAGCTGGTGTTAATTCACAGGTTGATGCCGGACGCTTCAAATAAGTGGGTTTTTGGTGGAACACATGATATTATACACATGATTACAAGGCCCTGGGTACACCGCATGCTGTTGGCACATTTCGGGCGCGGTAACCCGGTGGTTTGCGCGCTGGATTTGCACGCCGCGGCAACTTCCGCCGTGTTCCTGCGGAGTACGATCACGTTAAACATGTGGGTCCGTAAGTCCTTCCGAGTGGTTGGTGGTAGGGGAAGGAGAGTACAGTCCCTGTGGATGCCTCCCCCACTGGGTTCCGGTCTAAATTGGGTGGCACTTCCCGACCGTCCAAACGGTTACCTTACACCTTTCTGGTAGGTCGGACGGTCTGGGTCTCAACAACAACAACAACATGATTACTAGGCCAAATACTTTAATTTAACGAATTAAGTAAACATTAAAATAATAACTCTCCCCAAATTAATTAATTACCAATTATTCATTTTTTCTTACTTTTTTCACCACAGCTTGAAAGAGGGATGAATGTGTAACTTGTACTCTCTAATTTTGCTTCTGGTATTTATTTTGATATGGTTTTGTTTTTGGTTATTTCAAAATGTGTTTGACTGTGTGGCAAAATTTATCTTTCTGTTGCTTTATGCCAATGTTAGTACTCAGCTACAGAGAAGGGCTTTTGCAATTCTAACTGACTTTGTGATTAGGTTTCAGTCAGTCATGCCTTCTGTATACTGCACGTTGTGTTTATTGCTCATTGGAATGGCTCTTAGCATGTTTTATGTGATTTGGAATGTCATTGTAGTATTTTTTCGTTTGTCTGTAACTAGATTTCACGTGATTGCAATTTACATTGTTTTTCAAGGATAATTTTATGCGATTTTGGAAATTGGATTGGCCTTTTGCTAATTTTATGAGATTGGGAATAGATTTGAAATATGATTTGTATATATGTACTTGCTTTTATGTGATTGCAACCTGCATTGTTTTTGCATTATTGTGTTGCATTATTATGTTGCTGCTGTTGGACTGGCTCTATTTTTATAATTGTAATTGGTGTTGAATTTTGTAAAATATTTTGAATTTATTTGATTTGAAACTAATGTTGTTTATAATATAATCCGTAGTGCTAGATTGGTTCTTTATATTTCTTACCCGATTTGTATTGAATCTCTGTTCTTGTTGCAAATTGTTGTTTGTATTTGATTGGCTCTGATTGTTTTGAACGGTTGGCTTTTGCATCCATTAACATTTTATATTTTGTGTTCTCATATTTCATATTAAAGTTGTTATATTTTGCCTGATTGCCTTTCCTTGTGAGGGTGAGGCTCGATAGATGTACTATGGTGGCAGCATTCAATTTTGCTGTAACATCAAGGTAGCTGACGACATCTCGTAGCGAACGATTTCGTTGGGGAGATTCTGGTGATTCCAAGTCAGCGGTCCAAGTGGTGGCGGATCAGCGATCCTATTGGTTCCGGGTCGGTGGTCCTGGTAGGATGGAGGACTTCGCTCCGGGTTATGCAGAGTCCATAAGTGGGGCAGGTTTCTTGCTGCGACAATGAATCGTCTTTCCGGGTGCTTTCGGGTAGGTTGGATTTTGATGTTGCTAAAGTTTTCTAGATGTAAATAAATTATTTTCTGTAATATATTCATTCACTGATATTATTAATTCTCTTTATAATTTATGTCTGGAATTGAAGTACAGATTGCGCTGCTATGGTAGATAACCATTGCTGACCATCTCATAGACAGTCCGTGCTGATGAGCGGCAACTTGAGTCCAACATTGGTACACTGCTGGTGGTAGAGAGCATTTGAGCATTTTATCGTGTGTATTACTCGATGTCTTCGAAGAAGAATAACTTAAAACGATAGTTTTGATTATGCACAAATAATCATCTGTAATAAAAAGTAATTTATTAAAAGCAATTTTTAAAAAATATTGATACAACAGGAATAAATATTAGCAAAATAATCTGCATTTCATTATAGAAGAATACTTTCAATCTCAGATAAAACACTTCGAAAATGCCGATAATTAATATATGTTTAAGAATGAATCTGATTCCCGGAAGATTCTGGTATTCCCTCATGCGCGTGAAAAATTAATAGGATTTCTAAGCAACCTTATACGAGTTTCGCATTCAGTTTCGCTAATTAAATTGAAGCAATTTATTGAGTGACTCCAACAATATATTCATTTATCTCTTCTTTGTCAATTTGCATGATTCGTGTAAAAAGGAAAATATATTAGTTCCCATTCAATAGTGATAATTAATGACAGAAAAAATCAATTTGAAATATCTTATAAATGCTCAAATCTAATGCGCAATTTGTTGTGATTCTCATTCCATCAAATCACAAAATACGCGGTTTGTAGTGATTAGATGAGAATAAAAGCAAAGTACAAATATGTTATCTACTAATGTATTATATCGTAGACTTCATGTAGTTCCATGTGAAAGAAATCCATTTTATTGTAAAAGGATATTTTAATCGCTATATATATGAATATACAAAAATATACATGAATGCCTACACATGAATATTGTTACGACGTATCCTCTTAAATCGAGAGTGTGCGCTGAAGATACAAAAGTGGGTCCAAATTTCTGAATAACTAACGCATTTATTTACAAGTACAGCATAAACAGGAAAAATATACAGTTGAACAGAACTTAAACAGCACTAATTTCCCAAAACAACGGCTACTATTCTCACAACATTGATAAAAGACACAGTTCAATGTAGCTCGTATCTCGTCAACTGCTCTCCAACTAAGTGATGACTCCTTTTATAGACTTTCTATAGAAAATTCTGGAAATCTTTTATATCTCGTAGAACATTGGTTATTTCGAGGTGTTTCTCGAATCCTCGAAAAGTTGCCTACTGTAGCCAAATTGTAGATGCTAAGCCAAATCTGGTAACCCTGCTCCTAGCTTCAATTTCTGGGAACCCTAGACTGAGGTCATGGGAAAGGATGCATTTACGGTTGTTACTCCCTCTGATCTACGAAAGAGACGAATGTAAGGAGATGGAAAATAGACTCCAGAAGAAAGGAAATATTACGCGTTCACAGCAATATAAAATATATGCCTGATTTAGGATAAATTAAGATCAAAAGTCAGCATGATTTATAAAATTTAACTCACGGATTGTATTAAACAGTAAAACTAAATACAAATTTTTCAGTAACTGTCATGATAAAAATTCGATTTATTCAAAATTGAAGATTTGTAACATTGTTAGCGAATTTTATTCACAAACTCTCCTATAGCATCTCTATACACTTTCAAACACCATACAAAGCAAATTTAGATACAATTGGTACAGCACAGAGATATTGATATTAAAATTTCCAAAGGTTCAAAAATAACAAAATAAATAATTCTCGGAACATTTTTTTATTCTTCAGAATTTCTTCTGAAATAAAGTTTTGCCTATACCAAACCTTGCCTAAATCAACCCTAGCCCCACGTCATGGGAAAGAATGGATATGCGTGTGTTTTCACCGTATGGTCTTCGAAAGAGACGAAAGTGGGAGGGGTGAAAGAAATTCTACAGCATTTACAAATTTATAACAATGTAATGTGCAATCTTGTAGGCACGCTGAAATGTACATAAAATTTTAATTGAACACCAAACTAACTAATTAAAATATTTCTTAGGCGTAAACGTAATATTAATAAGTGATAAAATAATTTTTGCTGAATACTCCCGTTGCAGATAATAATATCCATAGACCGGTTTTACACTTATTAATGCACTCCATAAAGAACCTTGCTGCTCCAACCGGGAATCAAACCCTGAATCTCCGAACAGGCCAGCCGACGCTCTACCGTTGAGCTACTGGGACGAAATTGCAAGCTCTTATCGTCGAAGTGGAGTCTGCGTTCTCCACCCTCTAATATCAGATTGACGGGCAACTGGCAATCTGTCTGACCACTTTCTGCTATTTTTATCTCAGGTTAACCTCCTGCTACTACTATTTTTACCCAGGTTAGCATCCTGAGTGTTCGTTATCCTCTCAATTTGAAATCGACGCTCAATCTTCCAAAATCCACTGAATCCGTACTAGTCGTACTACGGTCACTTTTAGACCTTCGACATCTTTGCAGGAACCTACAGGGTTGATTTGTTCGAGCGCCATTGTAAAGAACCCTGCTACCCCAACATTGAATCAAACCCTGTATCTTCAAACTGGACAGCCGACGGTCTACCGTTGAGCTACTAGGAGGAAATTGCAAGCTCTTATCGAAGATGACTCTGCAACTCGTCATCAAGGAAAAGCCAATATCAGCAATGCAACTGGAAATTTGCGATAAGCTAAAATTTTGTAAACTTGTAGGGGAACTGGCAATTTCATTCCTTCTACGATGCTGACTACCTGGAGGATCTAAAATGATGTCCCATAAAACCGATTTTTTTTCATCTGCGCATAAAATCAAATATTGGATATGTCGTACTTTTGGGTATACTGTAAATAATTTATAACAAACTGTCCTAAAGGAATCAGAAAAACTTCTCATAACGTAAATAATTTAGCAAAAAAACTTTCTTCCGTCAATGCTTAGCTCTCGAGTTTGATTTGATTGGTTTATTTCAGTGCTGTTCTGTTATTTTTATATAAACCGGGACCACTTTAACAGGTATTTAAACCGCATGCCCACGGGTTAAGACAAAATCACGATCGAAGAAATCACTTCATTCGGTAAATAAAAAAACAGTCTAAGAATTTTACATGTATTTTAAATTGAATGGTGTCCACAGAGCAAAACAATGTTCCAATATAAGAAATTTACTCATCGAACATGGAACATTTGTTTAACGAAGAACTTTGTGTAAATATTCGATGTAAATATTTTGAAAAGCAAATCCATCTTGACTTCTAATATTTGCTTTCCTTTATTATTTTGTTTCGTGAAACTTCACGAAACGAAATTGAGTTCGAATTTCTGAACAAATAACGCTTTTATTTGAAAGCATCACTAAGCGTAAACAGTAAACGTATGTCACTTGAAAAATTATAGCTATCTTACGAGATCACAAAACCACCGCCAGGAACAATTAAACAAGAAATTAAACAGACAACTAACACAAAACGACCGAATTTGTACTCAAAACACTGATGTGTCTCGCGATTCCATTTGAATCTACGCCAACTTTGTCCAACACCACGATGACTTCCTTATTTATTCACCGCTAGAAATTGTACCAGGCCTTGCTCGGGATTTAAAGGTAAGATTAATTAAATTAATTAAATTCTTCGAAAAGCTTAGTCGTCTGCTGCGCGAACACACGATTACATAACAAAACAAAACAAACTTGAGCACATGAAAGCCCTAAATAAACACCCAACCATACCTTAGACCGCTGCTCGAATACGTGATATGTCTTTGTTCCGGCGCTGGATACATCAGTATTTTCTATTCTAGTTACAACTCGCAATCCAAATAAATACCTACGCACATGACGTGACTTCCTACAGTGCTCTGGATCTATGACCTCTCGATTCCATACCAAGGACATTCTCACCCAATCCCAAAATATCCACTCCCCTAAACAAAATGACTCTGTCCATTTCTTCGTACATTCCGACCTCCGGTGGAATTCAACGAATGCTAAACTCGTTTAAAAAAATCAAAGCCATGCCTCGAAAAAAATTATAATTAATCAACGGATGGGTTTATGGGAAAAAAATTCTGAAGTGGATTATAATATTTTAAGCAGCAGTTAAAAAGGAACATTTGATAGAGCATTAAATTTTATATATCGTAATATAAAAATCGAGACGGTTTAAAATGCACAGAAAGTATATGTAATTTTTTTTAAAATTCGTTAAAATTTGTCTTTTCATAGTATGGACTCCAATCAAAGATTGATTTTGAATGAGAATTTTTCAATCTTTCCGATGATCTCAAGATGGAATCTCTGTGGTAGTATTTTGAGTCGCTGAGGAATCGATTTGTGTGAATATCGCCCAAAATTGTAGTAAATCAGGATACATCATAAAATAAGTTAAAAACTAATTCGATATTAAGAAAACTAACATCAAGGTGCACCTACTCGGGTCCTGAAGTACCTATACTCCAAATTTCATGGTCGTACGACTCTTAGCCCTCACAGCAAAGATCGTCGCATGTGTGACGTTGTGTGTCACGTCGCATGTGTGATCGTCGCATGTGTGACAGTGACGTTGTAGTCACGTGACACCTGGGTCACAATGTGACATCATATTTGTGACTTCTATGCGACGTTACATAGTAGTAACTTTGTAACTTCATTCTGATTATATTCTGTGACGTTTTCACAATTTAATTAACACGTAACAATGTGACGACATTACAATGGCAATTACAATGTGACGTCACAAACAAGTTAATATGCGACGTCACAAACGACCATGAAAATAACCAAAATAACTTCGCTGTGACCTCAATATGGCATTACCGAGACGAACTGCGACGTCCTGTGACGTCCCAAAGTCACAGTGTGAAGTAAATCTTAGGTCACTGTGAAAAGAAATGCTGTTAGGGAGATTTTCTGCTACAGACTGCACACAGAGAGAGAGATATATACACATACATAGACATCTTCCTTTATTAGGTAAGACAGAAATCTCTAGAAAGAGGGCGTATCTTCGAAATAATCAGATAGATCTAAAATGTTCCAGTGGTTTCGGAAACTCGCCAGAAGTCAGCTTTGAAATATTTTTCTACATCTGACGTTAAGGTCACAAATCGTCAAGTCAACAACCAGACAACCAGACTTTCATATAATAGCAATTGTTGATTGTAAAATTGTTTTCACCTTATGGTAAACAAAGCGAGTGAAGCATTTTATATATTCGTAGCAATATGAATCGTCGGAAAGCAAGTCATTTGACCAAAGATAAGCAAACAGTCCAAACAGTTCTCTCTCTCCTGCACTTAGTAATATCAATCTAATTTCCAGTCTCACCGATTTTTACTTTCTATAATAGTCTGATTGAGTGTTATTTCGATTGAGTTGTATAAAATTGGCTTATATACCTTTTGAAAACAGTTGATTCCTTTAATTTTGTTTTATGATCGTCTTATTTCGAGTCTCGTTCATTTATTCCGAACTTCACTGTTATTCACAGTTATTTTTAATTTTTACAGCAATTTTATGAGATATTATTTGAAGTTAATGAACAAAAATAACTTTCTTTTGAAACCGGTTACATTTTTTTTTTGTAAATACTCTTCTTATTTCCAATTTACTGTACTGGTACTTTAAAAGCAGTTTGATTGTAAGTTATTCGAATATAGCTAATACAGCAGCTAATGAAGTCTTTAAAACCTATTGTTCATTCACTTTTGTTATCTGTATAGTTATCTTTCATTAACTTGTATTTTTACAGTATTGTTTTTGTTGAAGATAGTCCATTTAGACCCGAAACAACTTGTATTCCTCTATTCTGTTACTTACTTTATATTATCGCGCGAATTGCAAGTGGTTTTCCTTATTTTTATGATTCTTATGCTTTGAACATGTTTCACTACTATTTAGTCACTATTTTCATGATATTGCTACTTTTTCTCGTTTACAGGGGTGTGTTTATTTCTTCCTCTCTCGTTTATTGCTGTAATATAAAGGTTTTAAATTTTCTCTCGGTTATATTTTAAATCTTATGTCAATTCTTATGTCAATCCCATTTCCTTTGTCTTCCAGTGCGAGGCTGCATTATCAGCCTGTGTGGATATGTTTATGGTTGGGTTTCCATTTCAATAACTAATACCACCCACCAGCTTTGGGTGTTCTAGCTCTATTCAATGGCCGCTTTACCTGTCAAGTCACAGTTGTTTATTCGTCATCTTAGACCCAGACCTTCAAGTCACCAAAGGTGTAAGGTATCTGTTTGGACGGCAGGGAAGTGCCACCAAATTTAGACCGAAACCCAGTGGTGGCGGGATCCAGAGAGACCGTGCCTTCCTTTCACTACCAACAACCTCTCTGAACCACCAACCTCGCATGCCCGTAGTCTGTGTGAACACTGGGACAGTTTCGGCAATGCCGGGAATCCAACTCGGGTCGTCCGAATGCCATCCCCACACTCTAACCACTGGGCTGGCTGTCACCCTACAGTTGTTTCTTAGCATCTAGTAAGAGTACACTGTTTTGATCTGCGGAAGAGAGGTCTCAAAAATCCCGTGAAAAAATATAGTCTTTATTTTCCTATGCCCTGCTTTCTTCAAAGAAGCATTAGAAAATTATCAAATCATGTTATGTTTGCTAAAAGAAAATGACTAATTTTTCTTTATAACTACAAAAATCTCAAGAAACTGTTCTACAGCGCACTGGAATTCATTTTTACAAGTTTAAAATTTATTCCAAAATAGAATGACACTGTATTAAGAAACAGAATGTTGCAGATGCAGAAAAGAAAATTCCAGAAAACATAATTATACATAAAAGAAGAAGACTTGTGTTCAAAATCGGGAAAACCAAATAAATCTTGTCAGGAAACATTTCATCCGTGCGTTAAATTCTCTGTGACATTAAAGAAAATGGCAATATCACGTGATTTGGACAGATATATTTAAGAAATGTTTTGTCTTTTCCGCATACAGAAAGAAAGAAATGAACCACCCATTTTAATCAAAGAAATGTCAGAAGTTTGCATTTGCTGTGGTTTGCCAAATGAAACATATTTTTTAATTTCGCAGCATTTTAAGCAGATAATTTGATGATAACTCACTAATGAAAGAATATGCTATTTTTACACTTTTAAAACTGAACATTTCTTTATTCAATGTACTAAAAATATCTTATGTTCTAACCGATATTTGAAGTAGGGAATCTGATACGCAACTAGGAAAAATAAATACATATATATATATATATATACATATATAATAGAAGTTTGAAAATCCAATGAACGAAATGCATATATATATATATATATATATATATATATATATATATATATATATATATATATATATATATATATATATATATATATATATATATATATATATATATATATATATATACACACATGTATATATATATGCATATAAATATGAAATTGTAAATCCAATGTTAGAATGTAAGTAGTAACTCATAATACACTATTCCAAAAATTTTTCTGCAAAATACAAAGAAATAAAAGAAATTCAAACATAAAGAGGAAATTATAAAGCGCAATGCAGGTCATAAAGACAAAGACAATCAAGAAATTTCAAAGGTGAGGAATGAAAATAGGAAAACAAAAAAATCAAGCAAAAAAGCTTGCACGTGGAAGAGCTTTAGGCTTAAGATAAGTTTATTTCGAAAAAATTCTTGTCAAATCCATTTATCCCTTCGAAATAAACACAAAAATGCTTGTTTCTGAAACACAAGATAAATTTTATCTATTAACTTGTATTATATGGACGACAAGCATATAGATTGGAAAAATAAAAGAAGCATAAATGCCTTAAAATACACTTCATTAGTACAACCATGACGAGCAAAATATGACTAAACCAATGTTGCCATATGCAGAAATGAAAAGATGTGATTTGCTGTTGCCAAAGAGAGTAATAAAACCGTACAGCGTAAAAGCAATAAAATGAGATATTCTACAGTTAAAGCTACAAGATAAAAAGATGAAAATATAATAAATTCCAAAGAATGTAGATGTACGGCTAAAATAAGATACTAAGGGGAGATAATGAGAATTTTAGGCTAATCGAAACTTTTTAACTATACCATTTACTAAATATGCTGGATATTTATAAAATTTACTGGTAATTTTGAGGTTATTAAAGTGCAAAGCATGAAATTTTTTATCTGATAATCTATAAATTCTAAAAAGTTGATTAAGTATAATATTTCTAAACAATTGAATCGAGTTGCAAGAATTAAAAGGTAATAATTTATTAATATTAAATTTAAAAAAATCTTTTTTATCATATAAATTATTAACTATCCCATTAGTAGGTTCTATAATTGGATTTAAATCCAAATAATAAATATTATTACTAATAGTAGTTTCATCAGGTATTAATTCCAAATTATCCGGATAGAAATCTATATCTATGACATAGTTATCAGTAAATACAAGACAAATCAGATCATCTGCATATCTGTAAATTTTATAATCTGTTGAAATAAAGAATTTTTCATATTGATATAGGTATAAATTAGCTAACATACTGCTACTTCAGCCACCTTGTGGGATACCTGAGACTTGTAAGTATAATTTATTACCTTGAAAGATATAATTATTGAAAATAACAAAATGGAGAAGCTTAGGAAAATTGGTAAATTTTGTAATATGAGATTGTTTAGTAATATAAGCATTATATAAAGCTAAAATGACATCATATAGATCAGTGCTCTTAATATTATTAAATAGATCTTTAAAATCAAAAGTTTAAAATCCTATTATTTTACCAAGTGTTTTTAATTTATTTTTTAATTCTTTACTGTTATTAAGAATAATGTAGTTATCACTAGAATCTCGTAAATTAATATATATATGCATATATATATATATATATATATATATATATATATATATATATATATATATATATATATATATATATATATATATATATATATATATATATATATATATATATATTATATATAAATAAATATATATATATATATATATATATATATATATATATATATATATATATATATATATATATATATATATATATATATATATATATATATATATATATATAGTAGAGCATCGGTTATCCGAAACAGTTGGGGACTCGGGTGTTCGGATAATTAATTCCTCGGATAACCGATCATTTACCGATCATTACGTTCCATTGCCATAGGAGCAATATGAAACAAAGAAACAGTGATATTAAACACAAAACTTTTATATATTTTGTATCACATGTCTTACAAATACATACCTTACATAAAGTAGTACATAAAAGTAGGCCTACAGTTTAGGAAAAGAAGTCCAAGATTTTCTTTTGCTTCAGGGTTGAGACTCGTTTTTTTTTTGCTGCTAAATCTCCACGTTTTAAAGAGAGCAATTGGACAGCATCATATTTTTCTACTTGTTCTAACCACTTCATAGCCGTCTCAAGGCAGTGAAAAGCTTCCTCACTGGGTGGTCCTTTTTCAGCACGGTCGTCTTCGCTAGTCTCTTCCTCGTCGTCGCAGGGGTCTTGGTCGTCGATGACACTGGCAATGATTTCATCGTCCGTCAATACATGATAGTCAGGGTCATCGATATCACATTCGAGCCAGATGTTTTCCTGGTCGCATTCTTCAAATCCTGAAGATTCTTTAATCAGCCGAGCCAGTTCTGATACAAATTGGCTGTTTGGTGGTTCTTCAGGTGCAGTGATAGATTCATCTGATGGAAGAAGATTATTCCAAGCTTTTGCTAGTGTAGTGTCCTTGACAGTCGCCCAAGCTTCTGCTGCCATGTACACAGCATCCTTCAAGTTAATTTCAGTGTACACTTGCTGAATTGTTTTTCATATTCTTCCCCGATCGAAACCATACGTAGCAATGCCTTTCTGTAATAACATTTGAAACTTTCAATGACTCACTTGTCCTTCGGTTGGACGACTGAAGTAACGTCGGAAGACCAAGAAACAACTTTAAACTTTCCGTTTTCTCTCCAGTGAAAGTTTTGAGGGATGACTTGGAGCGTTATCAATCAACAACAAAACATTTCCAAAATTCCCAGTCGTAAACTGATGCTTTTTGACTTTAGGGATAAATACAGTGTCATGCCATTCTATAAAAATGCTTGTATCCATCCATGAATTCTTTTGGTTCTTGTAGGTGACCGACAATTTTTTTATTCCCTTAAAGCACCGCACATTTTTAGACTTCCCTATGATTAGCAAAGGTAGCCTGTGTGTTCCAGTAACATTTCCGCATACCATAGCAGTGATGCGTGATTTGCTTGAATTATAACCAGGTGCTGACATTTCATTCTTAGAAACTAGGGATTTTGTTGGCATTTTCTTCCAGTGCAAACCAGTTTCTTCTGCATTGTAGACATTGGATTTTTTTTTAGCCCTCCTTACCAATCATGTTTTTAAAAGACTCTTTCAAATATTCAGCTACTTCAGTATCAGCCGACAGTTTTTCACCCTGGATGTCCAATTCTCCAATTCCATGCCTAGATTTGAAACGTATAAGCCAGCAAGTAGTCGCTTTAAAATCAGCGTTACCCCCTAGTTTCTTGTTCATTTCAAGAGCTTTTTCACAAATAAAAGGGCCACTTACTGGTTGTCCTTGGCTACATACCTTCATGAACTATTTGTAAACTGCAGTGTCTAAATCCTGGTTTTCTGCCATTTTCATCGTCTTTCTGTGCAAACTTCTATCTTCACTGTCAAGTACACTGGCAAATTTTGTAATGGCATCACTATTCTTTTTAATGTCCGATATTGTTGCATTTCCAACTCCATATTCCCGAGCTAAGTTTGATCCACTACCACTATTCTTCAACTGGTCTATTATTTTAAGTTTATCGGAAACACTGAGAACAACGCATTTACGTTTAGTCGCCATTACGAACGCTACAACAACTACAGCGCGATCTGCCACAAGCGAAGGCTCACATGCCACTGACGACGCGAAGTTGGTCGGGAAAGAGGGATATGTGTGTGTGTTGTGTGTGTGTGTGTGTGTCTGTGCGTGTGTGTCTTCCATCTTCATATCTAAAGGCACACAAACTCCGAAATTGTCAATCATAACTATCGTTATGATTAACAATCGTCGATTTTGACACCATAAACAAATTCTAGACCCTCCCAAAATTAGTCCTAATATGACTTTTCACGCAATCCCAATCTTTATATTCGGAGATATTCTATATTCAGAAATGTGTATTTTCAGGGATCAGCTCCATATTGAGAAACTCAATTTGAAGGGCGAAATTTTGTTGATTGACCACAGTATTTCATCAAGCGACGAATATCACATCTCCTTTTTGATAGCGCAAAACCTTCTTCAATACTCATCTTATGGATTTTTTAATGTCAGAATTAATAGACGAATTACGCGAATGATAGAATCAGCGCATTTTAATAACATTCAAATATGTCAAAGTCATGAGATAAGTTCACCGAATATATATTTTAACAATGTCCAACAGTTCTTAAGTTGTTGTAATAACTATCACACTCAACAGAAAATATGCAAATTAGTCTTTTTACGTAAAGCTACGTCTTATAGTAATTAGCATCACATAATTTTATTATTTATTATATATTTATTATAAATTTTTATATATTTATTATTTCTAATATAAATATTTTAATATCATAAATTATCACATAATTTTGAGACCGATTTCATCTCTCATTAACTACGAAACCATCAATCAATAATAGTAGTAATTCATACTACATCATTAGTGTGATACAGTGGTCTTAAAAGGTGTTTAAAAGTTTTGTTAATAAATTACAAGGTGACAAAAAAAGCACCAGACTTCGACAAGAAGGCCCCAAACTTGCAAACTTGAATTACAAACTTGCAAACTGGTATAACTGGCATTGCGATTGCGTTATGGAGATGTTGTTACGTGATCATTATGATCAGATGATCATTACGTGATGGAAACATTGTGAGAAGCTGATCTACCAATAATGAAGTTGGTGATACGATTGTGTGTGTGAAAGTGTGAAAGATGTTTAAAGATGAAATAGATGGCTTATATAGTCCAATTTATAACAATGCAAGTTTCGACCCTTTAGTCATTTCTTAACTTTTTGATACAGTTGCAGAATTACGTTGATTACGTTGCAACATTCCTACACATGTTATAAAAAGTTTTATTTAAACTTTATTGAAACTTATTTTATTAAAACTGGGTAAAAATATATGTCCGTTATATTAAATAAAGATTAAATATAAATTAATATAACTTTTTTAAATAAGTCATTTCTTTCAACTAATGTACGATCCCTAAAATCGTCGTGATGATGAATATTTTAACATAGCGAAAGAACTACTGGCAAGAAACAGCTGAAATTCTAAATACTCAAATAAAATGTCTTTGTGAATCAATTTCCATCAAAATATGTCTATGTTTTCATTCATATTTTTCTAATATTAACTTCATAATCCACATTCCATACGAAAAAGTACTTAAAATCATAAAAATCACGAAATTGTATTTGGGGTGCTTAATAATAACATAATACAAAACATCAGCGTGAGAAGATAATTATTACAAGAGATATGAATAAAAATTTGAGAAACTAATTAAACAAAAATACTCACTAAAATACTCATAAGTCGGAAACGCTCATTTGGATGACTTAAAAATCGGTATCGGAAACTAAATTTTGCTCTAGATTCGAAATACATTGCCAAACTTGGGTTTTGACATTAGGAATTACAAAATTTACGCGCATTTTAATATGAAGACGGCGCATTATGCAAATTTTAAGCAATAGAATTTGTAGAGTACGTTATTCCAAATCGAATGGTATCTCTAAATTTGCTCTGAGATGAAAGAGGCGTGAATGACTGGAAGTGAAGTTTTTCATTTCCTCAGCTGTACTTAACTTTTACATAACAGCCCCAGTCATGTTTAAGACACCCAGGCCTCTTAACAGAAATTAAATTGAAAATCTTGGCAATTATGTTCAATTGTAGAAAGTTAGTGTTATTCAGAAAATATCCGCAAGATGCAATTTTGAATAGCCAGGACATGTATCAATTGTATATATGTAGCCACGCCCACATTTGTCCACCCCTCCCCCACATGCCCTTTTTCTTGCATTCGCAGTTTTCTTGGACATTTAAATAATATGTATTTGCAATAAATATGAAACAGAGTGAGTAAATATTTAAGTTGAGGATTTGCTACCTAATCACTATTTCCGTAGGTGTTAAAATTGCCAAGCATAAATACGGAAATTAAAATAACTTATATTGGCATAATCATATTGGCACTAATTCTACCATTTCCAGTCAAAATATTATTTTATTTTATTTTCAGATCGGCAAGTCATAGGTATTTTATTCCGACTGCAGCCATTTGAATTATCCTTAGTTAAACCCAAGACGAATAGCATTATTCTATCTTCCACACAATGGGGAAATTTGAAAGTGATATATTTTTGCGTATAATCCATATACACCGATAATATTTTAAAAGTTTTTTCTATAATAAAAGTTTCTGTTATTCTTTGCAGTTTTTAATAAAAACTTAACAATCCAGCAAACTGCGGCGTATAAGGCAGCAGTCAATTGAATTAAATAAAACAAAACATTCGTGGACTCCCTCTGCGCAGAATACTATATATTAGACTGTATTGCTCTTATTACCGAGCAAATAGTTCTGGAGATCGGCAGCAAGAGAATATCACTACAGGGTCTAGAAGGAATAGTGTGCCGACCGAGGCAAAAAACAGTTTCCCTAAAAACAGCCTCCGCCAGACGGCGTTGATCTCGAATAAGCGGTCTAAAGCGGTAGAGTTAACATTGAAACTAATGGGAAATTAATGCAAATGAAATGACCGATATCTTTGAAAATAATTGATGAATTCGTGTGAAATTTGGAATAATTATTGCAAGTGGTATACACAAAAAGTCATTTGATTTTCAGAGAGATTGAGCTAGGGATATATTCGTATTTTTAAGTTTTATTTAACTTTATCTGTGGTCGTTCAAACATTTGAGATCCAAAATAATCAATTTCATTCATCACAGTAACGTGAAATTCGGTATGACGCTTTCTCTTGTGGTACATCTCAGTTCTTTCGATTTTGAAGCTTATCGGACTAGCCCGTCCTGGGCCCGCCATAGGACTTTACTTGTTTTGGGTATAACTCGAGAACAGGTGTATCTAAAAGTTCGAAGTTTAGCATATCCTTGTCATTTGCTGAATATTTTAACTCTTTGGATTAAAAATCTTATCGATTTAGCCCGTCCTGAGCCCAACAAGAGGAACATATCGTTTTTTCGAGAATAATTCAAAACTCGGAGCATCTAGAATGTCTAAATTTAATATATCATTGTCCTTTGTGGTATATTGTATTTCATCGCTTTTCGAACCTTATCGGGCTAGCCCGTCTTGACCCGCCATAGAAAATTACTCGCTTTTTGAATAACTCAATCAAACGGAGTTGCTAAAAAATGTAAATTTAGTATATCATTTCCTTTTGGATGGATTTTAATTTAGATTTTGAACCCCCTCTGTGTAGCCCGTCTTGAGCCCACCAAGAGGGATATATTGTTTTTTGAGAATAACTTAAAATTCGGAGCATCTAGAATGTTTAAATTTAATATATCATTGTCCTTTGTGGTATATTATATTTCATCGCATTTCGAACCTTATCGGGCTAGTCCGTCTTGGTCCGCCATAGAAATTTACTCACTTTTCAAGAATAACTCGATCAAACGGAGTAACTAAAAAATGTAAGTTTAGTATATCATTTCCTTTTGGATGGATTTTAACTTAGATTTTGAACCCCATCGGGCTAACCCGTTTTAGGTCCGCTGAAGAATGCAATCGTTTTTTAAGAATAACTCGAGAACCGCAATAGCTAAAAATTCCAGTTTAACATGTCGTTGGCTTTTTTGGTATATTTAAGTTTCTACGGATTTGAACTTTATCGGAGGTAGCCCGTCCTGGGTCCGACAAGAATGGACCCGTTTTTTTAGAATAACTTAAAAATCGGGACAACTAGAAAATATAAATTTAGTACATCCTTATCTTTTGGGGAATATTTTAATTCCTTCGATTTTGAAGCGTATCGGGCGAACCCGTTTTGGGCCCGCCTCAGAAATTCACTTTTTGGGGGGAATACTCTATAATCGGAGTATCTAAAAGTTCCAAGTTTAGAATGTCGTTGTCATTTGCGGTATATCTTAGCTCATTGGATTTAAAACCTTAATGGGCTGGCCCGATCTGTGTAAACCCACATTCGATCATCGACCTCCCTTATCCTAGATCTTGACTATGCTTATATATATGAGAATTAAATAATGCAAAACCCGTCATTAGCAAAATGCAACTCACAAACCACAGAGTTTTTGTTTAGAACTTCATCTGCACGAGTAATTAACTTTGTCCATTTAGCTCTCAGTTCATCGTTGTCCGGAGCTTTATATAGAGAATATTTGCCTCTGAAATTCTTGTAACCTGTTTTGCATTCAGGTACGAAGCAGTGTCTGTCATTCACTTTCTTTTTAGAATTTGAGGACATGCTTCTTCGACTATAAAAACTATTAAATATGTTGATAGATCTATTAAAAAACTGATATAATATGGCTATAAAAACAGCCATTTTTAATCCAAATATAGAAATAAAAATATAGATTTTCAACGTCAATTACAACTTCGAACATCAACGTCAAACATCAAATGAGTGAAAGCTTGCTGCTTATAGTTTCGAAAAATATATCCTTCTGAGTGTGTCCATCCTGTCCAATCTTAGAACGAAAAAGAATAGTGTACATGTGACGGTAAAAACAGATTCGATCTCAGATGACCAATGTGCTAATGAGATACTTCCTATTGTATCTAGAGGCCACCCTAAAGGCAGTACAAAATGTCCTTTCCTGGTGTTCTACCCATTTCCAGAGCCCAAGCTGATTTGCGGATCTTTTGAGCATTGTTCGTGTTGTGGACAATGTAAGACATGTGGCAATTTGCGGAAACGTATGTAAAGGAGACGCGGCTGTCGAAATAAAATAGCGGTCGATTACATGTCCACTCTCAATCCAAATTCTTATCAGCGCTATCTTTCACCGTACAAAGAGACCGCACTTGTAGGCAGCCCCCACCTTGTTCTAATGTTCAAGCGGCAATGGTGTTTCATGTTTTTCTTCCAAATTCACAAGGCCACCGACAGGCATTTTTCCCAGTAGCCGAACATATGAGATAAAACAAAATATCTGCTAGACATTCTAATACATTCTCTTTTTAGGTTTACATGGTAATATGTGTCAAAATGCAAAACAAAAGTTTGCTTTTAAAGCATTCGTTCAAGTTATTCATATAATGCTTTTAAAAATTATTGAAAATTTTCAATTTCAAGTAAACAAAATCTATACGTGCGGTCCAAATTTCTGCTAAAGAAATACAATTATCTTCGTAAAAAGCAGAATACAACTCAAAATACTAATACTGACCAGTTTCGAAGGCATAAAACCTTCATCGTCAGATCTCACAGAACCGCAACCTTCACTCGTACTCCCAGTGCACTGACCCAACATCCGTGGACAAATTTCGCACTTCTTAGCTCATTTGCATAAGGATGTAACTATGTATCTAGGAAAAAAGGGGGTCGACGATTGAATGGAGCTTATAGTACAAAATTATTTTTTTTTAATATGGACAAGTTTGAAAACTAATGTAATTGTTCGGCAAATGAGGTTTTTTAAAACACATCCTATCTCCCATGCCTAAGCCACTAATTATAATTATATATACGCCAAAAATATTAAATTCTTCCCGAAAAAGAATTAATATACTAAATTTGGATTTTCTATCTGCTCCAGTTTTCGGGTTATTCTAAAAAAATGCGTATATTCCTATGGCAGACCCAGCACGAGCTAGCTGAATGAAGTTTAAAGTCGGAAAAAAATGAAATATATCACAAAAAGCTCTAACATGCTAAACTTGGAATTTTTAGCTACCCCGGTTCTCGAGTTATTCATCAAACACGATCGCATTCCTAAGACGGACTCAAGACAGACTAGCCCGATGAGTTTCAAATTATAAATTATGATAAACCCCAAAAGAAATTGATATACTAAATTTAGATTTTTTAGCTGCTCCGATTTACGCGTTATTCTCGAAAAATGAGTACATTATCATTATGTCGGGCCCAAGATGGGCGAGTCTGATAAGGTTCAAAATCCAAAGAAATAAAATATACCCTAAAAAACAATGATATACTAAATTTAGATATTCTAGCTGCTACAGTTTTGGAGTTATTTTTGAAAAACGAGTACATTATTTTTGTTTTGACCGGAACGGGCTAGCCCGATCAGGTTTAAAATCCAATGAGCTTAGACATACCGCAAATGACAACGACATTCAAAATTTGAAACTTTTATATACTCCAGCTTTAGAGTTATTCCACCCAAAAAGTGAATTTCTAAGGCGGGCCCAAAACGGGTCGGCCCGATACGGTTCAAAAACAAAGGAATTAAAATAATCCCCAAAAGATAAGGATGTACTAAATTTATATTTTCTAGTTTCCCCGATTTTCCAGGTATTCTAAAAAACAGGTCCATTCCTGTGTCGGGTCCAGGACGGACTACCCCGATAAAGTTCAAATGCGAAGAAACTTAGATATACCCCAAAAGCCAACGACATGTTAAATTTGGAATTTTTAGTTACTTCGGTTCTCGAGTTATTTTTTCAAAAACGAATGCATTCTTCGGAGGATCCAAGACGGGCTAGCCCGACGAAGTTCAAAATCTAAATTAAAATCCGTCCAACCGGAAATGATATACTAAATTTACATTTTTTAGCCACTCCGATTGATCGAGATATTTTTTAAAAGCGAGTAAATTTCTATGACGGGCCAAGACGGACTAATCCGATACGGTTCGAAATGCGATGAAATGTAATATACCCCAAAGGACAACGACATATTAAATGTATACATTCTAGATGCCCCGAATTTTTAGCTATTCTCAAAAAACGATATATTCCTTTTGTTGGGCTCAAGACGGGCTAGACCGATAAGATTTTTCATCCAAAGAGTTAAAATATACAGCAAATGGCAAGGATATTCTAAACTTCGAAGTTTTAGATACACCTGCTCTTGAGTTATACTGCGAAAACGGGTGAGTTTCTAAGGCGGGCTAAAGACGGGCTAACCCGGTACGGTTGAAAATTGAAAGAATTAAAATACACCCCAAAAGAAAACGATATATTAAATTTAGATTTCCAGCGTTCTCTGATTTTCGAGTTATTTTCTAAAACCAGGTAAAGTCCTATGGCGGACCCAGGACGGGCTAGCCCGATAAGCTTCAAAATCGAAAGAATTGAAATGTACCACAAGAGGAAACGTCAGAACGAATTTCACGTTACTGTGATAAATGAACCTGATTATTTTGGACCTCAACGATTTATTTGAACGAACACCAGATCAAGTTAAATAAAATTTTAAAAATACGAATATATCCCTAGCTCAATCTCTCTGAAAATCAAATGACTTTTTGTGAATCTTACTTACAATAATCACCCCAAATTTCACACAAATTCTTCATTTATTTCGAAAGATATCGGTCATTTTATTTGCAATAAATTCCCATTAGTTTCAATGTTAACTCCTCCGCTTTAGACCGCTTATTCGAAACCAACGCCGTCTGGCGGAGGCGACTTTTCAGGAACATCTCCCAGCATTGGGAGGTATAGGCGGTCGGCAGACTATTAGTTCTAGACACTGTAATATCAGTATCGCTAAAATCTATCCTCGCACACAAACAGAAAAGCCATGATGAATAATAATTGTTCAAGTATTGTTTGCAACATGACAATAAATGTAACACAAACAAAAAAGTCACGATGAATAATAATGGTTCGAGTATTGTTTGCAATATGACAATAAATGTAACACAAACAAAAAAATCACGATGAATAATTGTTCGAGTATAGTTTGCAATATGACAATAAATGTAACACAAACAAAAAAGTCACGATGAATAATAATTGTTCAAGTATTGTTTGCAATATGACAATAAATGTAACACAAACAAAAAAGTCAAGATGAATAATAATTGTTCAAGTATTGTTTGCAATATGACAATATGACAATAAATATAAACAACAAAAACAGCCAACGCGGTGGTCGAGCGATCAAGGCAGGCGTTTCCGAATGATCGCTCGGTTGCCGGGTTCTGGGTTTGAGTCCCACCTGTGGGCATGGATATTGTGATGTTGAGGTTAAGTCAGTCTTCTGCCCTTGTGGAGCCTCGTCTCAAATAAAGCTGTATACTACACTTCGCCATGGACCAGGGGTCTTTGGACATGGTGTAAAGCTTTCCTACACCAAGGGGGGTTTGTAACAACAACAAAAACAGACCGAACATTCTTTCGAGTTCTTTTCTTTCATTATAATATCCATTGGTGTAAATAAATTTAAAATGAATCTAATATCCACCTTCGTTTTCAGTATATGATATCGTACGCAACATAGAGCGCCAGAATTCTCCATTGTTGTGAATAAGTAAGAAATGAGTCCATTATCCTGCTTCGTTGTTAGTGTCTGATGCCGTACGTTAGGTAGAACTCCAGAATAATGTTCGATATATATAAAAATATAAAAATAAATTTCAGAATTTCCTTTAAAATATTGTTTTAGGTACTCTCGAGCATCATTTTGCTATCATGTTTTAGAGGGATATACGTCTGTCTGTCTGTAGTCAATTTCTTGTGTAAATGATGGCTGCTACAAATATTAATGAATTTTCACGAAACTTTATATCCGGCTTTATTTTCAAAAAAATCGAGAACTAAATAGAATTGTTTTAAATTCGAGCTAAAACTTCGAAATTTATTCCACATTTTATATTCTCTTAACATGGCAGCATAGGAGGAAATTTGGCATAATTATGCATAAATGGTGTTATTTATGAATAAATGATCATGAAACTTAACAGTTTCAAACATTTTGGTGAAAAATAGTCGCGATACGATTTTCGTGTTCGTGACGTCATTGACTTCCCCGGGTAGGGGAGGACCAAGTTACCCACCAAAGGGGAGCATTGTCGAACTTGGTATCAATCGTAAGATTTTTTTCAAGCCCTTTAAAATGAAGGATAACATGCTATAATTGTAATCATTTGGACCAATAATAGATATTTTTCTTTAATTTTTCTTGAAAATTTGCAAATAAATAAATCACAAGCTACTGCAAAATAAATTTTGGTATAAAAAAGTCGGGTTGGCCTCACTTTAGTTAATTTTACAAATTGTCACCAATGAATATAAAAGTCATGTGTATAGCTCTTCTTCTGTTTTACCTTTTCCTACAGACATAATATTTCTATTGTATTTGATATTTAACACTAGAACAAATTACCCGCCTTTGCCCAGGTCGTAAATAAGCGTTCGTTAATATTCAATTCACCAAGCACGTTATCCGCAAAGCAAAATAAAAAAATGCATGCTCTCCTCAAAAATAAATAAATAAATATATAAATAAAATTATTAAAACCTATCTCCGAAAGATTCTTCCCGTATACCAAGAACCCGCCCCTTATGCGCAACTCGCTAACTTCTCTTTAAAATGGATCTAATCCAGAAAGAGGTAACAAAGAATTACCGTTGAAGTGCAAACGGTTCATTGTGATGACTGAAGGCGATTACTTAAAAAAACTACAAAAATTAAAATTACATACGAAATTGAAAATATATATATATATATTTAGAATGATGGTATATATGGGAAGTTTCGGAAATTATAGAAATTATAGAATTACGCTAATCTTAGCTTTTCGGATGCGACGATATATATGGAACGATCTAGATCACATTAAAAAATGTAAATTTCGATGCATGTAAAAAAAATTAATAAATGTGAAAAAATGATCTCACGGATTCGGTTCAAACATTGTTGGAAAAAATGTTCTTCGACCTTTCCTATGGTGTTCAGATAGAACTGTGATAATATTTTAGGTCGCTAAGGAATCAATTTTAGTGAATATAGACAAAAATCGTTGCAAATCGTGATAAATTAATTAATTAACTAAAAATATATAATTCGAAATTTAAATATATACCGCCGAAGTGCATCTATTTCGATCCTGAAGTACCTGTATACCAAATTTTACAATCGCACGACCCTTAACATATATCGCTACAGACTGCAGACAAACAGAAATTTTCTTTATTATGTAAGATAAAGTAATGAAAATTGGGCATAGAAGACCCAATAAGGAAAATCTAATTATATCTCAAATACGAACAGCAGTATAAATAAAATAATGATATAATACATTACTTTGTTAAATTTATTCTGCTATGGGATTAATTTATTGATAATTTCATTTCATTCCTCTGCAAAATAAACAAGAAAGTTCAATTATACATAAAGCATTGACTATGAAACACTTTCCAACTGCAATTCAATTTTATTTAAACATCTCTAAAATGCGAAACATTCAGCGGTAATGTTTTTAAAATTATCACAATAATACAATAATTTATTATATTTGAAAACTCCGTCGAAAAAAATGAACGTTATTCAAATGACGTCATTGAAATATAAATTGCCTGGCTTGCTATGAAAAAGCAGCAAAAATTTCATTCATTAACATTTATTCTATTCCTTTCATTCATCACAATACTACAATAATTTATTTTACTAAAAACTTAAAACCATGGAGGTAAAAATAATTTAACGCTTTGCTTAAAACTTCACCGAAAAAGTCTGCTATAAAATCGTCTGTTCTCTATGTATCAATGACCGTTTCATTCAACTATATTGCAGACTTCAACGCTAAATAATTTTATGTTAAAGAAATTCAGGAATTCTTATACAACTCATCTTATAGCTTGATGTGTTTACAATATCTATAATTATAGCTTGATGTGTTTACAATATCTATAAGTAAAAATTAGGCTTCCTTGTAGAAATAATCAAACATTAATGATCATTTAAACTCAAATACATTGTAATTACGTTGTTTCAGAACATTGATGCACAGAAATTAAGCAAAAACAGAGCCGTTTTAGGACGGATACAACACCAAATATGAATTAAAGAGAACTTTAAAAATCACGATTTTGACCCAAGATGGATACCATATTTTATTTTGAAGTAGGTCACGTGATTCCTTTATATAATGGTCACGTGATCTCTTCATATAAAGGGTGTCATTATTATTTTAATTTTTATTTAAAAACTACTGAATATATTTTGTTGAATTTTCTTTTATATATTTTATGTGATAATTTGAATATTTCCTAAAACTTTCAAAGCAATTTGTGAATACTAAATTCACTTAAAAAATGTTTGAAGAATTAGGTCCCATAGGGTTCAATGTATTTTAATTTTTCAACCCGGGTTCTATCCAAAACTGATTGGGTGATATTATTCATTGATACTATTCATTGGGTGATATTATTCATTGGGTGATATTATTCCCATAGGTCCGACAGGCCGTCTGAACAACATACTAAAATTTCATTTTGATAAAGTCATTTTTACGGCAGTTATCGTGCTAATGGGCAGACAGACAGACAGAATGAATGAACAAAGTCATAAACACTTTTCAACTATATTGTAAAGTGTTAATAAAATATGAAGTAATGTTAATCATATCTGCATCATAAGTTTGTGGAACAGATGGCCTTATGGAACATTTGTTTTTCTTTCTCTTTTGTATGATACTTTTCCTGCCTGCGCTTATATGAGTTTAAATGCAAAAGTTTGCCCATTATTCTGCTCTCTATGTTTTATTTAAGAAACTGAGTATTTTGGATTTTTCTTAACTTCAAGAACCGGTAGTGGTGAAATTTCATTAATGGTCACCTGAAGTCCATAAAGTAAAGATTTTACTATCACCTCTTTAGGGGAAGATCAGATTGAACTCACACGAAGTATATTTATAGGGTACTTTTCCTTGTCCTTTCGACCCAGTCCTATTTGCTGGTTCTTTATACCTAGTATCTTTTACCTAGTTCTATTTGCCTGGATCTAGTCCTTTATATCTAGTCCTTTCTTCTTGGGGTGGCAGTTTTGTAGTTTGCTACATTTCAACGAAAGTTTTTGTATATTAGATAATAATTCAAGTTTGGTCAAGTAAATTTTATAAACTGTATTTTTTATTCAAATACTCATAATCACTCAAAAACTGCTATAATAATAACACAATAAATGAAAACTTCGTAAATGCAGCACAAATACAAATAAACGGATCTACTAGTTTCAACGACGAAAAATAACCTTTTTCTTCAGGACCGACAAAAAGAGCGACTTCACTTACTCAAGTCAGGTCGGCAACTGAAGATTTCACACGTGACTAAAGGTAGGAGGAGAAAAGATGTTGCCAATGCCGAGAAAATAAGTGAAATTAGAGAAAACCTTATACAGCTGCAGGAAACAACAAATATACAAAATCATAGAGGAAAACAAGAAGAAAAGAAGACGGTACTGGATTGCTGTGCTGATAGAAACTGCGGAATCGACAAAAAACCTGCAAAAAGCAGTAACGTAAGAAACCTAAAACGTTTAAACCAGTTGTAAAAGATGAGTAGAAAGAGTTGGAAATGTCAGGGAACCAATTAGAAAAAAACAGTAAAAAATGAAATTCAAATATTAATTAATCTACTGGATTCGGAGGCCATATAATTTGAGTATAACTTTTTCCATTCCGTTTTTTTTTCTTTTTCTGTTTATTTTTCTACTTTTTCCAAATTTTAGTTTTTGTTTTTGCTTGTTTATTTTGACAAAATTAACTCATATCGCCTTTGAAATTAGTTAGTTTATTCATATTTGAATTTCATTTTCTCTTGTTTGTTTTAATTGGTTACCTGCCGTTTCCATTACTTTCTATTTATATTTTACAGCTGGATTAAGCAGTTTCTGTAGTTACTGTTTTCTATTGTTACTGCTGAAGTTTCTATAGTTACTGCTTTTGCAGGTTTTCTCTCTTTTCTGTTGTTTTTATTCTTTCTGCTATCAGTTCTCTTGCCACCTTATTTTATCCTTTCTTTCCTATATGGTTTTATCCATTCGTTTTCTCCTGACTGTGTGTCTCCTTTCATTTCTTTCCTTTGCGTTGGCGACTTCCTTTCTCCTACCTTCAGCCAGGTGTGCTATCGTAAGTTGCCGACCTGATTTGAGTAATTGAAGTCTCTCCTATCGGTCCTGAAGAAGAGGACTGTTATTTTCCTTTGAAACTAGTAGACTAGTTTATTTTTGTATTCATGCTGTATTTACGAAATGTTTATTTATAATTTTTATTGTTTATTAATGCTACGACTTTTGAAAAAAAAAACGACAACCAAAATATATTTAAGTAAGAAAAAAGACCAGAAAGTCCTGAAACTTCTGTATCACTAGATCTCTTTTCCTCAAACTCCTTGTTTTCTTCACACCCCTTGACTTGCACGTATTCTTGGACAATTTCAATCTCTTATTCTCACCGAAAATTAAATTTAACAAAATTAATTAAAGATGTTGAGACATGTATTAATGAAGAACTTCCCTTTTAACTTGTTCTCACAAATTCATTCCTTGCGCCAATCCAAAAAAGGGTTTTTATTTAGTTCTTCATTATGTCAAGGATCCAATTACAATTTAATTAAGATTCTAAAATATCACTGATTGAATTTTTAATTTTTACCGACACGAACAAAGAAATTTCAAAAATATTTCATTATTAAGAGAAGTGTAAGAGAGGAAGAAAGTTTAAATTAAAAAAGAATGAATTTGATGCAATTAATTTAAATCTTCTTTAAAGATTAATATACCACGAAAGAGGTCGTTTTATATTTAGTCAAAGGGAACTTCTTATAACAAAAGAAACTCTTACATGAGTACATAACTCCTCAATACAAATCCTTTTTACTTGCAATAAAAGAAGCAGACACAATAAAAGAATTGACCCCCTCCCCCAGGAGGGGGGAAGGGGTCAATTTTGGTATCATTGTATAGCTTTTCTAAAAATATTGAATACGTGTTTTTTTTTATTTTTTGATCCGAAGTGTATTTCTCGAGATATTACGCCGTTCCGGAACTTTCTGGACCCCTGTATATATATATAGTTGAGTATAGGGAAAGTATTCAAATTCAGGTTTTCGCCGGAAGAATGCGTTTCAAGCATCCATGAACACGAATGAACGTTTTTGAAGTGATATCTGTGTGCTGTATGTTAGTGTACATGTGTGTATTTTAGTAGACATGTATGTTAGTATATATGTGCGCTTGTGCGTGCGTGTATTTTTGTATGAATGTATATATGTTAATGTGTGTGTGTTTGTATCCAAGAGTCTAATGAAACGTTTAATAAAAATTTAGTGCGATTATTACATTTAATTACTACTGGAACGCTATAGATTTTAAACACAATCAAATGTTCAAAAGACTCCCCACACTCAAATTTTTGAATAATTATTTGAAAAAAATTATTAAAATGTCAATACTTTCACTACTGATAAATAACTAATCATTCCAAATGAAATTTTTCACCTGAAAATGCATGGCATAAACATACATAAAAATTAAAATTACATAAAAATTAAAATGTAGTATGTATCATCAAATCGGATCGTCAATCGGATCCTCGTGTCCCTCTAGATCCACGTGAATCTAGTTCTTTCCATTCACGGGAGGGGATACTTTTTGTAATAGTTTTATATTTTGATGCAAAAATTTGCTATTAGTCATTTATTTTACTGGATATGAGCTAAATATTTACTACATTTTGGTAAGGATTTCGCATGTAAGTTTCATTAAGTCACTTTGCTTGGGCAAATAATTGTCCAGAAATGCCCAATTTCAATTTATGTGATGTTAATTCAATGCCAAAAATATTGTGCTGCAAATTTTCTACAGAATAATTTTTCTACGAATGAAATAAAATTATTGATTTATGTAGAGAGAGTCATATGCTGCCCACATCAGATTTATCTTCATTCTACCAATAATATCTTAAAATCACCACGATAATCGCCTCATAAACCATTAATTAATTTAGAATTCTACCCCAATATCCAATGCTTAATCCGAAAATGGAAACTTAATCCTTTAATGTAGGATTTTATCGTAGCCACTTAAGTGATTATATTTTACCACCGCGTGAGTGTACGCCATGACCGTGCGGCTGCAATTTTAATGCGCACTAGATATGTGGGTGTGCTTTCCAGCAATTTATTTTGGCATTTAAAGATTACAACGATAAGCATGGGTGAATAGCTATGGAGGTTTTAGTGAAAGATATAACCTTAAAGTGGGCTTGAAAACTGTAATTGGTTGTGTTTTATTTATTTTGGGGGTATTCTTACAATTTTTGTAAAATCTGAGTAAAACGGAATTTGCTTTAGACGGAATTCTGACTAATGAAGCTGTCTATTAATCAACATGACGGACACTGTAAAAATCATTGCTGCCCCAACCGGGAATCAAACCCTGGACGACGACTGGCCAGTCAACGCTCTACCCTTGAGCTACTGGAGCGAAAATTCCAAACTCTTACCGTCGGCGTGGACTCTGTGTTCTACACTCTTTATCAGATTGGCGAGCAACTGACAATCTGACTGACCACCTCCTGCTACTTTCACCACAGGTTAGCCACTTGATATTTTTACCTCAGGTTTGCCTCCTGATATTTTTACCTCAGGTTAGCCTCTTGATATTTTTATCTCAGGTTTGCCTCCTGATATTTTTACCTCAAGTTAGCCTCCTGATATTTTTACATCAGGTTAGGCTTCTGCTATTACTATCTGTACCCAGTTAAGTATCCTGCGTGGTCGTCATCTTCTCAATTTGAAATCGGCGCTCAATCTTCCAGAGTCCACTGAATCAATACTAGGGTCACTTTCAGACCTCCGACATCTTTGCACTAACCTATAGGGCTGATTTGTTCGGGCGCCATTGTCAATAGCCTTGCTTCTCCAACCTGGAATCGAACCCTGGATCTCCGAATTGGCCATCCGACGCTCAACCATTGAGCTACTGGGACGACATTTCAAGCTCTTATCGTCGAAGTTGACTCTGCAACACACACACAACACCGACAGATTTATATAAATTATTCCACCTAAAATTTCAGTGACGTTGCACCCTAAGTACTGTAGTCAATCAGTGATTTTGGAATGATATCTTGGGGCTAGTTAATAGGGCCGAGTTCAGGAAAGCTATCCTGAGCTCAAGAAAAGATGGAAAAACTAGGGTGCTGAAGTTCAAGACTTGAAGAGAAGGATTCCAGAGTTAATATGGCTATAGTCGGATATTATATAAATCGATTGACTTTGATACTGACTCTGCTTGAAAGAGCCTTTCTGCTAAATTTAATGACAGTTATGCTCGGCTGGTTGTTTTGAAAAGTCCACCAGATACTGTAAAAATTTTACTTCATAAGTATTTTATGTTACCACGTGATAGTAAGATTCCTTCTAAAACATCTGTTAAGAACCGTTATTGGCCCATGTTCATTTGATGATTCCAATAATGGTGCGCTGCAACATATCAAGAAGCCAAAGCCCAAGGAGCTGTAGAGGTCAAGCAAATAGTAGGGTTGACAAGGGTTGGTGAGCGACAGCGAGCAGAGGACGGTATCCGCCTATTAATTCTATAATTAATTCATGTTTAGCTTAAAATGTCTGAAAACATTAAAAATAAGGCAACATAGAGTGATCAGAAATGAAATGTTATTTTCAGATCAATTTTCATATTAATAGAACTGTAAAATGCACGTTTTCTTCTGTTTGAACTAATTGAAATAGTTTTCGATAGTCAAAACTTATAGGTGTCACATTATAGGATCACTTGCCATTATTTCGTCAATGAGAAGCGTGTTAGGAAATGGCTAGTATCTTATATTCATGAATATAAACAAAAAAAATATTTGAGTGCATATTCTTTTTGGATAGCCAATGTGCAATACGATATGCCAATGATCGCACAGCACAAGAGCTCATGAGTAACATATCTACCTTGGTGGCTATTTCTCGCTGACTTTCTTGAAGTCTGAGAGCAAAATCTGCAAGGCATGCAAGTACTTATGGAATATGCCAGATAACATGGTAAATCATTTATTAAATAATTATGGCTATACATATTCTTGATTTATTCACGATTTACTGAAATTTTGAACCCTGGCCTTTCCGTTTTTAGATTTGCTCATCATCACATCTGTGAGTGCATTTTTAATGTCCATAAGACGGACTAATTTACAAACATTGTTCGAATAACTCGTTACGTCTATCTGTCATGCATCGGCCTCCCTGTTCTATACCCCTTACATAAAATTATTTTTATCAACTTTGACAAATTTTGTGATCTGTTAATCTTCGTCATACATGATGTTCGAACATGCTGTATCAGCACCACATACAATATATAATGTCTAATATCTGCAAATTCCTCTTCAAAACGAACAAACTTATAAAAGAAAGTAAAACCTGCCGTCTATTGTCAAAACACTGATGGACTCATTTTGCTTTAGAAACTTTTAAGATAATTATAGACTTTGGTATTTCGTCATTTGAATACAACAGCAAAATGTCACCAAAAGCATGTGAGTTTAATTTTATTCTCATTTTCCTAGGAGACCCGGTATTAAATTCAACTCTTCATTCGAAACTGGAATTAAAATCTGTTGACGTTATTAAACATTTCCAGATCAAAGAACAAATATTATTAGAGAAAGATGCATAATACCTATGAGATTGTGAATATTATCTCGTATACACTAACCATACAGACGCGCATTAAAATCTAGTTATTAAAAATTCCTTTGTATCCTAACAAATTCAGATAGATTCATCGTTGCTACAGTTGATAGTTGTCTCTTCAGAGAGTTCAACAGAAATACCAGGCGGTATAAACTCCGCTGAACTAAATATAAACACTGCTCGTACTATACGGTATAAATTAATTTTAGAAATACACATAATGTTTTAAATATGGGATTCCTAACAAAGTTCTTAAGTATCCCAATAACTCTACTTTTCATTGCTTTGCAGAGTATTGTATTGTTTAGTAGAGCCATACAATGTTTAGCGGAGCCTTAAATTGTTTATTGAAATCTTAGATTTCTTCGAGGAGCTTTAAATTACCTTGCAAAATCTTGCATTGTTTATCAAAACCGTACATTACTTAGCAGAGTCTTATATTGCTTCTCGGAGCTTTATTTTGCCGTGCAAAGTCTTGCACAGTTTAGTGAAACCGTACATTGCTTAGCGGAGTCTTATACTCGTACTGCTTCTCTAAGCTTTATATTGTCTTACAAAGTCTTTATTGTTTAGCTTAACCGTACATTACTTAGCGGAGCCTTATACTCATATTTCTTTGTGGAGCTTTATATTGCCTTGCAGAATCTTGCATTGTTTATCAAAACCGTACATTACTTAGCAGAGTCTTATATTGCTTCTCGGAGCTTTATTTTGCCTTACAAAGTCTTGCACTGTTTAGCGAAACCATGCATTACTTAGCGGAGTCTTACACTCGTATTGCTTCGCTGAGCTTTATGTTGCCTTACAAAGTCTTCATTGTTTAGCTTAACCGTACATTGCTTAGCGGAGAGCCTTAAACTCATATTTCTTCGTGGAGCTTTATATTGCCTTCCAAAATCTTGCATTGTTTAGCAAAACCTTATATTGCTTAGCGGAGTCTTATATTCGTATTGCTTCGCGAAGCTTTATATTACCTTGCAAAGTCTTGCACTGTTTAGGGAAACCGTGCATTACTTAGCGGAGTCTTACACTCGTATTGCTTCGCTGAGCTTTATGTTGCCTTACAAAGTCTTCATTGTTTAGCAAAACCGCACATTGCTTATCGGAAACTTATACTCATATTGCTTCGCGAAGCTTTATATTACCTGGCAAAGTCTTGCACTGTTTAGCAAAACCGTGCATTACTTAGCGGAGCCTTACACTCGTATTGCTTCGCTGAGCTTTATATTGCCTTGCAAAATCTTGCACTGTTTAACGAAACCATACATTGCTTAGAGAAGTCTTATACTCGTACTGCTTCGCTAAGCTTTATATTGCCTTACAAAGTCTTCATTGTTTAGCATAACCGTACATTGCTCACCGGAGCCTTATACTCATATTTCTTCGTAGAAATCTTGCATTCTTTAGCAAAACCATACTTAGCAGAGTCTTATACTCGTATTGCTTCGCGAAGCTTTATATTACCTTGCAAAGTCTTGCACTATTTTGCGAAACCATGCATTACTTAGCCGAGTCTTACACTCGTATTACTTCGCTGAGCTTTATATTGCCTTAGAAAGTCTTCATTGTTTAGCTAAACCGTACATTGCTCATCGGAGCCTTATACTCATATTGCTTCGTGGAGCTTTATATTGCCTTGCAAAATCTTGCATTGTTTAGCTAAACAGTACATTGCTTAGCAAAGTCTTATACTCGTATTGCTTCGCGGAGCTTTATATTGACTTCAAAGTTTTGCACTGTTTAGAGAAACCCTACATTGCTTAGCGGAGTCTTATACTCGTATAAGTACCTTTACATTATGGGATGGAGCTTTATATTGGCTTTAATAACACCTCTCCCTTATCTGTGCAATGTATTGCACGGAAAGTACTAGGATATTAAAACGAACATGCATAGCAATATATAGGTAGATAAGAAACATATATATAAATAGATAAGAACCATTATTCTCTTATTAAAGAAAATGTGAAAGAAAATGTATCTATACATTTTAAAGTTTTTCCTCATCGCATATTTTGAGTGTAGAATATTTCCGATTTGTGCCCTTAGCAAAGCAAACATATTGCACAGCACTCAAATATTTAATACTCTTAAAAAACAGAACTCTAATTCTCAAGTGAAACTTTGAAACAGATTTGCGAAAGATATTTGAAATATTATTTCCGAATCAAGAAAAAAATTTAAAAAAAATCTAAAGCATGAATTAAAATAGCAATAGAAATTTGCAACACGCCTTGTGTGCAAAAAAATCTTCTAGGTTTTATTTTTCAATGTTTCATTTAAATTTCTAGATGAAGACTTATAAGATCAAAAGTACTGCAAAAATATTTTTATTTCAAATTTTCACACGTTTTTACTTTGTAAAAAATGCATATAATAATTGGTATATTTTGTTAAGATATTGATTGCAAAAATTATATATTTGTTTTCATAATGTATACATTCAATCAATTTTGGAATCCGTTTGAAATAAAACTGATTATAAAATAATTCATATTTTCAACACTTTGAATTCTGTTGTTGTTGTTGTTGTTTCATATGACCCTTGTTTCTGCAGAGCACGAATATAGGTCCAGTGACGCCAGAGAGAATGACACACAAGACAAGAATACAAAGTTTATTAATACATGCAGACATCACTGACTAAGGTCTGAAGGGTGCAGCTTCTCATTTAACGAGGACCCAAAAGGCGGAAGACTGACTTCATCCTCAGGAAAACAACCATGCCTTACTCGGGATTCGAACCCAAGCCCACTAGGCAGCAGCCGGAGACGCTATCCACTTCACCACCTGGGCGGCCTTTGAATTCTAAAACTATACTTTCCAGAGTGTATAATATATATATATATATATATATATATATATATATGAAATATGTAATAATAAGAATTATGTAAAAATAAAATAAAAAAAATATAAAAAACAATTCAAGTAATATTAACATCCCCATAGAAGCAAATTCACGGCCACAATGCCGATAAGAGAAAAGAACAGCACCGTCCCAAATTCGATGATTAATCAAAACTAAATTCATCTTCAGGTCTGAGTATTTAATTCTAATTAACCCAAACAAATGCCTGTTTCAGATTAAGCAATAGCACATCACTATAAATGCTTAAACTCAGACTACAGGCAACAAAAAATGAAAAAATGAAAATAGGATACATTAAGAAAATTTGTATTACCATGCGGCATGAACCCTTCTTCTTCCACCACGTGTATCGTGATCAACCTCAACAGCTTATTCTAGAAACACCGGAATGAACAAGTCGAAATTCTACCAGGGAGGCAGTACGAACGTCCACGGTAATATATATATATATATATATATATATATATATACACTCTTTTGCAAAAAAACGAAGCACTATGAAGAAAGTGACTGTTTTATTGAAATTAAATATGCGCACAGCTCATACACAGGTAATAAAATGATTACAAAATCAAGGCCGCAGGATCCATGTAAGGTTAGTGTGGCAACTGAATAAACAAGGAACTTAAAGTTGAACTTTTCGATTAATTATCATTAATCTATCATATCTTAACATGGCCGTAAAACCTCGTATTAGTGGACTCATTAATTAAATAGTACATTGCATTATTGTGCCGCTATTAAACCCTCCAATTATTTAACCTCTGCGTGAGTCCCGTAAAGGAATAATTAATAAATATGTTACCAAAAGGATTACACTCATTTAACTTTAACAAAAACACATGTATTACAAACATAAAATACTTATTAAATTCGATTATAATAACTACTGTGCTTACTAATTATGTAGAAAGATAGCATGTGAGACCAGTGATACTACGCCTAAAGTACCTTTATCACCTGATATTATTTGAGGAACACATACCTTCCAATTTGTCTTGTACATTGTCACCGCCACGTCTTTCGCCGAACATATCACCGAAATAACTCGAAGTATTCTTTCACAGACTCGTAATATCAACGATAACTTTGTACTCACGGCGCTCACACCCGAACTTATTTCATTCTCTTAGCATATCAAGTCATCTCTGTAGTATCTGCACAAGTCATAATGTCGCCCGAGCATTAGCACAAGTCTACAAAGTCATAATGTCGAAGTTATCTCTCGATGTCTGCCTCTAGTGTTCTTCTTCGGTCACAGGTTGCGGTTCCCCCTGTCTCGGGGGTGTCATTCCCCCCCCCCCTGCTTTCATTTGCAGCATTGAAAGTGACACAACAAGCCCATTTTCCATTGGTTAATCTTTATCCAATGGCATGGTTCACATCCTCGTAAGGGCCCGCTCGCCCCCCCCCCTTGTTTTGGCGCCCCTAAATTTATGATTTTGTGACCTTTTGGGTTCACGTGTTGTAAAACTCGGCGCCATCCAGACTGGCAGTATTGTTTGCCGTTTTGTACACAATAAATTACTCATATAAACTTGTCCCATCAAAGTGTGAGATCTATTTCTGGTCTCATAGTTAGCAATTGCACATTGGATTTTCAAATCAGTCATTGGTGAACCCCCCCCCTGGTGGCAATGCATGCTTGTATACGTCTAGGTAAGAAGTGATAAAGTTTCCTAATGTCATCCTGCGATACATTCTGCCAGACATTCCTCAATTGTTGCTTCAGATCTACTACATTTCGGGGTGCCCAAATCAGGCGGCCTAGCATGTCCCATACATACTCAATGCCGGGGTGTGGCTACATGCACGGGGGTTTGGGGGTTAACCCCCCCCCACCACCACCACCACCACCACCACACGGTCTCTTATGATTCTACTCAGTTTTTATTCCTTTTATCCCTTTCATATATATTATATATATATACACATACAAACATATATATATATATATATATATATTATCATAACTATCAGGAACCTTACTCCCCATTACGGACATCTGATACCCCTGAAACTTTCAGTAGCATGCTTGCAAATATTTTACAACATAATACTCAGGAATGTTTGCATAGAAATGGAAAAGGTCATCACAAAAACAAATGGTGAAGTCACATGCGACAAAGTCGACAGAACTGCTCATATGGTATGATTTCGAAAGTACCATATACAATACAATTGGCTGGTCATCTTTTTATTTGGCTACAGATATTTGGGTGTCGGTAAACTGAACAAGTACCAACTGTTTGAGTTTGATACTTTAGAAAATTCTCTATTGAAATGTTTCCTACCTTTAAAAAATGACTTTTTCAAATATTTTCTTTGCAGAAATATTTTGCAGGGGAAGAAATTGTCTAAATGCTTATTTTTAACGAAATTTTCCAATATTTTAGATAGAAGACTTAAGTCTCCGGGGATTTGCTACAGAGTAAATCTCATTCCTGGGCTAAAAGCGATTAAATGGGTTTTAAATCCTTTTGCTTCCACTACTGCTATTGAAGTAACTGCGGTATTTCTTAGAACTCTAGATTTCAAGTTTCAACTGAATGGTCCGTAATGTACGACCAAAATCTATTTTTAGAGTAAAGCTTATCTGAAAATTTTTTCTACATAAAAAAACTTCAGTTTTCTCTGTAGTTAAATATAGAATGGAGCTTACTAAAAGCAAAACAATGACTTTGATGTATTTAATGTCAGGTTTAAATTTAATGCCATTTAATGTCAGATTCAGGGTCACCAACAATACAGCATTATTTCATTAAGCTTTCTAGAGAAACATTCATCGAGAATCTACAAACGTAATATTAAATGTATCTTGAAGCAATTTTTAAAAATAATAGCTTAATAAATCCCCATAAGATTTGGTTCAAATAATGATAAAACATGCAAACAATACATGATTTCGCAACGTGTTATTTTGAGGTTACATTTACCAGAAACTTAAGCACTGAAATGTGCAAAGAACTTAAGTCGCATTCGTTTCGAACCACAGATCTTAAAACTAGTCAAACGTCGACCTAACCATTGAGTTACTGGGATAAAATTCTTCGCTTTTGCAGTGAAAGTACGTAAGGATTCGCCACACGATACCCAATCATACGCAGCTGCAAAATGCGACTACAAATCCTCAAACAAATACGGTCGTCAAATGTGGTAGGAATCTCATCCAGCGCCCAACTTGCAAGCGATAGTCCCTAAAAGGCAAACATGATCTTCAAATAGGAAAGGTTTTAGAATAATGCCTAAAGAATGAGTGAAAAGGGGAGAGATTTTATACAAATGGTAAAAATTCCAACCCATAGATCGAGGAATAAATATGCAGTATGGCCAATCGTACATGGCATATCGTATATGGGCCAATCATCTGATAAGAAACCCAAAGCGAACACAGTTTTACAAAAATGTTCATTTATAGGTGTGCTCCACAGAAAAACGTTCGAAAGGGGAGATGATAAAATAGTATGCTTCGGTATGAGATAGAGACTTTAATTTGGTGCACTGGTAGATAGTTCGAAAGGAAGACGTGCACAATTTAAAATTTACAATATTTTCTTCTTTAGGGGATTCCGCACACTAAAATATTTGATTTGTCGAATAAGTGTGAAACGCAAATTATTAAAAAAATGACAATATTCAGTGGTTGCTTATTGCGAGACCTTTGATTTTTAACGGGTATTCGGCTAGTGATATTCGCATCGGCAGATTCATTTGGTGTTTTAGTAAAGTCGTTTGATGTCTTAGGATCATTACATGCTGTAGCAAAGTTCTGTGTGAAGTGTGCAAAGTACCTTTCTGCCCCAACCAGGAACAGAACCCTGGATTTTCTAACTGATCAGCCGACGCACCACTGTTGAGCTACAGGGATGAAATTGGAAGATCGTATCGTTGAAGTGGACTCTGCATTCTCCAATTTATAATGTCAAATTGACAATCGGACTGACGACCTTCTGCTATTGTTACCTCAGGTTAGACTCCTGGTGATATTTTTATCCTCCAGGTTAGCTTGCTGCGTGGTCGTTATACTCTCTATTTGAAATCGCTCTCAGCATTCCAGAGTCCACTGAGTCAGTGCTAGTCGAACTAGGGTCACTTTCAGACCTTCGATATCTTTGCAATAACCTACAGAGTTCATTTGTTTGGACGCCATTGTAAAGAACCTTGCTGCCCTACCAGGAAATCGAACCCTGAATTTTTGAACTACTCAGCCGACGCGCTACCTTTGATCTACTACCTTTGATCTACTGCTCCATGGCGAACTCATGCGTAAAGTTGCTCAAAATGTCGTTTTGCGCAATAAAAACTTAGTTTCTTCAAATGCTTATATCTCATCGTATATTCAATGCTCTAATTTCCAATTGAAATATAATATTTTTCTTGGACGTTGACAAATATTCTGTAAGTTTCGTGAAATTTGATTAAAACCTATGGATATTGTAAGCAAGAAGCATGTAACAAACTTTGTTTGTTTTTTTAAAGAAACGTTCGTATCTTCATGAATATACGTTTTTGTTTTACGAAAATGCTTATATACATTGGACAAAGGTAGTTAACTGTTTCGTGAACGTTACAAATAATTTCCAGCTATTTATGATACAGGGTGATCAAATATATTTTCCCTCTTTTCAATATCTTGGTGGTCCCCAAAATGCACGAGTCACCGAAACTTTACTGGAAAGTGTGCGCTCAAGCATGTTCTTCACATCGCCAAAGTTACAGAACACTTCGCCAAGTATTTGTTCAGAAATTCGAAAAACATTCTAACATCCAAAGTGTCCGGATACTTTTGGTCATATATGATCATATAGTGTTTATAGTAACTACTCAGACATATCGTATGATTACTCAAACATATCGACAAGTTTTCATGAATGATGCAAAATCAACAAAATTGGAGCTCTTACTTATAATGGTTTATTTTCAGAAATTGCTTCAACTTATAGCCCTTATTTCTATTACGAATTTACAACATTTTAAAATAGAATCACTAAAAAACCCTCTGAGAATTTTCTACAGAGAAAATCTCATTCCAGAGCTAAAAACGATTAAATAAGTTTCATATCCTCAGCTTTTTTTATTTGTAGTGAATGAACTGCAAGATGTATTGAAACTCTGGATTTCGAGTTTCATATAAAAGCAAATTTAATGTTCTTTTAAAAAAAACAAATATATCGTAAAAAAGTAGCTTTTTTTCTCAAGCCCATTAGAAATAGATTCTAAACCTTCAACGCCAAAAGAATTTAAATCTCTACCATAATCAACAGAACTTAAATTCAAAACACTTGAAAGAAACATAAATTATACAATAGTAAGACTCGGAGTTTAATTTTAAATATTGCCGAAAATGTTTAACCTCCTGGAGTGAATACCACAGAAATACCACACACACACACACATCACCTCAAAGCCAATTAATTCGAGTTCAGAGATGCTTGAAACATCCCCGTCAAAAACTCGAATTCGAATTTCAGCCCGTCACAATATTTTCCCTATATATTATACTGTATATACAGTAAACTCCCGATTATCCGCGTGGTCTTCCGCGATTTTTTTTTTTTTTTTTTGCGACGATCATTTACGGAATGTAGAGAAATAAACACGCAACACGCCTTTCATGATCAACAAATGCAAAATCTATTTTTAGAGAAACAATCGGATTGTTCCTATTCCTTTCTACCCCTCCCCCTCATGGTCACCGAAGCCTGTACAATGGACGAATATGCCGTTTGTTAGCTTTCGGGCCAGATTGAAGGTCGTGGCGAATTGGCCGAGGTCATTTTCCGTACCTCCCCATTCCTTTACGCTTGCCATTTCAAGTCAGAATTGACACCACATCACTTTAGTACGTTGCGGTCAATCTGTGTGAACGATCTGCTCGCGTCTGTTTAAACTTGTAATTTTAGCGATGAGCGAGAAGAGAAAAAAAGTTGTCTTATCCATCCAAGATAAGTTAGAGTTTATAAAAGAAATTGAAAATGGTTCATCGAAAAAACAAATGAGCTTGAAGTATGGCATTGGGGAGTCTACAGTTAGAGACATTATGAAGCAAAAAGATAAACTAATGCAATTTGCTTCCGCATCAGACAACTCATAGTCCATGAAGAAAAGGAAAACCATGACAACCAGCACCTATGAAGAATTGGACGCGGCATTATTGAAATGGGTGAGTCAAGTAAGAAGAGAGGATACACCCATTTCAGGACCGATTATTGCTGCAAAAGCAAAGCAATTTTTCGAAAAGCTTGGAATGGAAGGGACATTTGATGCGTCATCAGGCTGGTTAACTAGATTCAAACAACGCCATGGGATTAGAGAAATCGGACTTCACGGTGACAAATTAATTGCGATAATCAGGCAGCAGAGGACTTTAAAAATGATTTTTAGGAATTTTTAAAATCAGAAGAACTTTCGTATGAACAAGTATACAACGCTGACGAATCTGGACTGTATTGGAAATGTTTGCCGACGCGAATACTGGCGTTTGAAAGAGAGCGTCAAGCATCAGGACATAAAACCAGTAAGGAACGATTGACGATAATGTCTTGCAGCAATGTCACGGGAACACACAAACTAAGACTCGTAGTGATTGGGAAAGTAAAAAAACCTAGATCCTTTAAAGGTACAAGAGCTGAAAACCTTCCAGTTCATTACTTTAACCAAAAAAAAAGCCTGGATGATTCAAGAAATATTTCAGGAATGGTTCGGAAAAAAATTCATTCCTCAAGTGAGAGAGCATCTCAAGTCTAAAAACCTACCCGAAAAAGCCATATTGTTGCTTAGCAACGCCTCGGCTCACCCAGGAGAAAGTGTTCTGAAATCAGAAGATGGAAATTTTTTCGTCAAGTTTTTGCCACCTAACGTCACGGCACTTATCCAGCCCATGGACCCGGCAGTTATTGCTTCTATGAAAAAAAGGTATCGAACCAACTTATTGAAAAAAAGGATTGAAGAGGGGGGCGATCTCCAGGGCTTCTGGAAGGACTACACGATTTTTGACAGCATTTATGACATCAACACTGCTTGGAATACGGTCAAGATAACGACTTTAGTAAAGTCCTGGAGAAAAATTTTGCCAAATGTGGAAAAAACGTTAGAGTCTCCACAGGAAGAAGAAGACGAGGAAGTTACTGCATCTGATTTGGCAAATTTAGCTATTTGGTGAAATCTATTCCTGGAGGAAGTAACGTGGATGAAGACAACATCATTGAGTGGATCAATTGTGACGCAAACGATCCAGGCTTCGAACATCTTACCGATGAAGAAATCATAGCCGGAGAAAAAGGTGTGGTTTCGGCTGAGAACGTTGAAGAAGATGAGGGAGAAGGGATGCAGAAGAAAAATGAGCCATGATGAAGCGCTAACTCACGTTGATGGAATCATTAAATACATAGAGGAGCAGAACGATTCATCACTTTGCGACAAGATGCTGTTAAAAAAACTTCAATCGCAAATAACGAAGAGGAGCATCCAAACGGAAAAACAAAAACAATTAACCGACTTTTTTGTTAAAACTTAAGGAAACCGTTTATGAAGTCACAACTCTATGTGTGTAAGTACTACTATATTATGATTCTTAAAAATGGTTTAAATGCATTTGTGTGTGGATTTTTGTCCTTTTCCAGCTATTTTGCGGATTATCCGCGAAATTCTCTTATCCGTGGTTATCACGCCACCCTATTAAGCTGATAATCGGGAGTTTATTGTACTAAAAGAATTAGGAAGCATAAGAAGTTTGTGTGTCTGTCTGTCTGTCTGTATGAGCGGTCGGTAGAGGTAAATTTAAGCATTATACGGCCATGCCATGAAATTAACCACACTGGAACTCAAAACTACATATGTATGTATGTATGCAGGATTCCTAGGAAAGTTCTTATGTTCTGCAATAACTTTGAAATGAAAAATTAGTGAGTATTCACGTGAATTTTAGTAAAATGACCATGTTCGACTGAATAAAACTAATTAAAGCACCCCTTGTGGATAATTTAAAAAAGTGGGATAACGAACTCACTACAAAGAAAGTCATTACAAAGTTGTAGGCAATTGTTAAATGAGTCAGAATCGAGTTAAAAGTGTACGTAGAATTATGAATAGGAATAAAGATAGCTTAAAAATATTTTAATAACTTTAAAATCAATAGCTTGTGAATAGAAACTCCCACTAAAATGCATTGTCGTCCATTTCCTTTCTCCTTAGTTCATGTTGTGCCACTTTATTTTCGCCATAAACATTTGCTTATATGTGGAATTCATTATCACATCGTACGTTGTACAATCTTCTCCGGGATTTTGTTCAGAAGAAAACTTTCCATCAGCGCTGAAAGAATTTCAAAACTCTAAAACATACCCTCTTTAAACTTGGAGTACTTGAGTCCATTAAAGTTTAATTCGAATGCAAACATTCGACAATCCCTAGAAAAGTTTTTAGAAAATAAATATTTCCTTTGTGTGCCGTGAAACGGGAAAGTAGGATTTTGTACTTACGTAGGTTGAAGCATCAAGTGGAACTATTTGTCGAGTGTATCATGCTGAAAAAGAAAACATTAAGTTGGTTTACTTTTTAATAATAAATAATTCTCTGGATTAAACTATTTTTCTTAATTAATAATGCTCGTGAATCAAATAGTTCATATATTTTTAGCGTAGCCGCAACAACCCGCCATTACTTTTTTTTCACGAGTTCCTAAAATGCAATCATTAATTAAAATACAACACATTAAATTCCACATTTTTGACTTGTAAAATAAATACTATATATTCACATTTCATATTATTATGATTGAAATTACATTATTTTTAATAAACGCGAGGAGAAAATGCACCGTGTGAGACCAGGTCCTATAATATTATTCCAAAATCAATAAAAAACCTAATATATACGCAGACTGGCACACAACTCTGTTTTTGGTCTGTTGCTCAGCATGCTTGGAATATTTGCCGCTTCTTTTTCTGACATTTGGAGGCAGCTTTCTCTGGAGCCCTTTGGAGCACACATTCTCAATACTAAAATAACCACTATACTGCTTGAAAATCAACACTCTCCCTTATAACAACACTGCTCAATTTTCATGACCGCTCTCACTCGCTTTTGGAAAATCATCATTGTTTGAAATTTAAACGCTTCTGCACATTGACTTTTACATATCACGACTCCCTCTCATCGCGTTTGCACTGTCATTATTATTGAATATTCATTGAACTAACTTCTTGTAATCACATTATTTTGCCTGAGGTCCAGGTACGCCCTCCTTACGTTCTCATTGGTTGCTCCTCAGTGCGATGAAGCATCATTGTATCATTGGATAATTTAGTTTCCAATGATGCTTGGTCCGTAGGAGAATCTTCTTCCCAACCATACCTGCAATTTGTGTGCCTTGAATTTAATGTGGTCATGACCCTTCAGACCAAGATTGTCGTAAAATGGTACCTAAAAGTCTAAGCTTTATTTCGCTGTAAATAGTCGTAAATATGAAAACTACATAATTGCCTCCTGGTCTTGAGTTTCTGTAAAAAATTTAAAACAAAATTCGTGGTGAATCTGATTAACAAATCCAGATTAATCTGGATTTATAAGTTGCATGCAAATTATTAACAATTCGAGGTTTTTTTATATAAAATAATACAATGTTTAGCTTTCATATTACTACAATTTGGGGGCTGTGGACTTGTTTGTCCCAACTACAGAACCATTTTCCGCGGTCCCTTTCCCCTCAGTTATACATTCTTTATATGACGAAATTGTACCTACTGTATGACAAAATAAAGTTTGTTTATTTATTTATTTATTATTTATAAATGACATTAAAAGTAAAGAGGCTAATTACTGTTACCTAATTTCATGTAATTTGTTTAATTATTTCGAGAGATATCGTGCATCCGCTAAATAAATTAAAAATTTAATATCTTGAGAAAAACTAGTAACAAAACTGCAATTTCCATTTTTTTGTTGTTGTTAAAAGTACGCCAACATATTTCTTCATACGATAATAATGATATAATTCTAGTTTTATGACTTTCCTCATTTTAAACCAAACCGCGCTCAAGATCTCAAGAATAGCGCGTGTTATCGTTTTATAAGTTATACCACATGCCTCTAAATAAAATATTACATACAGAAAGTCTATTTTAGTAATAAATGTTTACATATATCTGTTGTTATTTATTTATATTTTTTATTATTTTTTATATTTTAATTTTATTTATTTATTTATTTTTTTTATCGAAATTCGAAAAAAATGTTCGAAAAATTGAAGGTGTTCCTTTTGTCTCGGCTTTCCAAAATAAACTTAGAAATTTATTAATTCTTCTTCTTCGATCCAGACCGTCCAACCTACCCGAAAGTTTAAGGTATCTGTTTAGGGGACTGGGACAAAGCGACCCAATTTAAACTAGAACCCAGTGGGGTCGGCATCTTTCTGTACCACCAATCTCTCAGAAGGACTTACAGACCCGCATAATTAACATGTCCGTACTATTGTGTTCAATTTGTTAAATTTGCTCAAGACATATTATGTGGAAAAATATAAATACCTAATGTCTTTAAAACGGCCGGGGGTAATATCTAAATATTCGTGTCAATTCATTTCGGGATATTTACTTTTATTCCACCATTCATTTCGTGATATTTACTTTCATTCAACCATTCATTTCGGGATATTTACTTTCATTCGATTATTCATTTCGGGATATTTACATTTATTCAACCATTCATTTTGGGATATTTACTTTTATTCGAATATTCATTTCAGGATATTTACTTTTATTCGACCATTCCTTTCGGGATATTTACTTTTATTCAAACATTCATTTCGGGATATTTACTTTTATTCCAGCATTCATTTCGGGATATTTACATTTATTCAACCATTCATTTCGAGATATTTACTTTTATTCAACCATTCATTTCGAGATATTTACTTTTATTCGACTATTCATTTCGAGATATTTACTTTTATTCGACCATTCATTTTGGGATATTTACTTTTATTCGAAAAGTCATTTCAGGACATTTACTTTTATTCGACCATTCGTTTCGGGATATTTACTTTTATTCAACCATTCATTTCGAGATATTTACTTTTATTCGACCATTCATTTCGAGATATTTACTTTTATTCAACCATTCATTTCGAGATATTTACTTGTATTCCAGCATTTATTTCGAAATATTTACTTTTACTCGATCGAGTATAGTCATTTAATTATAGATAGACCTAACGTTAGCATTTCCTTATAGCCCTATTCATTGACCTTTACGTACAAAATTATTTGGTTTCCTAAGGATTTTTCTACAAAGCCTGTATATATACAGACATAGATATGCAAATTTTATTACTGTAAATATCTAAATTATATCCATGACTAAACAGTTGGTTTAAACTAAATATTAACAACTTCAAAATTAGTTGCTTGTCAAACACTAAGATGCATTTATATGGCTATGTATATCTGTAGGTATGTATGCAGAATTCTTAAGAATGTTCTTATGCTCCCCAATAACATTGTAAGGAAATATTCATGAGTGTACACGTTAAGTCTAATAAAGTGTTCATGCCCGATCAAATAAAAGTAATTGGAACTTCCCCAGTGGATAATTTGAAAAGTTGGGGTAACGAACTCGCTACAAAGAGCGAAAGCCAATTACAAAATTGTACGCAATTGTTTAAGGAGTAAGAATCGAGTTAGTAGAATGAGTAAGGTTGTGAGAAGGAATAAAGTTAGCTTAAGCGGGTTTTAACAACTTTAACATTAATAACTTGTGAATAGAAACTCCCACTAAGATGTATTTGCATCCATTTTCTTTCTCCTTGGTTCATATTGTGCCACTTTATTTTCGCCAAACACATTTGCTTAAATGCGGAATTGATCATTCCTTTGTACGCTGTACAATCTTCTCCATGATTTTTTTTCGGAAGAATTATTCCTTCCGTGCTGAAAGAACTTCAAAACTCCCAAACATACCCTCTTTACACAGAAAGCACTTGAAACCATTAAAGTTTAATTGGAATACTAGCATTCGACAATCCCTGAAAAGTTTTTAGAAATTTAAATCTGTCCATTACATGTCGTAAAAATGAAAAGTAGGATTTTGTGCTCACGTAGGTTTAAGCTTCAAGAGGAAATATATTTCGGATCTCTCTGGAATAAGTTTAAAACAAAAACGAGTCCGATTAACAAATCCAGATTAACCAGTCCGATCAGATTAACAAGTCCGATTAACAAATCCAGATTAACAAGTCCGATTAACAAATCCAGATTAACAAGTCCGATTAACAAATCCAGATTAACAAATCCAGATTAACAAATCCGATTAACAAATCCAGATTAACACGTCCGATTGATTAACAAGTCCGATTAACAAATCCAGATAAACAAGTCCGATTAACAAATCCAGATTAACAAGTCAGATTGATTAACAAGTCCGATTAACAAATCCAGATAAACAAGTCCGATTAACAAACATTGTTAAACAGCTACTTTGCGTCAGCTACCTTTTACTTTCCCTGCAATACATGGTAATGTATAGGGAAAATATTGGAATCATATCGAAAATCTCAACTCGAGTTTTCGACTGATCTACACGTTTCGAGGTCTCTAGAATACGAAAAAACTATTTTTGAAGTTACGTCTGTGTGTGTGTCTGTCTGTCTGCCTGTCTATCCCTCTGTCTGTCTCTCTGTCTGTCTGTCTGTCTGTCTGTCTGTTTGTCTGTCTGTGTAGATTTTGCATCCACTCTAACTAAAAAACTAATTGACCGAATTTCATAAAATTTGGTAGGTATGTCCCTTGTGGGTGAATCTGGTGCTCATTAGTTTTGGATACGATTTGGGATAAAAGAACTCGCCTTTTTTTGCGAAATAACCCGCAAAAATTGTATCCACTCTAGCTAAAAAACTAATGAACCGAATTTCACAAAATTCTGTAGATAAGTTGCTTGTGGCTTTCCCTGGTGCTGATTAGACTTTGGAAAAAGCTACGTGTGCTCAAATATATCCATTAAAAGCCTGTTTTATAAGTAATTTTTAACAAAGAAAAGAATAAGACCAACCCCATTACATTAGGACTAGCCGTTCTCGAGATATTTTAGTTTTTCGTATTTTCTCTACCCCCACCTTTGAAAATAAGACCAGTTACTAAATGAGAATGAAAATGAAATTAAAAGTGAATTAAATTTTATTAAAATAATGGGAACGTGGATATAAGTCTGCAGGGAAAGTCATGTGCTGCCCACATCAGATTTTTACTTCCCCTTCAGTACATGGTAATGTAGAGAGAAAGTATTTGAATCATGTCAAAAATCGCAACTCGAGTTTCGGACAGATCTACACGTTTAGACACCTATAAAATACGAATAAACCATTTTTAGCTTGACGTCTGTGTGTATGTTTGTCTGTGCAATGTATGTATCTACTCTAACTAAAACACTAATTGACCTAATTTCATAAAATTTGGTAGGTAAATCATTTGTGGGTGACACTGGTGCTGATTAGATTTTAGTAGGATTCGGAATAAAATAACCTGCCTTTTCTTTTGAAATGGTCAGCAAAAATCGCCTATATCCACTGTAGCTGAAAAACTAACAGACCAAATTTTAAAAAAAAATTGGTAGATAAGTCACTTGTGGGTTACTCTGATGTCGATTAGATTTTAGTACGATTCCGAAAAAAATAATTTCGTTTCTTTTGTTAAATGGTCCTCAAAAATCGTCAAAACCTAAAATAAGAGAACTACGTATGCTCAAATATATCGATGATTAAATTCTTGTTTTGTACGTAATTTTTAATGATGACAAGAATAAGACCAATCCCATTACACTAGACTAGCCGTTCTCGAGATATTTTACTTTTTTCGGATTTTCACTACACCACCTTTGAAAATAAGTCGAGTTACCAAATGGGAACAAAAATTGAATTAAAAATGCAAATTCAGTATAATCTAAAATAATTATGGGTGGTTTTTTTTGTGCAACTCAACTCAATCTGTTGAATTATTAATGAAATAAAGAGAATGTAAATATAAGGCTGTAGGGAGAGTCATGTGCTGCCCACATCAGATTTTTCTTAATATAGGGAGATTTGATCATTTGACTCAAGAGATGTTGTTTCCCGAATGGGAAAAAAATTAAATTTCTAATATCTCAAGAATGGCACATGATAATTCCTAATATGTCCATTCATTTCGTGATGAAAAGTGTCTAAAAAGCATTTTCGAGAACAACCATACGAAATTAGAAAAAAAGTCCGTCAAAAATTGTGGCTTTGTATACAGGGCAGGCGGACGAACAAATTAAAATTCCATTTTAATTCTTTCCATTTTAATTCTTTATTCCATTCTTTATTCCATTCTTCATTCTTTATTTCATTCTTCATTTTTTTATTCCATTCTTTATTCCATGTAATCCATTTATTGCATTTATTCCATTCTTTATTCCATTCTTTATTCCATTTATTCCATTTGTTCCATTCTTTATTCCATTCTTTATTCCATTCTTTATTCCATTCTTTATTTCATTTAATTCCTTATTCCATTTTAATTCTTTATTCCATTTTAATTCTTTCCATTTTTCATTCTTTCCATTTTATATGCATGGATAATAGAGGATGTTCCACAAAGATATCAACTTGCGTATAAGGAAAGGCTTGTGTTTTCACAACGGAATCTTTCTTTAACTGCGCCTGAAATAGAAATGTATGCTGATACTTCTGAAGATCAATACACACATCCAAAAAGAGCTGACGTTTCGTAAAAGAAGTTCTTGCAGTAAGTGAATGGAAGTAGTAGTCTTAGAAAGCTTTCTACAATTCTAAATCGTTCAGTTCTTCAAAGAATACACTTGCTTGAATTGGAACCTAAAATAGTTCTTTTCACCGCAGTTAAATCGTACGGAGTTGGATTTACTTTTTAGTACTTCCCTACAATACATGGTAATGCATAGGAAAAGTATTGAAATCATGTCGAAAATCGCAAGTCGAGTTTTCGACAGATCTAAACGTTTCAAGCACATTTGTGTAACATATGTTTGCGTGTCTGTTTGTATGTGTGTCTATCTGTGCAATTGATATCCACTCCAGCTGAAAAATTAATTGACCAAATTTCAGAAAATTGGTAAATAGGTAGGTCACTCGTGGGTTACACTGTTGCTGATCAAATGCTGATAGGATTTGTAAAGAAAGAACCTGCCTTTTTGTGCAAAATGCACGACAATTAAATGTATGTATCCAATCTAACTTGAAAACAAACTGACCAAATTTCACAAAATTTGGTAAACAAATCACCTGTGGGATATTTTGAGACTAATTAGATTTTGGTATTATTCGGATATAAAGAACCTGTCTTTCTGTGGAATGGTCAGCAAAAATTGTCAAACTCAAATATAAGAAACTACGTGTGCGCAAATGTATTCATTAAATGCTTATTTTATACATAATTTTTGACCACGGAAAGAACAAGACCAACCTCATAATTCTACGACTAACCTTTCTCGAGATATTTTTGCTTTTCCGTATTTTTGCAACATCGCCTTTGAAATTACATCAGTCACTAAATGAAAACAAAAATTGAAATTAAACTGCAAATTCCATGTAACTTCACATAATTTTTCTTGCTGTTTTGTACTATTACACTCAATTTAATGAATTATAGAAGAAAGAAAGAGAAATTGAATTGGAGTCTGTAGAAAAGTCATGTACTGCCCACATTAGATTTTTACTTTTATACTATGCAGTAGTATAAAAGGGTATATCAACGTAATTGACCTCTTTTTTAAGAACTTCGACAATTGGTTTTTCTCACAGGCTTCAAATTTGAAGCAGTCTGTGTGTAAAATATACTATCACACTCAATTTAATGAATTATAAAAGAAAGAAAGAAAAATTGAATTGGAGTCTGTAGAAAAAAATCATATGCTGCCCACATCAGATTTTTACTTTTCTACTATGCAGTAGTATTAAAGGGTGCATCAACATAATTGGCCTCTTTTTCAGAACTTCGACAATTGATTTTACACACAGACTTCCAATTTGAAGAAGTCTGTGTGTAAAACATGCTATAACACTCAATTTAATGAATTATAAAAGAAAGAAAGTAAAATTGAATTGGAATCTGTAAAGAAAATCAAGTGCTGCCCACACCAGATTTTTACACTTTTCTACTATGCAGTAGTATAGAAGGGTATAGCAACATAATTGACCTCTTATTTAGAGCTTCGGCAATTGGTTTCACACACAGACAGACTTCCAATTTGAAGAAGTTAAATAAGAACAAATAAATTCAAGAAGCCCAATAAGAAATTCTAAAAAGTTCGATAAGAAAATGTTGCTCAGTCAGTAACTAATCAAAAGAGAAAAAATACTATTATTATTATCTGTAATATTCGGCAAGTTATTGTAATTATAACGGATATTTTCACCTACAAATCCGAGGCCAACTGTAAATAAAATTGCTCATACGCTTTTTATACAATGTCTGGTTTCAATTTACAGTCAGCAGCAGCAGCATGAGACAGAATCAATGGAAAACCCAATTCTAATTTTTCAATTTCATGCTATTTTGATTGTTTTTTCGATTTTTTAATATAAATATCTTTATATTAAAGCTGGTACTGAATTGAAGCTGATAGTGAATTATTGCTGATACTGAAACCCTCAGTTATCCGCGTAGTTCTTCCTGAATTTAATTCTTAATATATATGAATCATCATCTATGTTCTATATATAGCCAATTTTCAGAAATAGATGTTTCAATTAAAATGTAAATTTTTGAACCGGAAATAGAAATCCTTAGAAAACCCCTCCACCTCCTTTGAAACATAATACTGAATCTCTACCAGTAATCGTTTGATCTAAATATTGTAGATCCTGGGAAAAAGATATTTCAAGTAGAACATATTAGTAAAAATCTGATGTGGGCAGCACATGACTTTCCTTATATAATGTAATGAATTTACTACTTTTACAGTAAAAAAATAGGTTTATCTTATAGTAGATACTATTATTCTTTCCAAGATATTGAATTTTCGACAATTAGTCGTCATTTTCATTGATTTAGCGTCATTTTTAATCATTTGGCGAGATTTTCGTTAATTTGGCAACATTTCAAAAAGTCGCCAAGTTGGCGACATTCCGCCAAATTCGTCGCCAAAATCTCGCCAAGCGTTATGGACAAAGAAATATGTTATTCTTACAGCAGATAAATGACTATTGACGTTCAAATACAAAAGTATTACTTAAAGTATCTTTTTTCATAAATAGAACGAGCTAGATCCACGAGAATGATGTCACCCAATTTATCGCATGGTATTACATATGAAAAGTGAACATGTTTCTGAATAGGAAATATTTTTTTTTATTTTATATGACTTTTTCATAATTTTTTTGAAAAATGTACAATATCTCGAGAACGGTTCATGTTAGCGTTCTAAAATTTATGTAAATCGTTTTCTAATGAAAAATTACATAAGAAATGTCTATTTGCGTAACTTTATTAGCGGTTTTGATTTTTTGACGATTTTTGCAATATTTCATTCTAAAATTTAGGGGGTTCTGAACATTCGATTGCGTATAAAAACCTTCCGGTGTTTACAGATTGTGATTTTTGTACCAAATTTTGTTCGAATCGGTCCATTCGTTCGTGAGTTATCGTCTCCACAGACTCACTGACACACAGACACACACACACACACACAGACATACTTTTACACACACACACACACAGACATCACTTCAACAATGTTTGATTCGTGATCAGGGATGCTTGAAACGCGCTCTCCCGTCCAAAACTCGAATTCGAATTTTCGACCCCGTCACAATACTTTCCTTATACATTATGTATATAAGGAAAGTAAAAACACTAGTGTGGCAAAATGTTTGCCACCAATAACTTAACACAGAGTTTACAGAAAAAAATTGTATCAAATAAACGTAAAATCAATATTTACAGTAAAGAACAGAAAAAATTCTATATTTTTGTCAAGCTTTTCCTAAACTAGGAATAGCAAATCTGATGTCGGCAGCGCAGAACTTTCCCTATATAATGCAATAAACTGACTTCTTTCACAGTGAAAGAACGAACATATTCCACAATAGTTAATACTTTTTTTTAATTTTATGTTCGTTTTTTATACATTTATTTGAAACAAGTGAAACAACAGTGCAATAAAAGTGAGAGAACAGCCCATGCTATCATTTTAAAGTTTGTTTCAGTCGTCTTCTATTAAAAAATTACATAAGAAATTATTATTTACGCAACAGATTCTGGTTTTACCGAAATGCCATCCGAAAATATGAGGTGTGCCAAACATTCGATTGCGTTTAAAATCAATAGGTTTCCATTATTCACTGATTGTAATTTTCGTACTAGATTTTGCAAACGCTCCATTCGTTTGTCAGATATCGTCTACAAACACACACACACATACACACACATAGAAAAACAAAAAAAACATACATATACACACACACACACAACACATAGACATCACCTCAAAACGTTCGATTCGTGTTCAGGGGTGATTGAAACGTGCTCTCCCGTCGAAAACTCGAATTCGAATTTTCGATCCCGTCACAATACTTTCCTTAAATATTATACTATATACATAACGAAAGTAATACTTTCCTTATACATTATACTATGTATATTTTGAAAGTTATACTTTCCTTATACATAATACTATGTATATAAGGAAAGTAATACTTTTCTTATACATTATGCTATGCATATAAGAAAAGTAAATCCTTATACACATGTATAAGAAAGTTATATATAAGAAAGTAATACTTCCCTTATACATAATACTATGTATATAAGGAAAATAATACTTTCCTTATACATTATACTATGCATATAAGGAAAGTAAATCCTTATATACATAGTATTATGTATAAGAAAGTAATACTTTCCATATACATAAAACTATGTATATAAGGAAGTAATACTTGTCTTATACATTATACTATGCATATAAGGAGAGAGTAAATCCTTATATAAATAGTATTATATATAAGAAAGTAATACTTCCCTTATACATAATACTATGTATACAAGGAAATTAATACTTTCCTTATACATTATACTATGTATATAAGGAAAATAAAAAACGAGTTTCTAGTTTCAAAGATTCAATTTTCTACCAACAAATGCTCCTGTGCTGTGGTTTTACGGATAAACTGGAAAATAAAAAGTGGTAGAAATACCCCCAAAATAACGTATAATCCTTTTAAACTATCGATCTCGATGAAAGGATTTGTAACCCCCGCTATCAGATTTGTGGAACATTTTCGCGGCTTATGCGGACTTGTTTTGCATCTCGTAGGTGAAACTACAAAGGCTGCATGCGTGTATCTTTCGCCTCCTGCGTTTCCTGAGAGGTATAAAAACTTATTTCCAGTACTTCTTACACCATAAAATATCCCTCTTGTGGAATTAAAACATAATACTAGTAGGCGTATATTTTTCACGTACCTGGATTTGAGAATTAAAGATTTCTTCTATGTTGCACAAGAGTATTAAACAAAACCAATTTTAATGGAGTCATCAATTTTAATGGAGTCAAAGACTGCACGTTTTTCAAATAAATTTATCAAAATAATTATATAAAATTGTAAAAGTATTAAGAACTGTCAACACTTTATACATGCAATAGTATGCACTTAGTTAACAGTTAATCTAGGTCTGTATTTAATTAACAGTTAATTTAGGTCTATATTTACGTATGCTTAAATATATATTGAAATATAGTGAAATATATATGGAAATATATTGAAATATAGTGAAATTTAATACCTGGAGTATGATTTCTCGTACTTTCATATTTCCCATTTTTCCCATCCATTTGTGTCACAAAAAACATTTGTGCCACAATATCATTGTTTTCATGCAATTGATGTTATTTAAATGTGAATTGCATTTTGATAGAGATTTTGCAGGTAAGTATTCATAAAGATTTGGGTCATCCCAGTGGTTAGCTCACTCGGATGATTCGAATAATTCGGATTTCACTCGGATGATTCGAGTTCGATTCCCAGCTCTCCTCAAACTGCCCGCATGTTCAAACGGAGTACAGGTACGTTAAAAATGTGGGCCAGTATGTCCTTCAGAGAGGTTGGTGATAGAGGAAGGAAGGTACAGTTACTGAGAATGCCGCCCCCACTGGGTTCTGGTCTTTAAAAATCTGGGCTTTTAAAAATCTGCAAACTACTTTCTCACTGTTTATGGGCTAACACTTTTAGTTTTTAAAATGTAAGCATTGCAAACTTTAAAAAAAGAAAATTTTCTTTCTCATTCAACTTGACAAGACTATAGTCCTCGAAAATTATAAGATCTTTATAGAAACAAATTATCGATCTAAAAACTTTATTTATTACTAAACATTTTTGTCCCTTATTGTTTATATCTATCTTTTAGAGGTATTTTGAGTGAAATTAAGGAAAGTGAAACAAATCTCGAACAAAAAGTTGAAGTACTTAAAAAAACTTTTCAAAGCATTAAAACTACTATTTTCTTTAGATATACAGTACAATATATAAGGAAAGTATTGTGACGGGGTCGAAAATTCGAATTCGAGTTTTCGACGAGAGAGCACGTTTCAATCATCCCTGAACATGAATCAGATGTTTTTAAGGTGATTTCTGTGTGTGTGTGTGTGTGTGTGTGTGATTTAGAGACGATATCTAACGAACAAATCAAGCGATTAGAACAAAATTTGGTACAAAAATTACAAACAGTGAGTACTGGAAGCCTATTGTTTTTAGACGCAATCAAATGCCCAGAAATCTCCTAAATTTTGAAATGAAATTTACAAAAAATTATCAAAAAATTGAAACGTTCAACAAAGTTACGTAAATAAGCATTTCTTACGTAATTTTTCATTAGAAGACGATTGACGTAAACTTTAGAACTCTAGCATGAACATTTCTTGAGGTAGTGCACATTATTCAAATAAATTCATCAAAGAATCACATAAAATTAAAAAAATATTAACTATTGTGAAAGCTGTTCACTTTAAATATGTAATATTATGCAATAAATTCATTATTCTCATAGATCTAGCTCGTTCCATTCACGAGAGAAGACACTTTGGGTTACTGCTTTGTAATTTGACGCCATTAATCATTTATTTACCATAAGACTAACCTATTTCTCATTAAACAATGCGTGGAGAAATTTTGGCGGCGAATTTAGAGAAATATCGCCAAATTAAAGATTTTCGAAATGTCGCCAAATTGATGGTAATGTCGCCAAAATCGTAAAAATGTCGCCAAATTGATAAGAATGACGCTAAATCAATGAAAATGACAACTAATTTATTAAAATTCAATATTTTGGAAAGAATCTAAGACTGACTCTACCATAAGACTCCGTCTGTAACGCTTGGTAAAATTCTGATAACGATTTTTTTTTGCGACATATCGCCAACTTGGCGACTTTTTAAAATGTTGCCAAACAGACGAAATGCTGCCATATTGATAAAAAGGTTATCAAATTGATTAAAATGTTGCCAAATTGATAAAAAATGACGCCAAAGATGCAATATTTTGCACATTTTTAATTCCGTCATATGATGGGCATACCTCTTATTATATAAGAAATGTTCTTCTAAATATCCCCAACTTGGCGATATTTGGCCCCGCATTGACGAAAATATCACCAAAATTGCAAAAATGACTCCAAGTTAAAGAAAATGACGCCTAATTGATGAATTTATTATTAAAAATTATATAAATATATGGACTATATTGCTTATTGAAGATGCTATCAGTATTGATAATTGTTAATTTAGAGTTACGTAAAATATAAGTTAATTGGGTACGAAATAGTTTTAGATGGTGTCATCCACAGGTACAATTTAACGTTACAAACACTGTGCCGTGGGTTCATCACATTTCTCCGTTAAAGATGCACATTCATTGCATTATATCTGGCAAGTCATGTGCTGCCCACAGATTTTTTTTATATTTTGGTTAATTATTAAGGGGAATTTTTTAATTGTTTTCGCATAAATTGTGAGATTGCATGATTTAGTTTGTATTCCCGTGCTTTGCCGATAGTCTCCGAGAATCATTATCACTCCATCTTCCAAACATTGCAGATTAGAAACATATTTTCATATTCTGCTTGCTTATTAAGGTTAAGGTTAAATTTTTCAATATTACTTTCCTTATATACATAGTATAATGTATAAGGAAAGTATTGTGACGGTATCGAAAATTCGAATTTGAGTTTTCGCACCCGAAAAAACGTTTCAAGCATCCCTAATCACGAATCGAACAATTTTGAGGTGGTGTCTGTGTTTGTGTGTGTGTGTGTGTGTGTGTGTGTGTGTGTCAGTGAGTCTGTGGAGACGATATCTCCTGGACGAATTTAGCGATTCAAATGAAATTTGGTACACAAATTATAATTCATGAATACTGGAAGCCTATTGTTTGTAAACACAATCGAATGTTCAGAATCCCCATAAATTTTCGAGTGAAATTTTGAAAAAATCATCAAAGAATCAAAACCTTTTAAGTTACTCAAATAGACATTTCTTATGTAATTTTTCTTAGAAGACGATTGACATAAACTTTAGAACGCTAGCATCAACCGTTCTCGAGATATTGCACATTTTTTCAAATAAATTTATTAAAAAATCCCATAAATGAAAAAAAATATTAACTGTTAAGAAACATGTTCACGTCTCATATGTAATACCATGCGATGAATTTGGTCACATCATTTTCTTGGATCTAGCTCGTTCCATTCATGAGAAAAGGTGCTTTGAGTAATATTTTTGTATTTGAACGCCAATAGTCATTTATCTGATAGAAGAATAACTTATTTATCTGTCCATAACGCTTGGCAAGATTTTGGCGACGAATTTGGCGGAATGTCGTCAACTTGGCAACTTTCTAAACGTTGCCAAATTAACGAAAATCTCGCCAATCGGATGAAAATGACGTTAAATCAATGAAAATGACGACTAATTGACGAAAATTCAATATCTTGAGAAAGATATAAGCATCTACTATAAGAATAACCTACATTTTACTGTAAAAGTAGTAAATTCATTGCATTATATAAGGAAAGCATGTGTTGCACAAATCAGCTTTTTTTATATATTACTTTACAAAGAAGTGCTGGTTCTTGAACATTTAACTTACACCAATTGTAATAATTAAGCAAAAATTCAGTTTAAATAGATTAATTTGGTTGAAACATATTGTTTACACACTCAGCTATGCATATACATCACCTGCCAAATTAACGAAAGTCTCGCCAATCGGATAAAAATGACGCTAAATCAATTAAAATAGCGACTAATTGACGAAAATTCAATATCTTGAAAATAATATAAGTATCAACTATAAAAATAACCTATTTTTTTTACTGTAGACGTAGTAAATTCATTGCATTATATAAGAAAAGTCATATGTTGCCCACATCAAATTTTTTTATATACAAGTATATTCATAAATTTTACATCTCCGGCAAAAGAAGTAAAAATTGTTTACATTTTCATCTATTAGGTTCGGAGATATACGCATCCAAAGTGTTTACATTTCTAGTAAAGCTCCGATTTCCGCCTAAGATACCCCTAAGATGTTAATCACATCAAAATATTATACACAGTCCAGCTAAATGTATATAAAGCATAGATTTAGAAAGAAAAAGATAAAACACCTATAGATAAAATCTCGAAAGTACACTAATGTTTAGAGGTTTATATCTAGGTGTCGTTAGTGTTAATAAAGTCCTTTCTGTTCTCTTTTGACATAAAAGTGTTTAATATTATGTATTATTGATAAAATGAAATAAAATGCCCTTTCTATAATTTAATTCCCTAATTATGAGAAGTAATTAGTATTTGCCTAGTTCTGCCTATTTATGAAACAGTTTTCTAGTTACTTTCCTTATACACACACAATAATGTATAAGGAAAGTATTGTCCCGGGGTCGAAAATTCGAATTCGAGTTTTCGACGGGAGAGCACGTTTCAAGCATCTCTAATCACGAATCGAACATTTTTGAAGTGATGTATGTGTGTGTGTGTGTGTGTGTGTGTGTGTGTGTGTGTGTGTCAGTGAGACTGTGGAGACGATAACTGACGAACGAATGAACCGTTTCGAATGAAATTTGGTACAAAAATTACAATCCGTAAACACTGGAAGCCTATTGTTTTTATACGCAATTAAATGTTCAGAACCCTCCTAAATTTTCGAGTGGAATTTTGAAAAATCGTCAAAAAATCAAAACCTCTAATAAAATTACGCAAATAGACATTTCTTATGTAATTTTTACTTAAAAAACGATTGACATAAATTTTAGAACGCTAACATGAACCGTTCTCGAGATATTGCACACTGTTCAAAAAAATTATCAAAAAATCATATAAAATAAAAAAAAATATTTCCTATTGAGACACATGTTCACTTTTCATATGTAATACCATGCGATAAATTTGTGATATCATTCTCGTGCATTTAGCTCGTTCCATTCATGAAAAAAAATACTTTGAGTAATACTTTTGTATTTGAGCGCCAATAGTCATTTATCTGCTGTAAGAATAACTTATTTCTCCGTCCATAACATTTGGCGAGATTTTTACGACGAATTTGGTGGGCTGTCGCCAACTTAGCGACTTTTTTCAATGTTGCTAAATTAACGAAAACCTCGCCAAATGGATAAAATGACGCTAAATCAATGAAAATGACGACTCGTTGACGAAAATTCAATATCTTGAAAAGAATTTAAATATCTACTATAATAATAATCTATTTTTTTTACTGTAAAAGTAGTAAATTCATTGCATTATATAAGGAAAATCATATGCTGCCCACATCAAATTTTTTTACCTAGTTATAATATAGGGCAAAGAGTGTATGGAAGAATATATAAGAGAATATATGTAACATATACAGAATACATGAAAATTTCAAAGGTAAAATAAATTTGAATTATTTGATGTTTGAAATTTAATTCGCACTGCATTGATATATTTCTTTCAAAATAAACAATTAAAATAAATATTATTTAATTCAATATAAACTTTTCTCCATAGAAACACATAAAATGAAGCTCGACTTATATCACTTCAGCGCCATCTGTATTATTATTCAAACTATTTCAGCGTTTTCTCAACATAAGATTTTAGCCTCTATGATCCAATGCCTCAACGTGGCAGACTTATTTCCAACATTAAAAATAGTTTTTTACGAATTTTCACGAAAAATTTTATTAGAGTTTCATACTCCTGCATAAGAAAAGAATCTGATGTGGGCAACACATGACTTTCCTTATATAATTCAATGAATTTACTACTTTTACAGTTAAAAAAATGTTATTCTTATAGTAGATACTTATATTATTTCCAAGACATTGAATTTTCTTCAATTAGTCGTCATTTTCATTGATTTAGCGTCATTTTTATCCATTTGGCAAGATTTTCGTTAATTTGGCAACATTTAAAAATGTCGCCAAGTTGGCGACATTCCGCTAAATTCGTCGCCAAAATCTCGCCAAGCGTTATGGACGAGGAAATAAGTTATTCTTACAGCAGATAAATGATTATTGGCGTTCAAATTCAAAAGTATTACTCAAAGTATCTTTTCTCGTGAATGGAACGAGTTAGATCAATGAGAATGATGCCACCAAATTTATTGCATGGTATTACATATGAAAATTAATCATGTTCCCCAACAGTTAATTTTGTTTTCAATTTATGAAATTTTTTTGATAAATTTATTTGAAAAATGTGCAATATCTCGAGAACGGTTCTGGCTAGAATTGTAAAGTTTATGTCAATCGTTTACTAAGGACAAATTACGTAAGAAATGTCTATTTGCGTAACTTTGACTTTTTGATGATTTAGGGGGAGGGGTTCTGATTAGGGGGTTCGAGAATTTAGGGGGTTCTGAACTTTCGATTGTGTTTTAAAACAATGGGCTTCCAGTATTCATGGATTGTGATTTTTGTACCAAATGTCATTCGAATCGCTCCACTAGTTCATGAGATATCGTCCCCAGACTCACTGATACACACACACACACACACACACACACACACACATATACTTCACACACACACACATACTTTCACACACACACACACATACTTTCATACACACACACATACTTTCATACACACGCACGCACACACACACACACACACACATACTTTCATACACACACACACATACTTTCACACACACACACAGATATCACCTCAAAAATGTTCGATTCGTGATCAGGGTTGCTTGAAACGTGCTCTCCCGTCAAAAACTCGAATTCGATGCTTTATGCATATAAGGAAAGTAATAAACTAAAAACTCACACTCTACTGTTTTGAGTCTAGAATCAGCAATCTATATTACTAATCTATATTACTAGTAAAATATTTTAAATCTATCGTAATTTACTGCAAATGACTAGTTATAATATAATCACACATTTCTTCTATGATAAACAGGTACGTTTCAAGGTTTTCCAAACGTCGTTCTTAACACAGGATGAACATTATAAACACAACAGACGTCAAACTAATCCATAAACTTAATTGACTGTTCAGACACATATATTGAGTATAGGTTTAATTACAATATACGTATTATTTGCTATATACCCGTAACATTTAATCCTGACAAGAGTAATTTAGTTATTACAGTTCTGAGAGTTATTTCATGCAAAATACTAATTAAACATACACTTTATTTAATCTATGTCGAACTGTTGCAAAAAGATAATGGGTAAATAAATTAATTACACTAAAATATAAACATATATATATATATATATATATATATATATATATATATATATATATATATATATATATATATATATAAATATATGCATTACCCGACATAGAAAATGTAACACCATAAAGTTTTGGCTTTATAATTATGCAAATTGTGAGACAAACGCAGCTGGCCGATGTATGCAAATGATCTGAAATGCAAGTAAGTCACTTGCTTAGAGCTCAGGATAAAAAGAATAGAAACTATGATTCAACTCTTGTTACTGTCTGTAACCTACGGAACGCCTACGACGACACCGAAATCCGTTTTAGCATTTGGACGATCGTGGGGGGAATTCATTTTAGACCTACAGACGGCTGGGTGGTCGTATCGGCGTATCACCACTGAAACACGCGTAGATGCCCCCACTCTACAAAGGATTTGGAGAAGATGGATTGAGGACGGGCAAGTGAATCATCGCAGTGGTACAGATCCATCCAGACGCATTGATCGAAGCATTCGGAAGGCATGCGATGGCAACCCCACAAACGACGATTGTCGGCATTCTGCAGAATTTGCAGGGTACATTGGCTATTCCAATATCAGCAAGAACAGTTTCTCAACGATTGGCTAAAAACGGCTTACACTCAAACCATCCTTTACGAAAACTGCCAATGACGGCAAGACAGCGGCGTGAGAGATTGCAATGGTGTCGGGCCTGAACTTCTTGGACAACTGAATGAGACAGGGTAATGTTCAGCGTAGAGTCTCGGTTCTGTTTGTCGAATAACAGTCGCCGTGTGAGAGTCTGGAGGGGAAGTGGAAACAGATCCAAATCCTACTGCGACTGTTGAACGCTATACTACTCGACAACGCGGCAGCATGGTTTGGGTGACATCGACTTCGATAGACAGTCACCTCTTGTTCGTATCAGAGGCACAATGACGACACCACGGTATATGGATGAGGTGCTGCGGCCGGTTGCACTGACATACTTTCGTTGATTGCAAAATGATGTTTGCCAGCAAGATCAAGCGCAACCGCGTACGGCAACCATCAGCAAACAAGCCTTGCAAGGCATCCACGTGCTTCTTTGGCCTCCGCTGTCTCCAGATTTTTCACCCATCGATTATGTGTGGAGCGTAATTGGCTGTCGTTTAACTGTTTTGTCCTCGCATGAAACAGAGGACGACCTGTGGAGAAGAGTTGAAGGCATGTGGTCACCCATCACTCAGGAAGCTCTCCGCACGCTCATTGCAACAGTTTCTCGATGGGTTGCTGCTTGTATCAGCGCAAGAGGTGCTCCTACTACCTACTGATCAACCTGTCTATGCTATTACTGTATTCCATTATCTTTCTGGAACTAACATCACATATTTATATGTGCCAACTTTATCTGTGTATCTTTTATCATCACACTTTATTCGAGGAAACCAAATATGGTAAATAAAAAAGACTTTATGAATTACAGCAGAACTATGACAAACTTTTAGCGAGGAAAAATGTCAATTACAAAGTTGCCATTCGCAGGAACTTTAGTGGTGTTTCTTCTTTTTTTTTGGGGGGGGGGGGGTTGATCGGAGATATATGTGAGACCAGATTAGCTAAAATTCAGCGGAGACAGTTTTATGATAACTATTTACGATATCTGCAATATTTAACAATAGCATCAGACTTAAAGACGCCAGTTTTATGACACCCTGACCGGAAAGGTCAAAGTAAGCAATATAGGTTGAAGGCCAAGGTGAATCCACGAAAGTGGTTAAAGATGTGAACCAATGTTCAGAATGTTTGGTGGCATTACCTTATCGTCGGACAATCAGAACGACAAAAGGCGTGTCAGACCACAGGCAAAAGAGGCAGCAACCAAAGAGTTCTAGAAAATATATAGAACAGAATATAAGTGACCGCAGAGTAGACAGATTGACAAGAAGAGTTGTAGCAGAATAGTAAAATGAGTTAGACATGAAAAGTTTAACAAGTTGAGAGTGTGAGAGATGCCAAAATAGTGTCCGCGGGGATTCCACAGAAATGTCCTGATATGGAATTCAAAGAAATGAGCAGAATCAGGACAAGTTGGAGCCCAATACGTAGAGTTAAGGCCAGTACGATACGCTGATGCAAGAACTGTGGTCAAAGGCCAAAGCCGAAAGTGAAGCTATGTGCCCATTAATAATTGCTGAAAGTCATAAACGCATTTTAGGCATTTTTCATTAACTGGTCTCACATTTGCTCTCTCCGCCACAATTAATATGAGTAATTGTTGTAATTAATTTAATAATTAATCTATGTTGTTAATAAATGATTTTATCGTAAAGTTAAAATGGTTCAATTAATTGTAGTATTATGTTAATAAATATTCTATTTGTGGTGCACTTAAAAAATATAATAATATTATTTAATATACTACTGCTAAATTGACATGGTCGTAAAATCGTGCATAGTGGAACTCATTAAATTGCACATTGCGTTGTTTGCCGCTGATAACCCTCCAATTATTTATTTTTCACGCGAGTTCAGTAAAAGAATATTAATTAATATAATACTAATTTGATTGCACCATTTTAACTCTAACAATAAAACATTTATTAATAACATCAAATACTTATTTACTTAATTATAACAATTACTTCTCTTGTTCCCGCCGGAGAGAGACAATGTGAGATCAGTCGTTAAAATGCCTAGAATGTCCTGTACTATTTGAGGACCTGTACTATTTGAGGAATTCAATTTGAGGACCTTCAGCATGCTGTAAACTTTGGCGTCATTCACACCGGAGGTATCGTCTGATGTTTCAGACACAATAAATTACTGGCATAAAGCTGTCTCACATTACAAGTGTGAGATCTATTTCTGGTCTCACACTATTCCAGGACTCGCACTAAAGATTAATAAGGTGGGTTTAAGGGGCGCACAACGCAATGTGTTTAATGTTTAATGATTCCACGATTTACGATATTCGGCCATGTTCTAAGATTAAAGAAATATGTTTCTTAAACGTAACTTTAAGAAATGCATTTTTTGTGCATCATTTATATATATATATATATATATATATATATATATATATATATATATATATATATATATATATATATATATATATATATATATATATATATAGTGCACCAAAAAGACGTTTTTTAAAGTTACGTTTAATGTTTTTAAAGTTTTAAGTATATAATATTGGGTTCTTTAAAGTTCGGCAGATGCTTTTACTCGTATAATGTCAACAATATAACTAAACAATGATGAGCCTCTGTAGAAAGTTTTGTAAAAATACGTAACTCTTGATGTCCTTAGCGAAGCTACAGAATTCAAAATGTTCCTAGAACTCGCCAAAAGTCTCCAAACATAAGATATTTCTCAAAATTCGAGGTGACCAAAATTGTCGCCAAGGTCAATCGACCGGAACCTTAAAATTATAATAATAGCTGTCTTGTTAGGTGTTCGTTTCAATATGATGTCACTTCAGTTACATACTTCCTTTCCACCCAACGATATTTCTTTCATGATTTACACCGTACCCCACGCCCCGTCCCCTTAATGTTTCACATCAAAAATGCTCAATGCGAACAAATATATTTCTGATCATGAAATTATTAAAAATTATTATCCGGATTTCATGCACGAATGAAAACAGAACCCAACTAAAATGATAGCAAAAACCGTCTCAATATAGAAACAGAACACAGTCAGAATAAATACAAAGAAAAAGCCTAACATTCGATCTTAAGTAAATATTGTTCCCCTGTTCAGTAGCAGTACATATATATTTGGGAAATGATAGACATACTCTCATCAGATGACAAAGGAGATTACCTTATCTGTCTTTCTTTCGAAACAGAAAAGAAAAGTTATTGCATTCCTATGCGTTTTTCCAGAGCAGCATACTGACAAAAATATTATGTCCGAAAAAGAGCCATGCACTAGTTTGCGCAAAAAAATAGCGAGCATATCAAAGTTGTTGTTTTTTCTTTTACAGTGACATGAATTTTATGAGATATTCAAATAAAATAAGGATAGGGATGTAATGTGTTCCACTAGAAAAATACTCATTATTTCCACAATACTTAGTAGTAAATATCAAATAATGGGCGATTCCACGAATTATTTAATTATATATGCCTGCATTGATCAATTCAATAAATGTGATATAAAAACAGGGATATATATATATGTGTGTGTGTGTGTGTGTGTGTGTACACTCTTTTGCAAAAACCGAAGTACCCCTAAAAAACAATCCGATCAACTTGAAATTTCGCATGCAAATTCCCTTATACCAAGTATGGAAATGGTTAAATTTGCAATTCCAATGAGTGTTAAATTCGGTGATAGAGCGCGTTTCTACTGCGCAACTAGCATCCTATAAAACAGGTTAAAAATGTGGACGGTTTATCTTTGCTCGTCATCGACGATGCAGTACCAATAATACCGTTACGACGTTGCCGAAGACCTTATAAGCAATTTGACGCATTTGAACTTGGTCATATAGTCGGGATACGTGAAGCTGACTGGTCATACCTAGCAGTAGGCCACCACATGCCCCTAACAGACACTGCTGTACAAAGGTGCTGGCAGCAATGGTTGCTGCAAGGAACTAACTCATCAACAGAATGAAGTTTCTGGAAAGACAAGGTGCACGAATGCGAGGTAAGATCGGATGATTGTGCGACAGGCCCGAACTGGCACAACGGCATCACTGTCCACCACCCAACATGCTACAGGCCCTTCCATACCACACGTGGTACTTTCCACCATCTTACGGCGATTAGCAGATGTGGGTTTACGCTCACGGTGACCCTTAAGACGTCTGCCCCTAATTACTGCCCATAAATCTTTGGGAGTGCCAGCAGACTGGCATCGCAAAGTATTCAGCGATGAGTCACTCTTCAGTCTTTCAGCAGATGACCATCGGGTACGTGTGTAGAGGCGCCAGGACCTGCGGTCCCAATCAAGCTTAGTTTTATACAGGCACACAGCCATTACACCTGGTGTGATAGTATGGGGTGCTACCTCTTACGACAACAGATCACCCCTAATCATCCTGCGTACAACTTTAACAGCTGAACGATATGTTGATGAAATCCTACGGCCGTTTGCGTTGCCCTTCATAACACGCCATTTTTGGACCTATTTCCAACAAGATAATGCCACGCCACATACGGCTCGCATATCTGTAAACTGTCTCCCTGCTATTGATACTGTTCCTTGACCAGCGAGGTCCCCAGACCTTTCGCCCATTGAGCATGTATGGGACAGGCTTGGCCGCCAGATCCGGGCACTCCAAAATGCAGCAGCTCTGGAGCTACAATTGAAGAATGCCTAGCAGAATGTATCGCAGGATGACATTAGGAAACTTTACCTCTCCTTAACTGGACGTATACAAGCATGCATTTCCCCCAAGGGGGGATTCACCAATTACGGATTTGAAAATTCAATGTGCAATTGCTAACTATTGATGGGGGGTCCTGCGTTTTTGATTTTGTAATAATTTCATTATCTGTGTATGAGCTGCACACATATTTAATTTCAATAAAAACAGTCACTTTCTTCATGATTCTTCGTTTTTTTTTTCAAAAGAGTATATATATATATATATATATATATATATATATACAGGGTATCCCAAAACCTTTGACCTCGGCTTTTATTTCTTAAATATTGATCTTATACATATATAATAAATTTCAAAGTTGCGTAAAATAAGGTACAGAATTTTATGAAATAAATTAAAATTTTCAAGGCAATTAAATTTCAAGAAATACTAAATTTAAATTTTTATACGGCCCCCATACAAAAACATTTCCAATGAGTAAAATGTGCCCCATGTACTAATAAGATGATGTACAATATTTCAAAATTTTATCATAAAAAGTCCCAGAGATATGAAAAGACAAAAATGCTGACTTAAACCACTTTTCGATGCATCGACGTGGGTTCTCAGAGGCGAAAAATCATTGTCAGCAGATCGCTTTTCAGGGGTCATACACAAATTACGAAAGAAAACAATGATTACATAAATAAATAATAATTTTGCTATTTATTGGTACAAAAGTATCTAAACTGTGTAGAAATAAGAACTTTACACAAAGATTACAATGTTTGTTCAAAATATTTTCCATCCATGCCAAAGATCTATTAAAGGTAAGAGGCAGATATTATTTTCCTATGATGCATTTCTACGTTGCGTCATTTGCACTCTTGTCATAAACATTTACATTTTAATTTGTGATTAATCCCTCACCAATTTTGTTTAAACATATCTCTGGGACTTTTTATGATAAAATGCTGAAATTTCGTACATCAGCTTATTTGTGTATGGGGCACATTTTACTCAATGGAAATCTTTTTTGTACGGAAGCCGTATAAAAATTTAAATTTTATATTTCTTCAAATTTAATCCTCTGAAAATTTTTATCGATTTTATAAAATTCTGTACCTTTTTTTACGCAACTTTTTAATTTATTATATATGTCTGAAATCAATATTTAAGGAATAAAAGACGAGGTCAATGTTTTTGGGACATCTTGCATATATATATATATATATATATATATATATATATTTATATATATATATATATATATTAGAAATATGTAATAATAAGAATTAGGTAAAAATAAAAAAGCAATTCAAGTAATATTAACATCACCATAGAAGCAAATTCATGGCCATAATGCCGATAAGAGAAAAGAACAGCACCGTCCCAAATTCGATGATTAATCAGAATTAAATTTATCTTCAGGTCTGAGTATTTAATTCTAATTAACCCAAACAAATGCCTGTTTCAGATTAAGCAATAGTACATTACTATAAATGCTTAAACTCAGACTACAGGCAACAAAAAATGAAAAAATGAAAATAGGATACATTAAGAAAATTTGTATTACCATGCGGCATGAACCCTTCTTCTTCCACCCCGTGTATACACGATCAACCTCAACAGCTTAATCTAGAAGCACCGGAATTAACAAGTCGAAATTCTACCAGGGAGGCAGTACGAACGTTCACGGTAATACTCCCAGACCCGTCCAGTGAGTCTAAGCTGGAGACTGGACAAGCAATTCAGAATATTAACTTCCCAAATATGCAATCCTGAATATGAATATGAATCAAAGATGAAAATTCTTACTAAACAAGTAATTCATAGGAAAACTGGATAAACGAGAATGCCACTATACACCATTATAAGGGCGCTCAAATCGTAGATTCAATTCTGACAAAAGTTACATTTTTTTGCGAAAATAAAATTCAAAACATTAATGTTAATGCATCTTATTTTCCGATTTTTTGATTTTTCTAATGTTTTTGACTTAGTTTATTATTTTTCATTTTTATTTATTTATATAATTAATAAATAATTATATATATATATATATATATATTTTTTTTTTTTTTTAACTGTATGTTAGTCACTATAATTGGGAATGTTTTCTAGGATGTTATCGAGTGAAAGTTGATACACTGAGTTGATAATTTTAATAACAAACTTGGAGGGATATGCATTATTAGTCGCTGTACTCAATAATCCCATAAAATGCGCTAATTTATAATATTCATCACAAATTTTATTGATTCTAAGAGCCTGGTTTATTATAATATTTCTAAATACAGATATATGCAAACAAGAGTCAAAATGTTGAATTTTTGATGTATTAAATTTAAAATCCTGTCTTTTATCATACAAGTTTATAACCATATTACAATTTTGTAAATTTAAATTTAAATCTAAAAAGTTTGCAACATTTGAGTCATTATTACTTGCATTTAATTGTAAATTTTTTGGATAAAAGTTTAATACTATAGGGATATTATTTGGGGATACACATAAAATGTCATCTAAATATCTAAACATGTGCATATTATGCAAGCTTGGATTAATGTTTTTTTCGTAGAAGAATAAATACAGATTAGCTAACAATGATGAGGCACACACCCCTTGTGGGATACCAACCTGTTGTTTTAAAAAAGTACCACCATGTTGAATATAATTCTCAGAAAGAGGGAAGTTAAGTAATTTTTTAAAAAGAAAATTTGAATATTTTAGGTTGATATTATATTTTTCAAAAATTCCTAAAATAATTCTATACAGATCATTTATATTAATATTATTAAACAAATCTTTGAAATCAAAGGTATAAATACTATGAATATTAGTAAGAGTTTTCAATTTCTTAACTAATTCAAAACTGTTTTTTACAATATGACAATTATTTGAGATTTCATCTGACAAGGATACTTCATGTAATATCTTTAATAATAATTTTCCAGCATTAGTAATGTAAGAATTATGCCCACTGGTAATGGTTCGAAAAACATATATATATATATATATATATATATATATATATATATATATATATATACAGGATGATTAAAAAAAGATGGGCCAAACTTTACGAGGTGGTAGTACACACTGAACCAAGCATTTTTCGTCATAGTTTATCAGGTCGGAAATAAAACGTAAAGGCACCAGTGGACGTTTAATGGTGAAACTGACAAGTTGAGGCGAAAACACAAGAATGACTTATAAGTTATAAAATGACATTTAATAAACAATAATTACAGTAATGGCCCAAAAGAGCAACCGCCAACTTGAATGCATGTCTTAAAGTGGCGATAGGAGGATTGGCGGGCTCTCTTGAACAGACCATGCATATCGCGCGCTTCGACAGCAACGGCCGAAATACTAGCTTCGAGTTCCTCTTCAGAATCAAGGGGAGTGTCATAGACGAGACTCTTGTGATATCCTCACAGAAGAAGTCAAGACAAGGCAGATCGGGCGATCGTGGAGACCAAGCTATGGGACCATCTCGCCCAATCCATCGGGCCAAAACAGTGATGTCCAGATAGGTCCTTACCTGTCGCCCAAAATGTGTTGGTACTCCATCGTTCTGGTACCACATATGCCGCCGGATGTCTATTGGAACATCCTCCAGCAATTCTGGAAAAGAAAATACTGTACGTTCGCGGTAGCCCATTGGTTAGCGTGCTGGAGTTGCACTCGGTAGGCCCGGGTTCGATTCCAGCCACTGCCAAAACTGCCGCCGTGTTCATGCGGAGTACGATCACGTTAAACATGTGGGTCCGAAAGTCCTTCCGAGAGGTTGGTGGTAGGGGAAGGAGGGTACGGTCCCTGTGGATGCCTCCCCCACTGTGTTCCGGTCAAAATTGGGTGGCACTTCCCGACCGTCCAAACAGTTACCTTACACCTTTCTGGTAGGTCGGACGGTCTGGGTTTCAACAACAACAACAACACCAAAAGTATCTAGATCACCGAAGTCAAGCAGCATCGGGCGCGGTTAGTACTTGGTGGGTGACCACCTCGGAACACCGCGTGCTGTTGGCCATCTCGGGTGCGGTATCCCCGTGGTTTGCGCGCTAGATTTGCACGCTACCACAAATGCCGCCGTGTTCATGCGGAGTACGATCACGTTAAACATGTGGGTCCGTAAGTCCTTCCGAGAGGTTGGTGGTAGGGGAAGGAAGGTACGGTTCCTGTGGATGCCTCCCCCACTGGGTTCCGGTCTAAATTGGGTGGCACTTCCCGGCCGTCCATACAGTTACCTTACACCTTTCTGGTAGGTCGGACGGTCTGGGTCTCAACACCAAAAGTATCCTCCTTCCCGGCCACACATTTTGCTACCGTCAACCTTTGGGTCGGTCGTGTGGTCTGGGTCTTCAACACCAAAAGTATCCTGAGAGCCAACGGCCGTACCGTGCTGAAAACACCGTTTCTCGTTAGATCTCCGAAGTCACGCAGCATCGGGCGAGGTTAGTACTTGGGTGGCTGACCACCTGGGAACACCGCGTACTGTTGCCACATTTCGGGCGCGGTAGCCCGGTGGTTTGCGCGCTGGATTTGCACGCTGCCACAACTGCCGCCGTGTTCATGCGGAATACGATCACGTTAAACATGTGGGTCCGTAAGTCCTTCTGAGAGGTTGGTGTTAGGGGAAGGAGGGTACAGTCCCTGTGGATGCCTCCCCCACTGGGATTCGGTCTATATTGGGTAGCACTTCTCCGCCGTCCAAACAGTTACCTTACACCTTTCTGGTCGGTCGAACGGTCTGGGTCTCAACATCAACAACAACCTCAACACCAAAAGTATCCCGGCCACACAAACAGCTGCTTTTTTGATTGATACCAAGTTTGACAGTGAGGTAATAACTTGTCCTACCCCCTGAGAGGTCTAATAATGTTACGAATACAAATATTATATTGCGGCCAATTTTCACTACAATTATCGAAACTGTTAAAAATTTTGTGATCTTTGTACCATAACTAACCTCTTTTATGTATAATTATGTCAATTTTGTTCTTTGCTGCCACGATAAAAAAATTAAAATGTTTCAATACATTTCGAAGCTTTTGTTAGAATTTGAAAAAATCAATCTATTTTTAGATTTTTCGTTAACAAAACCGGGTAGAAAGTTATTCAATAGTATTTATTGCAGCCATCATGTACACAAGCAATTGACCACAGACGGCAAACAGACAGACAGATGAAGATCACTCTGAAAAAGAAGTTAAGGAGGTCCTAAAACATATATCGGCATCGAAACCCCGAAATCGAAAATTTTCGTAAAATCAAAAATTCCTCTACATTGTATTCTATAAGTAAAGAAAGTAAAACTTCGCGGCATTTCTTTTAATATAGATATAAAGGAAACTTTGCTTTCTGATTGACCAGATGAATTTATTTCTTCCTCCTACAAAGCAATTGTGAGTTTTACAAGACAAGAGGTTAAGGTGACCCGAGATGTTGTTCACGTGCAGGAGTACCTAGCCCGAGGGCTTTCACCTCCAATCTGTGGATAATGTATGTACACTTATAATCATTTGAGCAAAGCAATCTGATTCGTTAAAAAGGGACAGCATTGTCCAATCCTTCCTTATTGGAAGGGGAGTGAAAACAAGGGTGCAGCAGTGCTGCCATCTAGCTGCTAGTTGAGATACAACAAGCTGTGCAAAGAGAATTTTACAACAAGGGGGAGAAGAGTTTGTGAAATAGATGCAAGAATATGGAAAATTTAACAAGTGAGATGCACAATAAGCAGACTGGGAATGTTGAGTAACAAACAAAGCCTAAGGAGGTTCATACAAGACTGCTCGGGGACGCTTTCTGTTCGCCCGAGGGTCATAATCCTGAAGATTAAACAAAGATTCATTAGGGATTTTTGGTATGTCTCGAAAAAAATTTTTTGTTTGTTTTTTGATGGCCTGTTTAATAGTTTTAATTTTGTAATCTTTATGGATGATGTCATTTCGCAGGTAGCGAGGAGCTTTCCGAATGATACGTAGAATGCGGTTTTGTTCAGTTTGAAGTTTTTGTATATTCGTTTTACATGCATACCCCCAAATTGGGCATGCATATAAAAGAATTGGCTGTATTATGCTCTTGTATAGAAGAATTTTATTATTGACATCAAGTTCTTTGGAGAAAAGCAGATGGTTTAATGATCCGACAAGTTTTCTAGACTTCTTTATAACGTACTCAAAGTGCGTACGCCAAGTAAGTCGGCTGTCCAAATGGACACCGAGGTACTTGGCTGTACGCGAGAAAGGAATAGGCTGATTTTTAAACATTAAGGGGGGGGGGAATACGGGCACCGGACAGAAATACAGCTTGAGATTTGTTTGCATTAATTTTTATTTTCCATTTATCATAAAAATTTATAAGAATGTTTATATGACTTTGCAACTGGGTGTGCAGATAATTTATGTTTTTATGGGAGGAAATTATGCAGGTGTCATCTGCATATAAGCAAATGGCGGTGTTGGGGGAGCGGGGGATATCGTTTACATAGAGGTTAAAAAGAAGAGGCCCTAGGATGGATCCTTGAGGGACTCCTGCCTGGATGGGTTTGATATCTGAGAGGGTATTAAGGGTACGTACGTGGAATGACCTGTTTAGAAGATAAGAGTTTAGAATTTTTATGAAGGAGGGGGGGAAGTTAAGTTGTATTAATTTATAGATTATACCGGCGGTCCACGTCTTGTCGAATGCCTTTTCGACATCCAGCAGAAGGGCACCTACTTGATTTTTATTTTTGATTGCATTAGCAGTGAATTCAACTACTCTGAGGAGCTGATGGGTGGTGGAATGCAAGGGACGGAATCCAAATTGCTCCGGGATAATTATATCTTTGTCGCTAATGAATTTGTAAAGCCTAGTTTGAATTATTCTTTCAGTGATTTTACTTAGAGAAGGGAGGAGGGAGATGGGGCGGTAGGACACAGGGTTAGAGGGGTCAGCGCCGGGTTTTAAGCAAGGTATAACAACAGCAGTCTTCCAGCAGGAGGGAAAGTGGCAGAATTTTAGAATGGCGTTAATCATTAGAACTATATAAAAAATAATGTTAAGGGGGAGGGCCTTAAGGGCCCTGTTAGAGATCTTATCAATTCCGGGGGATTTTTTGTTCTTTAATTTATGAATGATTTCTAATACTTCATCAACTGAGGTGGGAGGGACCGGGTGGGGGGGGGGGGACGAGAGAAATTTGTTGACAGAGTTTTGTACTTGATTATGAAATTCGGAGTTCGGGATATCGATCGCAAATTGCTTCACATAGCAATTTGCGATAGCATTTGCTTTGTCCCGTTCGGAGAAAGCGGTACCAGAAGGGGAGAGGAGGGGGGGGAGCTGCGTGTAAGGCTTTTTAATTCTTTTAATCTCTTTCCAGATGCTTCTGTCGGAGGGGGAGAGGGACTCTATATAGTTTTTCCATTTATTTTGGCTGTAATTTTGAATGGCTATTCTAACTTTTCTGTTAACAATGTTAAGATGGTTTTTAGTGCGGGAATCTCTAGTAACTTGCCAAAGACGGCGGACAAAATTTCTGTAGACAATTTGGATCTGAATATTATGCGGAAGGGAGTTATACCGGGGAGGGGGGGCGGGAGGTGGATGCTTTAGCCAGGGAGATTTGGATTTCATGGGTGATATTATGTGCTGCCATGTCAATGTCAGCGGTGCAGTCAATTTTTGGGATGAGCAGGGAGGTATTTCTAAGATTATTTTTAAAATTTTTCCAATCAATAGTTGAAGGGAGGCTGGAGACAGGGAGAAGGGAGTTTAGCTGAAGGGAGAGGAGGATGGGGAGGTGGTCGGAACTAAATTCATTAAGCGTTTCGATTGTATAAGGTAACTGTATATTTTTAAGAAGACCAAGATCAATGGTGGAGGGGTAGGGAGAGTGGGAGTAATGGGTGGGTAAGTTAGGGACAGCAAGATGGATTCCGCTGGCAGAGATGAAGTTTTGCAGAGCAGTACCGTAAGAATTTCTTCTACGACAGTTCCAAAGAGGGCTGTGCGCGTTGTAATCTCCAAGAAGGATGGCCCGATGATTTATGCTACAGATGCTTTGGAGGTCCGGTGTTATGTCAGTGCTTCTAGCGGGCTTGATATAGATGGAGCCAACGATGATGGGGGGGGTAGTTAGGAAGAGTGAGTTGAATCATTTTATTTTCAATATTAGTAGTGCTTACGGGATTAAGTTCATGATGAGGCAGATTGTGCTTTATGTAGACAGAGACTCCTCCTGCATAGGCGGACCGAGGATTAGAAGGGGTGGTGCGATGAGCTGTATAATTAAAATAATTTGCAATTTTGAGGGGGGGGGGCGGGGACCAGGCTTTATCTCTTGGACCAGAATTATGTCGATGTTATTGTTCTGAACAAAGCTACGCAGTTCTGTGATTTTGCCGCGGAGCCCATTGGCATTCCACGACAATATTTTTAAATGATCATAGGTTTTACTCGTCATGGCGGGGGGGGGGGGGACTGTACTAAAGACCTCACCGAGGGCTGATATGATATTTAATAGTTTATCCAATGGATTAATAGGTTTGTTGATATTTTCTTTTATTTGGTTAATGAAGTTTTTGATTTTATTGAAATTTATATCTAAGTCAGTAAACATCTTTTTAATTTCCTGAATGATTTGAATTATATCAGTGATTTGAAAATTGGAGGAAGATTCGTTATTAGTAGCTTCGTTCATTTTTTCCGAAGCGGAGGGGGGGGGGAGCAGGGGAGATATAAGAATGCACTGCAATTTGCTGCAAGGTTTGTTGTCTAGCATTGGCTACCATTTGATTTCTGGGGATGAGTTTGGGGGTGGGGGGAGGGGGAGCTGATATGCTTTGTTTGGTCGTTTGTTCTGCCGCTATTTCTGCAAAAGTTCTGTTATCTGTCTGATTTACAGGGATGGGTGTTTGGCTTCTTTTTGCATTTAAATGTTCTTGAGGATTACTTTGTTCGTTTGCTGAAGTTTGAAGGCGGGGGAAGTTTGAGGACTGTAGGTTAGGAGGGCTGCTTTTGGGGGGGGGGACAGGCAAGTTTACTGCATCTATCATTTGGTTTTTATTTTGGGGGTTTGCAGGGCAAAGTCTAAAATTAGCTGGGTGGGGACCCTTACAGTTTGCACACTGTGCAGGGGTGTCTCTAGACTTAGTACATTCCCTTGTGAGATGCCCAAGCCCACATCTAAGACATCTAGGAGGTAATCTGCAGCATTCACTAGAATGTCCGAACCGCTGACAGCGGTAACACATTTTGATTCCCCTTGACTCGAAGTTTGTTACACGAATGGTCATGTCTAACATAGATGTGATATTTCTAATTTCTTCCCAGCCCTTAGTCGGGTTAAGATACACCAGAAAAATGGGTAGAGGGGCTTGATTTTTCAAGTCTTTCAGTTGTGAAATTCTGTGGACACTAAATCCTGTTAGGGAAAGTTCTCCCTTAATCTCCTCAATATCCGAGTTTGGGGGCAGCCCTTTAAGGAGTATTTTAATAGGCCTTTCCGCCTTGATGTTTATTGAGTGGAACTCAAGCTTCTGTTCAATAAGAAACCTTTGAACTAACCTAAAATCTTCTAAGTTTTGGGGGAGAATTTTGATGAGTTCCCCAGCAAGCTGGGCTTTGACATTAGTAGCAGTTTTAGAATTGATTGCTTTGATTAGCTCACGCCAATTATGGGGGCAGTTTACATAAAATGGTTCCGGTTTATAGGCATTAAATTCAGGGTGTTCATTGTTAGTATTACTATTTATATTAGTTTGAGAGTCATTATTATTGGTAACTTCATTTTCCTGCAGGGGGGGGGGAGGTGTCCATATCGGACGAAGCAAAAGGGTTCCGAGCAGTCTCAATACCATTAAGGGGTTGCACATTGGCCATGGGGCAATGCCTCTTCGGATACCTGAAGCCTTCCGAGTCTCCTTGTGCATTATTCATTTCATTTCTAGAGTTAGTTTTACAATTGTTATTTACATTCAAATTATTATTGACATTAGAGTCATTAAGACTATCATTATTATTTTTACTATTATTCTGAGAGGTTTGCATTATTATTTCAGATGTAGTACTAATCACACTATTACAATTAGGATTATTTACATTTAAGTTTGCTGACTCAGCAGAGTTTACAGAATTAACATTAAGATTATCTTTAGCCACGCACGTGGTTAATCCAGTGCGTGCAATGTAAGCATCTATTTCTAATTTGTAAGGGGTATTATCATCAAAAGAATCAGTTTGCTCAAAATGATTAGATAAAGTGTAACACATACCCAAATATTCATCTTGAGAGAGGGTGGAGATGCCATCAGTGATCTTGTGGTACTCGTAGAGGAGGAAGTCGCCGATGTGTCTGAAGGTGGTCATGGATGCCAGGTCGCCAAGTTCATTTTCAGATGGAAGAGTTAGAGTCCTGAATTTGTCGATAATCAAGCTAATGTCCGAAGGTACACCTTTTATTGCAGTCAGTGAAGAAGGCTTGGACGCCATGTCCAGTCTGTGAGCGTCGATGTATCGAGATGCAGGATGCACGTTGGGAGAGCACGCTGTAATCGTTCCACGTGGTGAGAAAACCAGTTCGGAGGAGAGCAGCAAAAGAGGTCCGTCACGTACGGGGTCGAGCGGTACTTGATCGCTTTTTGATGAGTGTCTGCCATGCTGAGGTTAAGATGTATAAAGATATTATAACTTATAAATAAAATTATATATTAAATACTGGAAGATAATAGGTATTACTTGGTGAATTGCAACACAAAATACATAAAGTAACAACTAAACCAGCATTACAAGAAATTGAATTAGATATAATCCCGTTGAGTTAATTCACTCTCATCCATTTTTAGCCTTCTTTTCATATAAGGAATTCCTAGTAAAGTCCTTAAACTCCGCAATGAATTTGCAAGGAAAGGTCCCTGAATGTACACAGCATGTCTATCAAAACAAAGTGACCTTGCCCAATCCAATAAAAATGACTGCGGTGCTCCGCTCCTAACTGTGAAGTTAAATAGTTAGGATAACAAACTCGACAAAGCGAGATAGCAGAATAATTCCAATTACAAAATATTATCTCATTAGTGAAACATTGACATCAGGGACGCAAGAAACGATATGGGAGGTAATAAATGCCTCTTAGCAAGTCTTTAGCTCGCTAACCTGAGGTAAAAATAGCATGAGCTGGTCAGTCAAATTGATAGTCGCACGATAATCTGGAGAATGCAGAGCCCACATCGACAATAAGAACTTGAAATTTCGTCCCAGCAGCTCAATGGTAGAGCGTTGGCTGGCCAGTTCGAAGATCCAGGGTTCGATTCCTGGTTCGGGCAGCAAGGTTCTTTGCAAGTTTCATTTGAAAGTTACTTCGCTTTATCAATGAGTGCATTATCCAAACGTTTTAAACTAAATTCTCCACTAGGAGATGCTGAAATCACTTTCATTTGATCGTGCATGATCAATTTATTGTAAATAACCTTAAAGTGTAACCTCATGAGCCTTTCCTTACAAAGTTATCGAAGTGTTTAAAAACGTTACAGCTCCTAGGAGTAGAAATTATCATTGCCCTATGTTATATCTAGGTGAAGTTAAAGAACTGCAATTTAATATCTTGGAAAACTTTTGGGCATAATATCCTTTTATCACATTCAATAGCATATTAGTCTTTACAGGAAACCATTAAAATCCTACAGAAAACCCGAAGCATCTTTTATAAACACATAGCTCTCTTATAACACTCTTAATCTTTGAAAAGTTCGTGTGAATGTAATTTGAATGCTATCAAAGTACTTTTATCGATGTACAGGGACACAACTCCCAATTGAAAGAGAAGGTTCGATTCTATTTTGAAAGACATTAGTACGTTCTTTTAGCGTCGCTTTCAACTTTTAAAGGATTATTTCGAAGGAATGTATTTGATTCAATGAGATGCTTTTACCTTATGTTTATTAGTTGCAAAGTGGTGAAAGATTGTGCCATTTCCAAACCTTTGAAATGAAGCAAGATATTTCTTTACATACTTTTGACTCAAAATATTTTTGAAGAAAAACTTACTATTTTATTATTGAAGGATAAATATATGATATTAAAACCGGTGCATAGAATTTCAGATATTAATAATATTAAAAACCTTATAATATTTCCTTCAATTATATTATTAATTCTAAACGGAATAGATTAACTAGTTTAAAAGTGTCTGAATATTAGAATAATCGGATTTTCTGTGTGTATTATAGTTAATGAGTTTTATCTATCTATAAAATCCATGACGCAACCTTTAGATGCTATAATAGCAATCACAAGTTCAGATAATTTGCCCACGAGAACACTGTATATAATCTTGTAACACTGTATATTTAGTATACCATCTATCGAAAGATCCAGAAAAATTTAGTTATTTGGCGAAAATATCGACTTTCCACTTTCGATGAGACAATAGCTATTACATCCTATTATCGCAGAGGAAAATTTGTCCCTTTCTATAATAATACTTATAATGATAATATAATAACATATTAAAAGAATTAGTTTGAAGTCTTTTAAATTATCTATAAGAATTAATTAAAAAATCGATAAATACAATTCACTTCTTCTGGCTATTGCTTCGGCTATTTTCTTCGTCTAGACAAGCTATTTTCTTGGTCTAGATGGCTGTTTGTTTTCGTCTAGACAGCTATTTTCTTCGTCTCCAGACAATACACAATACCTTACCTGCCATTTAATCAAAACACCTGCTTTTGTATATTTTTCAATCACAAATAGTCTACTTTAATAAATTTGAATTTGAACCCGAAATTTCGACGGATTTTTGGCTTTAAATATTCTTAACTTCTAAACTAATTCTAATTTATTACAAATCTCTCTCAGCCGTATCATTCAAAAAGCTGAAGTATATCTTTACTACATTTTGTCTCTGCCTGATGCTTCAATTTTCCGCTACAGACGACACAAACAAATTCACAAACGCAGAAACAAACTAGAGGTCTGCAAGGGCCGAAATTTCAGACTGAAAGACCCAACCCGTCTCCACAATATATCAGTGCCTAAACCTGACCAAGCCCTTAAGAAATTTACAAAAGTAAATCCCGTGTGCGTGACTGCCCTATGACCATTGAGTCTCAGCCCTGTTTGTCCCGAAATATTTATTCAAATGTGTTTCATGAAATTGTCATATTTTTGTGCGAATAAAAAAAGTAACTTGTAAAATAAAATCTGGTTTGTGTTTTGACCATTTATCTAAACATAGCTGAAAAAAAGTCAAGAATTTCACGTGCTATATTAAAATTCATCTAAATTGTTTTATAATTAAATATGTACAGCACGGTTTAACTCGACTAATCACGAGGCCTAAAAGCTAAGCTCTAAAAACTAAGAATTAAAACTAAGAGCTAAAATCTAAGAGCTAAACACAAAGCGAGAGCCTTGTTGTATAGCCCAATGTTGGAAAATTTAGGTCCGACCTGGCTCACAGGTCGTACCGGACCTAATCCCTTGGGCCAGGTCCAAACCTGTGCAGACCTCTAGAACAAACATATTTTATTCTGTAAGATTATTAGTCATGTGTTTGCTCTTAGGAGTAGAACATATCCAACATTCTTGCATGTTATATCTAGATGAAGCTAAACAACTAATATTTAATATGTTGGGAAACTTTTAGGAATAATACTATTTTATAAAATAGTATAGCGTCTTTAGTAATACTAAATGTAATAAGTTATACTATGGTTATACTAAGTTTAGTTATACTATAGTTATACAAAGTTTAGTTATACTATAGTTATACTAAGTTTAGTTAGTTATACTAAGTTTAGTTACACTATAGTTATACCCGGCCACACAGAAAGCTACCATTAGCCCATGGGTTGGTCGTGTGGTCTGGGTTTTCTACACTTCTACACTATAGTTATACAAAGTTCAGTAACACTATAGTTATAAAAAGTTTAGTTACACTATAGTTATATTTTTAGTCATACTACAGTTATGCTAAGTTTAGTTATATTATAGTTATAAAGTTTAGGTATATTATAGTTATAAAAAGTTTAGTTACACTATAGTCATACAAAGTTTAGTTACACTATAGTTATAGTAAGTTTAGTTATACTATAGTTATACTAAATTTAGTTATGCAATAGTTATACTAAGTTTAGTTATACTATAGTTATACTATAGTTATACTAAGTTTAGTTATATAGTTACGCTAAGTTTAGTAGCACTATAGTTATACAGAGTTTAGTTACACTATAGTTATCTTTTTAGTCATACTACAGTTATACTAAGTTTAGTGATATTATAGTTATAAAGTTTAGGTATATTATAGTTATACAAAGTTTAGTTACACTATAGTCATACAAAGTTTAGTTACACTATAGTTATAGTAAGTTTAGTTATACTATAGTTATACTAAGTTTTGTTATACAATAGTTGTACTAAGTTTTATACTATAGTTATACTAAGTTTAGTTATACAATAGTTATACTAAGTTTAGTTATACTAAGTTTAGTTATACTGTAGTTAAAATGTTACAGAACGCCCGGTATTTATTTAGTAAACACATACCTTATAACATTCTTAATCCTTGAAAAGTAATTTGAATGCTATCAAAGTGATTTTATTGACGTGCATAAACTTAGTTCCCAATTGAAAGAGAAGGTTCGATTTTATTTTGAAAAACATTAGTAAGTTCTTTTAGCATTGCTTTCAACTTGTAAAGGATTATTTTAAAGAAATCTATTTCATTCAATGCTTTTACATTCTATTTATTAGTGACTAAGTGGTAAAGGATTGTAAAATTTCCAAATCTCTCGATCAAAACAAGAGATTTCTCTACTTTCTTCAAACACAAAATGATAAGACTTTTCAAATAGGAATGAGCTTTATTGTTAAAAGATAAACAGATTATCCTAACTTTGGTACATAAAACTTTAGATATCAATAACACTTAAAACTTTACCCTTGGATCAATAAGTCATTTAAATCAAAATTTAACGTTGTATAATGCGGAAAAATTGAAATTATAGAATATTTTTCAATTAGGCGGCATTAATATGCCTCCAAAAATATATCAGAAATATTGTTTGCTAACTTTAATGCCTCAGACGATAATTACTGATCTTATTATTATTAATCGAAGAATATGGCAATTTTTCTGGGGAATATTTTAATTTTTTAGATCAATATTTCCCTAACTATTCTTATGAGAATGTCATTAAAATATTTCAGAAAAAATACCCATGCTCTAAAACTCCTAACATTGCAACAATTACAGTTCATTCTGAGTTAAATTAATAGATCTGCTTCTTCTCTCATTGTCTGCAACAGTTCATTAACAGATCCGGTTCCCCAAAACACTTTGCTAGCCTCATAATTGTTAAATTGTTAGGAAGTTTAGACAATAGGTATTTCTTCTGAAACTCTTTAACACTCTCATAAAAACAGCTAGAGAAATGTTGCTCTAAAATAATTTTTTTTTCCTCTTGTAAAACACCATGTTCTTCTATTGATAAAAAATATTTCTGTAATTATAGCCTAACGTACGGTGTAGCTGAAAAAATTAGATTATTTCAATTTCTGGGTGAACTTTGTTATTTTTAAATTTAATTTGCGTGACTGCTTGATCCTTTGTATTACTGTCTTCAATGTGCGTGTGTGTGTGTGTGTTTTCTTCAAACCTGTGTGTCACTGCAAAAGTATTTATTCATATAGTCCAAGCTTATGCTAAATTAATACTACCACTAAAATAGCTTCTTGAAGGGCCAGCATACAACACAGAATTAATTATACCAATATTAATTTTGTCTATTATTTGATCCATACTATTAATTTTATATTGCATACTGCAGCTAAAGAAGTCATTTTAGTTGTGCGGAGACAGCATTGCGTCACTCACTGCTACGAATGACATCCCAGATTATACCCTCGGCCTCGAAGAATTCTTTTAGGCCTGATGGCATGGCCCGAAATCAGCAATCCAAATTGTTCCAAATTCGAACCTATTCCCCTCCATCGGGGAACTGCAGCCCCCAACAGTTGGTGACCCTGGGTGTTAAACGAGTACGCAACATTCTCTCTCTATCTTCAACGATCTCACCTCTCTCACGAGATGGCAGCACTGCAGATGACGCACACTTTCTCCTCTCCTCTCCTGGTTGACTGCTATCGGAGGTGACTGTTGACTACGACTGACGTCGCGATATCTTACGATGTATAACACACATGCGCCTCTCGCTTATTCAGTTCGCCGACTGAGTTTCAGCTTTGGGACGCAGTGGAGGTTTTCCCCCTCCTCACTGAAATTCGACCGAGCTTCTAGCCCATAAATATCTTATATACGTTCTCGTAAGGAAGGGGAGTGTGTGGGAGCAGTATTGCATTACTCACTGCTACGAATGACATCCCATATAATTCCTTCGTAATCGAAGAATTCTTTTAGGCCTGATGGCATAACTCCAGATTAGCAATCTAAAGATTCCGAGTTCGAACCTATCCCCTTCCATCTGAAATCTGCAATCCCCCCCCACACACACACACAGTTGCGTTTATTCATTCTTGTTCAAAAACTAATTCGTCCGATATTACTGAGATGTGGCTGTTAGAAGGATTAGTTGCAACCACAGAGTTACTAATATTTTGGTACAAATCAAAACTACAGACCATTTGTTTAAAATCATTATCTGGCTAACTTTATTAAGAAAGTAATACTTTTTGTGTTGTTATTGACGGCAAAACGTTAAAATCATCACTCCGTTCTCAAGGTATTTTAATTTTGATAGATTGGTACCATTTAAAAATTCGTCTCGCAAACTAAAGAAGGAAAGTATTTAGAAACTGTCCATTCAAATGATTTTGTGTATTATTTTTACCATTAGACAAAATTTAATGAATGTAAATAGAACGAGGAAAAAAATCAGATGTAAGAAGCAAAAGACTTACCCTGTAACCTTATATTCATTTCTCTTCATATCTTCCGTAATGTATTAATTTAAGTTTTATCGCACAAAATAGGAATGATATTTATTACATGATGCGTTTGGACCATTATAATTGATTTTTATGATTGATTGCACAAATTTCTTAAATTTCTTATCAGTGATTAAGAAAACTGTTAAATTCCTTATAGTGATCACCTGAAGGTACTGCGTTGAGTATTTCCGTCAAAACCTTCCAATTTGTTACAGCGTTTTTCAATTGTAAGAATACTTACTTACAACTCAAATTAATATTGATCATTAAAGGCTGCTATTTAGCTTCTTAAATTTAATCCGTTTTTATTAACTTGAATTTTAAATTTGCATTTACAACATTATTTATATTTTCAAATATGAGCTTTTCAAAAATATGAGACTGAACGCTTATCATTGTGGGACACGGTCGATTTGACCAATTAATTATCGCCAAAGTTAACATTTTCAAAGCCTTGACCGAATGGCCAAATATATTCAGGTGGTACATACCTTATTTCAACACGATGACCGCATCGGAACACACATTTTCTAGCTACTTATAGGACACTTGCAACTGTTATATTGACGACTGCCCACTTCCGACTCATAACTGACGACTGGTCAACTCACGACCCGTAACTCGTGTCTTGTAAATTTAATCAAGAACGGAATTTTTTAATTGTGTAACATTTTCACACATGACTCCGAGGTAAGCCTACCTTCTTAACCCCTGTTTCACATGATTGGGCGGTGCTTCGCCCCCTCATCATTAACGCTAGTTTAGGAGCAGATCTCTGATTGGATATGAGTTTTTACCCCCTTGCTGACTTTGATGCATATGGTTGAATCCAGAAATGTGGGCCGAGCTCCTCCAGATTTTGTGTCTCCGTTATGTGTTGTTTTCATTGCTAATTAGTGAATTTATGTGGAATAAATATTGTCCATATTTAATATCAATGTAGACGACGTTACATCTAACCCATTCTTGAACTGCTCTCACAGAATTCAGTATTGGTTTTTGAAAAAAAGTTGTATTTGGGCCTCACAAATAGATACTCAAATATGGACATGCCTTTGAAATTACATCCTATTTGTTGTTTTAAGAACTTCCTTTTTGATTGAGCGGTTTAACGCATTTTGAAATATCACAAACTCGTAGAAAATTAAAGAAGACTTTAATATCTCGATAATTGTTTACCATTGAGTAATGGAATAAATTTTATTCGTTTTTCATCAAGAATTATGTATTTCAGATTTTGAAGATTTTTGCAGACCATTTCAAAACAACAAGGCAAGTTTTATTTTTTTAATCGTACCAAAATCTAATCAGCCCCAGAGTAACGCATATGTTACATAACTACCAAAGTTAATTGAGTTTCGTAGAATAGATTTTGAGCTACAATGGATGAAACATTAAATAAACAGACAAACACAGAGACACAAACGCACACACAGACTTTCAAAATAATGAATTTGCACTTAATAGTGGCCAAAGCGTTTAAATTCAGTCAAAAACTCAAATTTCTATTTTCGACTTCATTTTAATAATTCCCCTATACATTACCATGTACTGTATGAGAAATAAAATAGGAGTGTAAAAAATATTTTAATTTTAATATTTCTATCAGCTTCATGTTTTAAAACAAAAGCGATCTAAAATACGAAATTAAACCAGATTTTTCTATCGTTCCATCAACTATTCAAACACACTAAGCTCAATAAATTAATCTCACCGTTTATTAATTAATTGAATTAAACTAAAAACTGCTAGAGAGAGATAAAAAAAGTTCCCATCTAAAATTAGATATATCTCCAACTTTTAATTAAATTATAATTAGGTCGTTCTCTTATCTGAAAACACCTAAATACAACAGCCATCACCTTTGTAGAACGTTTAGGTTTCTTTTCAATGCTTCGGTATTAAATAATTTATTAATACATCATGATGAATTAAATTTTCCTTATATCGTGTTTTTAATGCTTGGAAGTGTTAGGAAATGTTAAATTGAATTTACACTTTTCGAGGCTCAAATATATTTTAATAGTTAACAGATTTTTCTAAAGGATATGCAAGTAGGTCTTGGATCAAAATGTTAAAGAATTTTAAAGTTTTGTTTTTTTAATTTAACGAGTTTTCATCACATACCTCTCAATGAAAGGAATGCGTGAAAGCATTTGATTAAATAAAATATGTCCTTTACAAAGTTGAGAGTACATCTAAAAGAACTTGCAAATGTCTTTTAGGGCACATTCAAGGATTTTATTTCAATTGGGAACTCAGTTTCTTGCCGGTTAATATATTGTTGTATCATTGAAATCCAATTCAGATGCGTTTTCAATGAAGCAGCATGTTATAAGCTATGCATTTGGGACAGAGTTAAAGAATATTTTATCGCATTATAAAACTTGGTAGATGGTCAATGGAAAATCTTAAGTTTTCTATAAAGAATGATGTCGCTATGTTATGTAATAAAATGATATATTTTTAATGAGTTTCCCTATTATGATCAAATACGTATTTTCAAAATTTTAAGTTTAAGAGATTTCATTTTTTCACTTTTTCTATAAGCATAGTCTAATGTATAGGGAAAGTATTGTTGTTGTTGAGACCCAGACCGTCCGACCTACCAGAAAGGTCTAAGGTAACTGTTTGGACGGCCGGGAAGTGCCACCCAATTTAGACCGGAACCCAGTGGGGGAGGCATCCACAGGGACCGTACCCTCCTTCCCCTACCACCAACCTCTCGGAAGGACTTACGGGCCCACATGTTTAACGTGATCGTACTCCGCATGAACACGGCGGCAGTTGTGGCAGCGTGCAAATCCAGTGCGCAAACCACCGTGCTACTGCCCTCGAAATGTGCCAACAGCACGCGGTGTTTCCAGGTGGTCACCCACCCAAGTACTAACCACGCCCGATGCTGCTTGACTTCGGTGATCTAACGAGAACCGGTGTTATCAGCACGGAATGGCCGTTGGCCAGGGTAAGTATTGTGAAGAGGTCGAATAATCGAATTTGATTTCAACGGAAGAGTACGTTTCAAGCATCCCTGAATTAGAATCGAACGTTCTCAAGTGATGTCTGTATGTGCGTGGCGGATGGGGGCGTATTAGTGTATGTATGTGTGCTAGTGTGTGTCAGTGTGTATCAATGTGTGTTAGTGTGTGTATGTGTCAATGTGCGTTAGTGTGTGTCAACGTGCGTTAGTGTTTGTGTGTGTGTATGTTGTTAGTGTGTGTGTGTGTGTGTCCGTCAGACTGTGGAAGCGATATCTCCCGAATGAATGGAGCATTTCGAACGAATTTTGACGCAAATATTACAATCTGTGAATACTGGAAGCCTTTTGATTTTAAATGCAATCAAATATTAAGAAGATTCCCAAATTTTCGAATCAAATTTCTTAGAAATTAATTTTAAAAAAAACATTTTATTAATGTTACTCAAATTACCAATTTTTTATGTAATTTTCCATTCGAAAATGAATAAGAAAAACTTTAGAAGTACTCTAGTTATTGCACGTTTTTCTATTATATTTACCAAAAGAATTGCATAAAATTTAAAAATCTATTAACTATCGTGAAATATGTTCACTTTTAATGCAATTTCATACGCCAACTGTGTTACAATCATTCTTGTGGATCTAGTTCGTTCCATTCATGGTGAAAAATGTTTGTGCAATAGTTGTGCATTTTTGCAACCAACAATTCGCCTATTTGATGTCTATAGAGAAAATTCTCTTTGTGTATAACGATTGGCGATAAATTTGGCGAACTTAGTGACTCATTTAGCGAAATATTGCCAACTTGGATATGTCGCCGCAGATTGACAAAACTATCATTGAAATCGCAAAAATGACGCTGAATTGATGAAGTAATTATTAAAATATTGTAATATGGGGACTGTATTGTCTATTTTGGATGCTATCAATATTGATAATTGCAAATCAGAGATGCTTGAAATATGAAATTATTGGATACTTCGAAGCAGTTTTATTTTTTGTCATCCAAAAAAGCGCCAAATGTACAATTCAACGTTAAAAACATTGTGCCATAGATATTTATCATACATCATTTTCCTGTGCTGTCCACATCAGATATTTTTATATACTAGTAGATTGATTTACGGTTTCCCCTTATTTACAAAATACGCAATTTCTAATAGAACTTTAATCATATCTTAAAAAAATCATTATAATAATTATTTTATTAAAAAAAAATCTGATGTGGGCAGCACATGACTTTCCCTGCAGACTTATATACACGTTCTTTTTATTTTAATTAAATTTAATTCACTTTTAATTCAATTTTCGTTCTCATTTGGTAACTGGACTCATTTTCAAAGGTGCCGTAAAAAAAAACGAAAAAACAAAACAAAAATATCTCGAGAACGGCTAATCCTAGTGTAATAGGGTTGATCTTATTCTTCACTTCGTTAATAATTACGTATAAAACAAGCATTAAAGGATATATTTGAGCATACGTAGTTTTTAAATTAAGATTTTGGCAATTTTTGTGGGCCATTTCGCAAAAAAGACAGGTTGCTGTTCTTTGACGAATCGTACCAAAATCGAATCAGAACCAGAGTATCCTACAAATAACTTATCCACCAAATTTTGTGAAATTTGGTCAATTAGTATTTAACTAGAGTAGATACATGAAATTTTTACGGACCATTCCGCAAAAAAAGATGGGTTCTGTTTATACGAATCCTACCAAAAATTAATCAGCACCAGAGTCTTACCCAAGTGACTTTCCTACCAAATTTATGAAATTCGGTCCATTAGTTTTTCAGTGGATATATACATTGCACAGACACACAGACAGACACACACACAGACGTCACGTTAAAAATAGTTTTTCGTATTCTAGAGGTCTCGATACGTGTAGATCCGTCGAAAACTCGAGTTGCGAATTTCTGCATGATTCCAATACTTTCCCTATACATTACAATGTATTGCAGGGAAAGTAAAATACAAGATTCTGTTCACTCTATACAAAATTATCTTCAGTGAATCTAATGAAAAGAATGTAAAGAACTATATAAATCTAAAGATTAGAAGAGGATCTAAGAAATATTAGAATCTAAAGAATCTAAAGAACTACAGGGAAACTAAAAAACTATTACACAGCCATCTTCACACACACGAGCAAGGGTTTTATACAAACATTTTTGCCTATGAAACACTTAAAATAATACTTATTAAATAAATAATAATAAATAAATATTATTAAATAAATATTAACAAATAATAAATATGCCCTATGTCAACAAAAATGCGGATTTAAATTCGGAAAAGGATATTTCCGCGTGTTTGGACAAACATTGCAAGTTTCACCACGTTACAATCCCTGATGATACGATTTTTGTACAGGTATTGGTTGCCCTCTATATACGCATTTCATACGTTCTTGGCGTCGATTCCTACTAATCAGATATTCCTCTACAGTTTTATAATTGACATTTTCCTTCTACGTCGCTTTATGGCCGAGTTCCTTATCCAAGATTTATTAAATCCCCCACTAGGGGCACTGCAATTCCTTTTACTCTATCGGGCTTAGTCACTTTATTGTAAATACATCTAGCGTGTACACTCATGGGCTTTTCCGTACAAAGTTATTGGGATACTTGAGGACTTTTCTGGGAACCCTGTATGAAAAGAAAATAAATGTCTGTATCGAAAGTGATGTATTGGCCACATCAGATATACAGGGTGTCCCAAAAACATTAACCCCGCCTTTTACTCCTTAAATATTGATCTAAGAAATATATAATAAATTACAAACTTGCGTAAAAAAAGATACAGAATTTTATGAAATCGATTACAATTTTCAAGAGAATAAAATTTTAAGAAATACAAAATTTAAAGTTTTATACAGCCCCCGTACAAAAACATTTCCAATGAGTAAAATGTGCCACATACACTAATAAGATGATGTACAAATTTTCAGCATTTCAGCAGAGTAGAAAAATCATGTCGGTAGATCGCGTTTCAGGGGTCATACACATATTACGAAGGAAAACAATGATTACATAAATAAATAATAATTTTGCTATTTATTGGTACCAAAGTATCTACACTGTGTAGAAATAATAACTTTACACAAAGATTACAAAGCTTGTTCAAAATGTTTTCCATCCATGCCAATGATACATTAAAAATAAGAGGCAGATATTATTTGCCTATGATGCATTTCTGCTTTGCGTCATTTGCAGTCTTGCTGTAAATATTTACATTTTAATTTGTGATTAATCCTTCACCAACTTTGTTTAAACTTATCTCTGGGACTTTTTACGATAAAATGCTGAAATTTTGTACATCACCTTACTAGTGTATAGGGCACATTTTACTCTTTGGAAATGTTTTTGTACGGGGGCCGTATAAAAATTTAAATTTTGTATTTCTTCAAAGTCAATTCCCTGAAATTGTTATCAATTTCATAAAACTCTGTACCTTTTTTATGCAACTTTGAAATTTATTATATATGTCTCAGATCAACAATATTTAAAGAATAAAAGCCGAGGTCAATGTCTTTGGGACACCCTGTATATATATATATATATATATATATATATATATATATATGTCTCGAAACTAATTTCTTCACCAGAGCTGTTGCATAATTCTTTTGCAACCCATTAATAAAGGCGTGTAGCCTAGAAAAATAATTAATATCCAAACAGAAATAATTATCACATCGCACAAGTAACATTTGTTTTCTATTGTAATTAGTATTATGTTGGAATTTTCGTTTAACATTCCGTAAATGAGATGCACATTAAAATTTTTTGTAGTATTCTAAGCATTTGGTGTACTGACAAAAACATAACGAAATTACAGGCTTTCTAAGACTTTCTTTAAAAAAATATACTTACATAAAATTACAAGAGTAGTTAAAAGTGGTTATCGCAGCGCCTCTAACGGAGGACCTTAACAGTTCGCACAGTGTTGTTTCAAACCGTCGATTGCGATTCATCAGTCGGCTACCATATTAAATGAATCATTCAATGATAATATACACTTTTTCTTTGATTTTAGCTACAATGAAATGTGGTTAATGCAACATATTAAATGAATTTATTTTATTAAAAAAGTGGAACATATTTAAACGATTACTTTCAATTTTTATGAAATTACACACCATGGAGGTAAAGGTAAAGAGTTAAAACTCCATACTGGGAAAACGCCAATATCATTTGAAACAATAATTCAGGTGGCGCTGCGATAAGATAAACGCCCATGCATTGTATCTATTCCTATGTTGAGAGGTTCAAAATATTTATTTAAACTCTCAGTTTTGTAGAAATAAATTAGTAGCACATTACAAATTAGAACTGAAACAATAAAGAATATCCCTACGTATTCAAAATTATCTTACCTTTCAATTTATTTTTATCTCCATATATTCTGAACTCTGTCCTACAACTGCGAAATAATACTGAATAATTATACTGATAATTAGGTAATCTTAATTTAAAAACAATCAAAAATACGTGTATTCAAAACTATGCCTCTATATTGTGTCAAACGGAAACAAAGGGCGCTTTACTAATTCTTGTGACACCCAGATATAATTCTCAATGCCTTATGACATCTTCAAACTTTTCATCCATAGGTGTTTCATCTCCTCGCTAACTCCAAGGTTCAAAGCGTCTGTCGCCATGGCTTATTAAATTGATCATGGATGATTTGAAGGATAGGATGCAATGTTGCATTGCGCTTTATGACAACAATATTTAGTTAATGTAGCATATTAAACTAATTTATTTCAATAAAAAAGTGGTGACTGTTTAAAGCATGATTTAAAATTTTTATAAAACTCCACACTCTATATCGGTGCAACATTGCAAGTTAAGGAAACAGTATGCTCTCTCTCTCTCTCTCTCTCTCTCTCACACACACACACACACTCTCACTCTCTCTCACTGTTTAAATTGTGAGATATAAGTGTGGTATTTTAAATATACAGTTGACAGACGTTTCGGAGATATTTCATTTAAAATAACTGAAAACGAAAATTTGCAATTTTATTGACAGTTTGATGTTGAAAAATTTATTCATATACTTTTAGAAATTAGTTATAATTAATTTTATTTGTTTGTCAGGTTTGCTGGCTGTAAATGCAATAACACTAGAATTTCTTCTTCGAGGAGAAATAACCACTTACCGTTACTGCAAGGTGAAATACAAATAGTCTTTTCATTCGAGTCTCTTAGAATTATTTAAACGCCATACTTTATTTAATTATATTACAGACATATGTTATTATTTACAAAATATTATCATTATGAAACAAAATATTATAAAAGAGCACTCATTGATTTCAAACTATGGGAGGCATATTCTACTGAGACCAGAGATGTGTTACTTTGAGAAACCGCCGTGGTGATTAACCAAACAGAAATTCAATTTGCAAATACACGACTCATGAAAACATAGCAGTGTGCACATACCTCCATACTGCATAAGACACTCGTTGACATATCTCAGTAGTCGCACTCACTCAGCGTTGGCAACTGCATGAAACACCAGAAGATTTCAGTACTTTTCCAAACTCTCGTCCGGAGAGATTTTACCCATCTGTCTATCATGAAAGTTTTTACAACTCTACATGTCCTGTTTGAGTTAGATAGCTTTTCAACTTAGCTTTGGAAAAGCACCTTCATTCAATTTAATAAGCCACCAAACTCCGATTGGTGTTGCTTTGCCCCCTCATCCATAAATGGTGGTTTAGGGATTGGTCCTGATTGGATGTTGGCTCGCCTCCTGCTTCTTGGCGTTAACTCGTCGGGCTAACCCACAACGTAGGTTCAGACCATCCAGACTATTATTCCCTATTGTCTGTTGGCTTCAATCTTAATTAGAATAACTATGAGAAATGAATACTCTCGGATTTATTATCAATGTTTTGGCCGCCCTCCTATTCTTTAGCACCCGATTCCTACTGTCGTTTTAATGCTCAAATTTATGACATATCTCTAGTTTCACAATTTTCTTGAAATTTTTCCTTTCGGAGGAGCAGGTTGAGACCCCATCCCCCCTATAATAGGCCCCTGAGCATATTTTATTATAGATACGTATATATATATCGATCTTTATCTTAAGTGCATATCAAAAATGGATTATGCTGAGTTAGTATAACGAACTCGGCAACCAAGCATGATAGACGAAAAAATCCAATTACAAAATTGTAGAGCATTGTTTACTTAGTAAAAATAGACACTAAAACTGTTACAGATGGCATTTATTTGGAACAATAGGATTATTGAAGAATTGCTGTACTAGTCAAGAACGCTAAAATATTCAACACTTATATGCACAGGAATCTTCTGCCTGTTTAAATATATGGAAAAAATACCCCTTTTATAATTTATAGATGAAAATTTATTAAATTATAAGAGTAGTTAAATGTTAGCTAAATGTGAAAGTATTGTAAATTTAATACTTTACATTTATAAATAGATGCACTTAGATAACTCGCTTACAACTATAAACCGTGTTTAGCAATATAGTTAGTATCTTAAAGCGCTAATAGAAATTAAAATTGCACCCCTTGTTTGATTCATCTGAAAATTTTCAAACAAGAACGTAACAACAACGTATGCAAATGATTAGAGTTTCGTTGCGATAGTTGAATCGGTAGTTTATAACAAGACAAAAAATTTTAACAAATTATAACACAGACGTTTCATGCATTTCTATTGAACTACTACTTTTTGAAATACAATTTTTAAATAAAATTTTTAATAATATCTTGGAGTAAAAATGGCGGTTACGTTAACCTGAGAACCCAGACCGTCCAGCTCATTCGAGGGTATTTAGCAACTGAATGAACGGCCAGGAAAGGGCCGTTACTTTAACATGTATATTTAAGAGCCTTGCGTCAAGCGATTTCTAATCACTTAACTTAAGGCTCTTAAAAGCTCTTATTAAAGCTTTCTATTAAAGCTTTTTGCAGAAATAGGTTTTCATGTACGTTGTCCACTGCGCTGCTTACTAGTGACGAAAATCAGCGTCGGCAGTTTTTGGATTGGTGTCTTTACCGAGTGGTCGAGGAAGCAGAATTGTTTCAAGTTGTCTGAAGGATCTTGCTTTTTCCTAAGATCCAACGAGGAGGAGCGAAACCTCATACGGAGATGACGTTACGTTGAAAACTGGACAATCCAGCTAACTGTGTCGAACAGCACACATCCCGTGCACAGGGGGTTATGGTCTGGAGATCAAACAGCTATCTATGATAACCGTTCCATTGTGATGTATATTGAAGGCAATTTAATAGATATGTATTATGTTACTGAAATCTCAGAACCCGTAGTAATCCTCATCATAGATAGTGTGACTAATGCCTTATTTCTGTACCATAGCTAAGTAAAGAACTTTTCTGCCCCAACCGGAAATCGCACTTCGAATCTTCGTAATGGGCAACCGGCGCTGTACCGTTAAGCTACTTCCATGAAATTGCAAGCTCTTATCGACTCTGAATTCACCACCCTGTAATTCTAGATCGACGTACAACTGACACCCTAACTGACGACCTTCTGCTATTTTTACCCCAGGTTTGCCTGCTGATACTATTTTTATCCTCCAGCTTAGCTTTCTGCGTGGTCGTTATCCTCCCGATTTGATATCTGCGCTCCATATCGCAATGTCCCATAAATGCATGCTCTAGTCATTTGAGACCTCCGCATATTCGCACTAACTTACAGGGTTGATTTGTTTGGGCGCTATTGCAAAAAACCTTGCTGCCGCAACCGATAATCACACCAGGAATCTTCGTAGTGGTCAATTTCTGCTCTACCATTAAGTCTGCTGAGGAGGAATTACAAGCTATTATCGTCGAAGTGAAAGCAGCGCCCGTCTAAATACGGCAGGCATTTCATGGAAATGTCTACAAAAAATTATCATGCTGCTATGGGCTTCCAAATCTCAACATTTATCCCCAATAGAAAATATATGAGACAACACTGAATGTCATCTACACAACCATCACAGAATACAGATAATCCTCTTCCGGATGTTGAGCAAGAGTGGCGAGAAGTACCCCAAAACTGTTTACGACATCTGCAAGATTCGATGCCGCACGAATAGTGAAATGCATCCCTAACAAGCAAAAAGCTATTCCGTACAAGTTATTGCAATGTCAGTCGGTTTTTTTTTCTTTTGCAAAATAAAGGTAGAACCCCGTGCCTTAACCACAGGACAATCCCACCCTCTTTGCATCATTTACAATTCTTCTCATCTTTTATTACAAAATCAAATATTTCGTAATTTAAAAGATACGGGAAATGTTTTATTAATCCCTCTAGTATATCACTATATCACAAATTCAACTTCAATAATGCAATTTTTGCTGATTTTAGAAAAATAAAAGATAAAAAAATATATACCCTTTTGAAAAATACTTTCGAAACATAATATATTTATGCTAAAAAGAAGCTGGAAATACTGGATTTGCATGAGCAATGCTCATGCTGCTAAAATAACCCTTACGGCAACTGTATCTCGTTTCGTATGCAATATAAGTTCATTAGTGGATTTTCTTCTTCAAAGGAAATTATTTTAAAGGGAATGGTCTTCGGGCTTTGAAATTCCTGATCCAGTTTAAAGTTTCATGCAATAACTAGATTTCGCAATCTTCTCATTCTGGACGTTTATTTCGTGTATAGTGCTTTACAAATTTTTTTTTTAAATTTTCTTTTATATTGCTTATTACTTTCCTTCCCCAAAATTTTACAAAAAGTGGTATTTACTAAATACTCATTTTTGTCTTCCATTGGTCTCGTTACATAAAGTCATTCAACAGAAGTTAAAAGTGTAAAGAATCTTGCTGTCCAACCAGGAATCGAACCCTGGATCTTCGAACTGGCCCGTCGACGCTCTACCGTTGTGTTGCTGGGATGAAATTGCAAGATCTTATTGTCGAAGTGGACTTTGCATCCTCCACTCTCTAAAGTTAGATTGGCGTGCAACTGACAATCCGACTGGCCACCTCCTGCTATTTTTACCTCAGGTTCTGATGCTATTTTTATTCTCCAGATTAGCTTTCTGTGTGGTCGTTATCCTCTCGATTTGGAACCGGCTTTCCATATCCCAGAATCCACCGAATCCGTACTAGTCGTACTAGGATCACTAACCTACAGGCTTGATTTGTTCTGTTTCCATTGTAAAGAACCTCATTGCTGCTCCAACCAGGAATCGGACCCTGGATCTCCGAAATAGCCTGCCGACGCTCCAATATTGAGCTACATGGACGAAATTGCAATCTCTTATTGTCGAAGTTGACTCTGCGAAAGTAATTCAACAGAAGATAGCATAAAGTCATTCCTAAAGTGGTCAGAGTGGTACAACTGGTAACATAATTGAGTGCAATCTAAGAAGACCGGAATTTTTCCGGAGTCAGACCAATTGTTCACTTTAAAAAAAAATCTGATGTGGGCAGCACATGACTATCCTTATATAATGCAATGAAATTACTACTTTTACAGCAAAATAAAAAATAGATTATTTTTATAGTAGATATTTATATTCTTTCCAAGATATTGAATTTTCGTCAATGAATCATCATTTTCATTGATTTAGCGTCATTCTTATACATTTGGCGAGTTTTTCGTTAATTTAACAACAATTAAAAAAGTCGCCAAGTTAGCGACATTCCACCAAATTCGACGCCAAAATCTCGCCTAGCGTTATGGACGAAGAAGTAACATATTTGGTTATTTGTACAGCAGATAAATGACTATTGGTGTTCAAATACAAAAGCATAACTCAAAGGATCTTTTTTATGAATGGAACGAGCTAGAGAGATCCACGAGAATGATTTCACCAAATTTATTGCATGGTATTACATATGAAAAGTGAACATGTTTCTCAATAGGAATTTTTTTTTTTTATTTCATAAGACATTTTGATAATTTTTTTTAAAAATGTGCAATATCTCGAGAATGGTTCATGTTAGCGTTCTAAAATTTATGTCAATTGTTTTCTAATGAAAAATTACATAAGAAATGCCTACTTGCATAACTTTAATATTGGTTTTGATTTTTTGACGATTTTTTCAAAATTTCATTCGAAAATTTAGGGGGTTCTGAACATTCGATTGCGTATAAAAACAATAGGCTTCCAGTGTTTACATATTGTGATTTTTGTACCAAATTTCGTTCGAATCGGTCCATTCGTTCGTCAGTTATCGTCTCCAGAGACTCACTGACGCACACACACATACTTTCACACACACACACAGACATCACTTTAAAAATGCTTGATTCGTGATAAGGGATACTTGAAACGTACTCTCCAGTCGAAAACTCGAATTCAAATTTTCGACCCCGTCACAATACTTTCCTTATACATTATGTATATAAGGAAAGTATAAATATGGGTAAAAGCACAATACAAAATTTATAAGTGAAAACACACAAAAAACTGGGATTACTGCCAGTAGAATGACACATACATTTAAATTCCCGGCCGTCCAAATAGTTACTCTTAGTCCTCTGGACGAGTCGGACGGTCTGGGTCTTCAACATACATTTAAATGGGTAAATTTTCAGTTACACTCTTAAAAATTTTACAAATCTATATAAATGTATCATTTTACTCTTTTATATGAGAATTGCCCAGAAAAATGGGTATATATTTCATTTCAAGCTGAAATAACGGTTTTAAACAGGTCTTTTGCATACCTGCCTACTTGCGTACTTGCTTAAAAGGCTTATTTAAAAAGGATCCATTTAAGCACTTAAATAAATGCGTAAAATGGACATGACATATCTTGTTATCTTTTCACCTGTTTAAAACGGTCTTTTCAGAGTAAAATAAAAAATGTCAAATATTCCATGTAATTCTCATACAAAAATAAATAACATAACACATTCATATAGCTATAGTTACCTTTTTACTTTCCTTATATACATAATGTATAAGGAAAGTATTGTGAAGGGGTCGAAAATTCGAATTCGAGTTTTCGACGGGAGAGCACGTTTCAAGCATCCCTGATCACGAATCAAACATTTTTGAGGTGATGTCTGTGTGTGTGTGTGTGAAAGTATGTGTGTGAGAGTATGTGTATATGTGTGAAAGTATGTGTGTGTGTGTGTGTGTGTGTGTGTCAGTGAGCCTGTGGAGAGGATATCTTACGAACGAATGGAGCGACTCGAATGAAATTTGGTGCAAAAAGCACAATTCGCGAATACTGGAAGCCTATTGTTTTTAAACGTAATCGAATGTTCAGAACCCCCTAAATTTTCGAGTGAAATTTTGAAAAAATCATCAAAAAATCAAAACCTTTAATAAAGTTGCGCAAATAGACATTTCTTATGTAATTTTTCCTTAGAAAACGATTGACATAAACTTTAGAACGCTAGCATAAACCGTTCTCGAGATATTGCACATTTTTCAAATAAATTTATCAAAAAATTCCATAAATTAAAAAAAATATTAACTGTTGAGAAACATGTTCACTTTTCATATTTAATATCATGCGATAAATTTGGTGAAATCATTCTCGTGGATCTATCGCGTTCCATTCATAACAAAAGATTCTTTGAGTAACACTTTAGTATTTGAACGCCAATAGTTATTTATCTGCTATAAGAATAACTTATTTCTCCGTCCATAACGTTTGGCGAGATTTCGGCAACGAATTTGGCGGAATGTCGCCAACTTGACGACTTTCTCAAATGTTGCCAAATTAACAAAAATCTCGCCAAATGGATAAAAATGGCGCTAAATCAATGAAAATGAGAACTAATTGTCGAAAATTCAATATTTTGGAAAGAATATAAGTATCTACTATAAGAAAAACCTATTTTTTTAATGTAAAAGTAGTAAATTCATTGCTTTATATAAGGAAAGTCATGTGTTGCCCACATCAGATTTTTTTTTCTTTTACAATCCATAAAATCGAATTTAATTGCACATTATAAAGAGAATACTGATTTGGTATTACATGGAATTTTCAGTTTAAAATAAATTATTGTCAGCTAACAATCTCGCATACTTTAAAATAGCGGCACAAAAATCTAATTATCTAATTAAGTTTATTCATCCTACACAGTTGGGTTAATTCTCGTTCATCGTTAAAAATTAAGTACAAAACAAGCTAATAAAAAGAAGTCAATAATTTTAGATATTAACGATTTTTGGGAGCCATTTAAAATAGAGTTATTTTTTTTCTTTTCATGCCATAATGTAATCAACAGAGCAACCAACAACTGGATTACCAACCAAATTCTTTTTAAAATAGAACGTATACATACATTTCATAGATATACAGACAGTCATACAGACAGAAACACACACCTGACACCACCATAAAAATAGACTTTACATGTTTGTTCTATGGGGTTCAAAACGTGTAGATTCATTGAAACGTGATTTCCAATTTTCGATCCAGGTCATTCCTTTAGTCTTTTCAGACCCTCCAGGATATGACTTAAAAGGCTGAATCTTCGCATACTTATAGTATCAACCATCAACATAATTTAACGCAGCCGGAATTCTGATTTACCACCCAGGAGCAAAGAAAATGGTGTTTGTTCGAAAAATATTTTCACGCCCTCCAGAAAACCCGTTACCTATAAAATCGTATCTTTGCGCCAGTTTAGACCACCAAACCAGTGCGTCCCACAGAGGGTATTTGGGGGTCATCATAACCCCCTGGAACTCATAAGGATCTATTGAAGTTCTAAAAAATTATATATTTAGAGAAATGTTACACCCCTGATACTGGGGCCAACGGCCGTACCGTGCTGAAAACACCGGTTCTCGTTAGATCACCGAAGTCAAGCAGCATCGGGCGCGGTTAGTACTTGGTGGGTGACCACCTCGGAACACCGCGTGCTGTTGGCCATCTCGGGTGCGGCATCCCCGTGGTTTGCGCGCTAGATTTGCACGCTACCACAAATGCCGCCGTGTTCATGCGGAGTACGATCACGTTAAACATGTGGGTCCGTAAGTCCTTCCGAGAGGTTGGTGGTAGGGGAAGGAGGGTACGGTCCCTGTGGATGCCTCCCCCACTGGGTTCCGGTCTAAATTGGGTGGCACTTCCCGGCCGTCCATACAGTTACCTTACACCTTTCTGGTAGGTCGGACGGTCTGGGTCTCAACAACAACAACACCCCTGATACTTTGTTATACCCCTGATCCCTTTGATTGTATCATTTTACAGACCGAAGTTTGGTCTGATTATGTATTGTCTATTCAATAAAGGTCGAATTAACCACTTTAGGGATCAGCCAGAGGATGAGCCTCTTTCAAAATTGACTCTACATTGTTGTCTTTCTTTTGCCTAATGTTTCAGATCGTCTGTTGCGCTATTGTGACTATGCCTTGTTGAAGAAGTGTTTATGGCGATTTGGATTGTCATCAGCACGAATGGTGGCAGTGACTTTGGGGTTAGTTGCGTGATGGTGGGTCGTTAGTTTTGCCTTGTATGTCCGAACAGGCCGAGGGACGAAACGGTTACCCCCACCCCATCCCTATTTTTCTCTGGCAACGCTGCTGCGTCGAACAGAACTTAATGGAGCAAGATTTTTTAATTTTCTCCCAGAGTAGACAAAATGGAGGATGGGTAAAGTCTTTCAGAACCATCCAACCGCTCCCCCCCCCTCTCCCAGAAAAAGCATATAAGACTAATACTCGACATTGGGGCAAAACCTAACAGGGCAAATTTTCAGTTGACAAAACTATTTTCGTGACTAAGCACCGTGCATTGCTAGACAAAATTTAACTTATCAAAAAAATATTGCCACCTAATATTTTAAGAGTGTTAATTTCCCTGTCTTTGGCAGGCCTAAATACTAATTCAACATGTAATTCAAACCGTATTCGAATTCAACAAAACAGTTTATACACTAACTTTTATGACATGCAATTGTAGCAAAAGTTATAAGGCATTTGCAATTTTTACATATCACTTAATAATACACAAGAGTATTTCAGTTTTTCAATCTTTAACCATATTTCCAAACAGTCGCCTCTTTATGGTTCAAGTTTTCTTCGAAAATTCTTTCTGAAATTTGAGAGTCTTAAACTCCATTTGCAATGTAATTTATATTATAAAGTACTGAAACTTCTGAAACGTGTAATCTACTTTTACTTCAAGCAACATCGCAGTTTAAACTAGAAAACTTTCTTTAACGTGTTTATTTGGAAGATACTGTCCACTGTTAGAAATAGTTACTTTGAACAACATAAAATAAATCGTATATTCTTGTGAGACAGCGCAAAAGAAGAGAACATTATATGTACGTATCCATTTTTTTCTTACAGATTGTTGCGAATGTGTACTCCCTCTCTGGAGTCTTTTCTTTTGGAGAACCAGAGGGAGAAAACACCAAGGTTGCGAAAACACCTCTGTCCCATGCCGTGCATCCAGGGTTGCCAGAAACGAAAGTCCAGAGTTGGATGATCAGATTTGGCGATTTATTCCTAATTTGGCGACTTTTCGAAGATTCGAGAAATAATTTGCAATACCAATAGTCTACGAGATATGAGAGATTTCCAGAAGTTTCTATAGAGAGTCTTTAAAAGAAATCATCATGCGAGTTGGAGTTGACGACATACGATCTGCATTGAACTGTGATTTTCGTCAATATTTTGAGAAAAGCAGCTGCTGTTGTGTGAAATGACTTTCGTCAATGTTTTGAGAGTATTCAGTTATTTTGTGGAATTAGGGAAGCATTTAAGTGCTGTTTTACTGTATATTTTTCCTGTTTAGGCTGTACTTGTGAACAAACGTTCTAGTTATCCAGAAATTTGGACTCAGTCTTGTATTCTGAGCACAGATCCATGACTCCAGACGATACGTCGTAAAAATATACAGGGTGTCCAGTGCTATCGGTGCCCAATGGCTATTTCCTCGACCATTAGTTACAGAGATATACTTCCAATTGCAAAAATGTTTTAAATTTTAAAACCTATTATCTTAGAAACAGTTTAAATCAATAAATACATTTCTGAAAGATCTACGAAATATAAATTTTTATACAGTCCCCCAGTCTTACCAATTATATTTAGGAAAATCATCCTCATACAATTTCATGCAAAATAAAATAAAAATCTTCCTTTTATGACCAAAATTCATCGAGTAATGAAGCATTAAATTTTATGACTTAAGTCGCTTTTCCACGTATAAAAATGTCCCGTTTCAGGAAAAGCAACCAATCAGAGACCGTATTGACCATTTCTCCAGGCAACCAACCAATCAGGGACCGAATTGACGATTTCTCAGCACAGAAAGTTCCCCAACTTTAAACAGCTATAAGTCGGTCAATTTTGGTTATAAAAGGATGATTTTTTTTATTATTTTGCATAAATTTGTATGAGGATGATTTTCCTAAATATAATTGGTAGGACTGGGAGACTGTATAAAAATTTATATTTCGTAGATCTTTCAGAAATGTATTTATTGATTTAAACTGTTTCTAAGATAATAGATTTTAAAATTTAAAACTTTTTTGCAATTGGAAGTGTATCTCTGTGACTAACGGTTGAGGAAATAGCCATTGGGCACCGATAGCACTGGACACACTGTATAATAAAATGTATAATGTATAATGTATAATATACGGGTGTCCCGGAAAGTCCTAAATCGACTTTTTTCTAGAACCGTTAATTACTTCTAATTGCAAAAATATTTCTAAAAGGATATGATTTATATTATGACATTTATAATTCGAGAGAAGTATTTAACTGAAAAATAAGACATCTAACCTCTTATACTGCCCACAATTTTACAATTACTAAAAATCTCATCATACATTAACTTTTACCACTAAAAAAAACTTCGATTCTTTAACGAGCAAAATTTACTGAATTTAATGCCCGTATGTCCAGTTATACGTCCGAAACACACACCGACAGCATTTTTATAGCGGCGTTGCGCTCACGTGTAACTCCCATGGCCAACGTAATTTGCATGCATCCGCCTGGGATTTACACTTGCATACATCTTCTCAGGTTTCTAATTTACTGACCGTTGTGTGTATATATCTACGACTAACAGTTCTAGACATAGTAGTCGTTCCATGATTTTCTGGGACTCAGTATATTATACATTGTACATTATACATTAAACTATATATGAAAGAAAATAAAAAATCTGATGTAAGCAGCACATGACTTTCCTTATATAATGCAATGAATTTACTACTTTTACAGTTAATTTACCATAATATTACCATTTGGAGAGATTTTCGTTAATTTGGCAACATTTAAAAATGTCGCCACGTTGGCGACATTCCGCTAAATTCGCCGCCAAAATCTCTACAAACGTTATGGATGGAGAGATAAGTTATTCTTACAGCGGATAAATGACTATTGGCGTTCAAATACAAAAGTATTACTCAAAGTATCTTTTCTCGTGAATGGAACGAGTTCGATCCACGAGAATGATGTCACCAAATTTATCGCGTGATATTACATATGAAAAGTGAACATGTTTCTTAACAGTTAATATTTCTTTTAATTTATGGGATTCTTTGATACATCTATTTAAAAAATCTGATGTGGGCAACACATGACTTTCCTTATATAATGCAATGAATTTACTACTTTTACAGTTAATTTACCATAATATTACCATTTGGAGAGATTTTTGTTAATTTGGCAACAATTAAAAAGATCGCCAAGTTGGCGATATTCCGCCAAATTCGTCGCCAAAATCTCGCCAAGCCTTATAGAAGGAGAAATAAGTTATTCTTACAGCAGATAAATGACTGTTGGCATTCAAATACAAAGTATTGCTCAAAATATCTTTTTCCTGAATGGAACGAGCTAGTTCCACGAGAATGATGTCACCCAATTTATCGCATGGTATTACATATGAAAAGTGAACATGTTTCTCAATAGGAAATATTTTTTTTTTACTTTATATGACTTTTTGATAATTTTCTTGAAAAGTGTGCAATATCTCGAGAATGGTTCATGTTAGCGGTCTAAAATTTATGTCAATCGTTTTCTAATGAAAAATTACATAAGAAATGTCTATTTGCGTAACTTTATTAGCGGTTTTGATTTTTTGACGATTTTTTCAAAATTTCACTCGAAAATTTAGGGGCGTTCTGAACATACGATTGCGTATAAAAACAATAGGCTTCCGGTGTTTATGGATTGTGATTTTTTTACCAAATTTCGTTCGAATCGGTCCATTCGTTCGTCAGTTATCGTCTCCACAGGTTCACTGACACACACACACACACACACACACACACATACTTTCACACCCACCCTCACACACACACACAGACATCACTTCAAAAATGTTTGATTTGTGATCAGGGATGTTTGAAACGTGCTCTCCCGTCGAAAACTCGAATTCGAATTTTCGACCCCGTCACAATACTTTCCTTATACATTATGTATATAAGGAAAGTAAAAATGCGCAATATTTCGAGAACGGTTCATGTTAGCGTTCTAAAGTTTATGTCAATCGTTTTCTAAGGAAAATTTACAGAAGAAATGTCTATTTGCGTAACTTTATTAAAGGGTTTGATATTTTGATGATTTTTTCAAATTTTCACACGAAAATTTAGGGGGGGGGGTTCTGAACATTCGATTGTATATTATAAAACAATTGGCTTTCAGTATTCACGGATTGTGATTTTTGTACCAAATTTCATTCGGATCGCTCCATTCGTTCGTGAGATATCGTCTCCACACACTTTCACACACACACACACACACACAGAGAGATCACTTCAAAAATGTTCGATTCGTGAACAGAGATGCTTGAAACGTGCTCTCCCGTCGAAAACTCGAATTCGAATTTTCGACCCCGTCACAATACTTTCCTGAGGGCCAACGGCCGTACCGTGCTGAAAACACTGGTTCTCGTTAGATCACCGAAGTCAAGCAGCATCGGGCGCGGTTAGTACTTGGTGGGTGACCACCTCGGAACACCGCGTGTTGTTGGCCATCTCGGGTGCGGTATCCCCGTGGTTTGCGTGCTAGATTTGCACGCTACCACAAATGCCGCCGTGTTCATGCGGAGTACGATCACGTTAAACATGTGGGTCCGTAAGTCCTTCCGAGAGGTTGGTGGTAGGGGAAGGAGGGTAAGGTCCCTGTGGATGCCTCCCCCACTGGGTTCCGGTCTAAATTGGGTGGCACTTCCCGGCCGTCCATACAGTTACCTTACACCTTTCTGGTAGGTCGGACGGTCTGGGTCTCAACAACAACAACAATCAACAACAATACTTTCCTTATACAAGGAAATATATATATAAGGAAATATATATAAATATATACAAGGAATATATATAAGGAAATATATACAAGGAAATATATATAAAGGAAATATATATAAGGAAATTTATATAAGGAACGTAAAAATGCATGCATGCATGCAATGTTCTCTTCTTTTCTGCTGCCTCACAAAAATCTACAATTTATTCTATGTTGTTCAACATAACTATTTCGAACAATGGACAGTATCTTGCAAATAAACACGTTAAAGAAAGTTTTCGAGTTTAAACTTCGCTGTTGCTTAAAGTGAAAGTACATTACCCATTTCAGAAGTTTCAGTACTTTGTAATATAAATTTCATTGTAAATGGAGTCTTAGATTCTCAGATTTCAAAAAGAACTTTTGAAGAAAACTTGCACTATAAAGAGGCGACTGTTTGATAATGCGATTAAACATTGAAAAACTGAACTACGATTGTAAATAACTAAGTGATATGCAAAAACTGCAAATGCTTTACAGCTTTTGTTACAATTGCATGTCTCAACATTCAGCATGTATACTGTTTGGCTGAATGTGAATAAGGTTCGAATTTTATGAACTAGTATTTAGGCCTGCCAAACACAGGGTAATTAACACTCATAAAATATTAGGTAGCAATATTCTTTAATAAGTTAAACTTTTTTAGCAATGTATGGTGCTCAGTTAGGAAAATTGTTATCTCAATTGAAGATTGGCCCTGTTAGATTCCATCCCAATGTCGAGTTTTAGACTTTTTTGTCCTTGAAAGTGAAGAAAGAGGGAGGGGGGTGAAGGATTCTGCAAGACTTTACCACTTGTCCCATTTTGTCCTCTCTGAGAGAAAGGCGGAAGGTTGATCCCCTTCTTCAGAGTAGTATGGGGAGTTATCTCACTTAGTATTAGATTAGGGAAAACAATTAATTACAAAATTGTAGAGCATTGCTTGCAAAAATTAATAAAAGCATATTTGCCCTCACACAAAAAAAAATGGAAATTAACCTAAAAAAATCTGATGTGGACAGCACATGACTTTCTTATATAACGCAATGAATTTCCTACTTTCACAGTAACAAAAAATCTGATGTGGGCAACACATGACTTTCCTTATATAATGCAATGGATTTACTACTTTTACAGTTAAAAGAAATGTTATTCTTATAGTAGATACTTATATTCTTTCCGAGATATTGAATTTGCTTCAATTAGTCGTCATTTTTATTGATTTAGCGTTATTTTTATCAATTTGGCGAGATTTTTGTTAATTTTGGAAACAATTTAAAATGTCGCCAAGTTGGCGACATTCCGCCAAACTTGTCGCCAAAATCTCTCCAAGCGTTATGGACGCAGAAATAAGTTATTCTTACAGTAGATAAATGACTATTGGCGTTTAAATACAAAAGTATTTCTCAAAGTATCTTTTTTCATGAATGGAACGAGCTAGATCCACGAGAATGATGTCACCCAATGTATCGCATGGTATTACATATGAAAAGAGAACATGTTTCTTCAATAGGAACTATTTTTACTTTCCTTATATACATAATGTATAAGGAAAGTATTGTGACGGGGTCGAAAATTCGAATTCGAGTTTTCGACGAGAGAGCACGTTTCAAGCATCCTGATCACGAATCAAGCATTTTTGAAGTGATGTCTGTGTATGTGTGTGTGTGAAAGTATGTCTGTGTGTGTGTGAAAGTATGTGGATGTGTGTGTGTGTCAGTGAGACTTTGGAGACGATAACTAACGAACGAATGGACCGATTCGAACGAAATTTGATACAAAAATCACTATCCACAAACACTGGAAGCCTATTGTTTTTATACGTAATCGAATGTTCAGAACCCCCCTAAATTTTCGAATGAAATTTTGAAAAAATCGTCAAAAAATCAAAACCGCTAATAAAGTTACGCAAATAGACATTTCTTATGTAATTTTTCATTAGAAAACGATTGCCATAAATTTTAGAAGGCTAACATGAACCGTTCTCGAGATATTGTGCATTTTTCAAAAAAATTATGAAAAAGTCACATAAAAAAAAATTCCTATTGAGAAACATGTTCACTTTTCATATGTAATACCATGCGATAAATTGAGTGACATCATTCTCGTGGATCTAGCTCGTTCCATTCATGAAAAAATATACTTTGAATAATACTTTTGTATTTGAACGCCAATAGTCATTTATCTGCTGTAAGAATAACTTTTTTCTTAGTGCATAACTCTTGGCGAGATTTTGGCGACGAATTTGGCGGAATGTCGCCAACTTGGCGACTTTTTGAAATGTTGCCAAATTAACGTAAATTTCGTCAAATGGATAAAAATGACGCCAAATCAATGAAAATGACAACTAATTGTCGAAAATTCAATATCTTGGAAAGAATATTAGTATCTACTATAAGAAAAACCTATTTTTTTACTGTAAAAGTAGTAAATTCATTACATTATATAAGGAAAGTCATGTGTTGCCCACATCAGATTTTTTTACATTGTAAATACAGAAGGATATTCACACAGATTAGATACGGAACATGTATACTCGTGGCAATGCTAATGTGAATACATAGTACGTTATGGTCGGTAAATCACCCAGTTTTGTCTTCAAATGCCTATTATGCCAATATTGACTAGTTCGCATCCATAGCAACGGATTTTTTTTTAATATCAATTAAGAATATTTTTACTTTCCTTATATACATAATGTATAAGGAAAGTATTGTGACGGGGTCGAAAATTCGAAATCGAGTTTTCGACGGGAGAGCACGTTTCAAGCATCCCTGATCACGAATCAAACGTTTTTGTAGTGATGTCTGTGTGTGTGTGTGTGTGTGTGTGAAAGTATGTGTGTGTGTGTGTGTGTGTCAGTGAGTCTGTGGAGACGATAACTGACGAACGAATAGACCTATTCAAACCAAATTTGGTACAAAAATCACAATCCATAAACACTGGAAGCCTATTGTTTTTATATGTAATCGAATGTTCAGAACCCCCCTAAATTTTCGAATAAAATTTTGAAAAAATCGTCAAAAAATCAAAACCACTAATAAAGTTACCCAAATAGACATTTCTTATATAATTTTTCATTAGAAAACGATTGACATAAATTTTAAAACGCTAACATTAACCGTTCTTGAGATATTGCACATTTTTCAAAAAAAATATTGAAAAGTCATATAAAACGAAAAAAAAAATTCCTATTGAGAAACATGTTCACTTTTCATATGTAATACCATGCGATAAATTAGGTGACATCATTCTCGTGGATCTAACTCGTTCCATTCACGAGAAAAGACACTTTGAGTAATACTTTTGTATTTGAACGCCAATAGTCATTTATCTGCTGTAAGAACAACTTATTTCTTCATCCATAACGCTTGGCGAGATTTTGGCGACAAATTTGGCGGAATATCGCCAACTTGGCGACTTTTTGAAATGTTGCCAAATTAACGAAAATCTTGCCAAATAGATAAAAATAACGCTAAATCAATGAAAATGATGACTAATTGTCGAAAATTCAATATCTTGGACAGAATATTAGTATCTACTACAAGAAAAACCTATTTTTTTACTGTAAAAGTAGTAAATTCATTACATTATATAAGGAAAGTCATGTGTTGCCCACATCAGATTTTTTTTAACTGTAAAAGTAGTAAATTCATTGCATTATATAAGGAAAGTCATGTGTTGCCCACATCAGATTTTTTTTATAAAACTTTTTGATATTTTTTTTTTAAAATGTGCAATATCTTGAGAACGGTTCATGTTAGCGTTCCAAAATTACGGTCAATCGTTTTCTAATGAAAAATTACATAAGACATGTCAATTTGCGTAACTTTATTAGCGGTTTTGATTTTTTGACGATTTTTTCACAATTTCACTCGAAAATTTAGGGGGGTTCTGAACATTCGATTGCGTATAAAAACAATAGGCTTCCAGTGTTTACGCATTGTGATTTTTGTATCAAATTTCATTCGAATCGGTCCATTCGTTCGTCAGTTATCGCCTCCACAGACTCACTGACACACACACACACACATACTTTCATACACACACACATACTTTCACACACACACATGCACACACACAGACATCGCTTCAAAAATGTTAGATTCGGGATCAGGGATGCTTGCAACGTGCTCTCTCGTCGAAAATTCGAATTCGAATTTTCGACCCCGTCGCAATACTTTCCTTATACATTATGTATATAAGGAAAGTAAAAATAGATTATTATTATAGTAGATATTTATATTCTTTCCAAGATATTGAATTTTCGTCAATGAGTCGTCATTTTCATTGATTTAGCGTCATTTTTATCCATTTGGCGAGTTTTTCGTTAATTTAGCAACATTGAAGAAAGTCGCCAAGTTGGCAACATCGCACCAAATTCGTGGCCGAAATCTCGCCAAGCATTATGGACGGAGAAATAAGTTATTCTTACAGCAGATAAATGACTATAGGCGTTCAAATACAAAAGTATTACTCAAATTATCTTTTTTTATGAATGGAATGAGCTAGATCTACGAAAATGATGTCACCCAATTAATCACATTGTATTACATATGAAAAGTGAACATGTTTCTCAATAGGAAATATTTTTTTTTTATTTTTTATGACTTTTTGATAATTTCTTTGAAAAATGTACAATATCTCGAGAACGGTTCATGTTAGCGTTCTAAAATGTATGTCAATCGTTTTCTAATGAAAAATAACATAAGAAATGTCTATTTGCGTAACTTTATTAGAGGTTTTGATTTTTTGACGATTTTTTCAAAAGTTCACTCGAAAATTTAGGGGGATCTAAGCATTCGATTGCGTATAAAAACAATAGGCTTCCAGCGATTACGGATTGTAATTTTTGTACCAAATTTCAGTTATCGTCTCCACAGACTCACTGACACACACTCACACACAGATATACTTTCACACACTCACATACACACAGACATCACCTCAAAAATGTTCGATTCGTGATCAGGGATGCTTGAAACGTGCTCTCCCGTCGAAAACTCGAATTCGAATTTTTGACCCCGTCACAATACTTTCCTTATACATTATTGTATATAAGGAAATTAATAAGTGTATACAATCTAGCTCTCTTCCCTCAAACATTAAACATTTCGACAATGCAACAGAATAAAATTAACTTTATTAATCATAATATATAAAATGTTCACCCTCAGCAACAAATCTTGCTTGCACACGTGTAATAAGATATCTATGGGTGTTTTTCAATGTCTCCACGTGTATACCGTTCCATGCAGATTAATAAAATTGTATCTTTTAAAATCGTAATCTAGAGAGTTGTACAAAAAAGTTTTATACTATGTTTTTAACTCTCTACAGCATTGTAATTGTCTCTATTCACCTATCTGTAACAGGAAGCGAAATAGCTCCCGTACCCAGAAGAAGAGAGAATTTGTCAGATCGTGCAGCGCCATTGAGATTTCGTATACACTAGAACACATCTTGTTCTTCTGCACTGGAGAGAACTTTTCTAGAACTGTTTTTACAAAAATGTGGGTTCCTCTGTCTATTTTATCTGTCTTGTCTAATGTACATTTTATATCTATTGCTTTTTTAGTCTATAGAAAACATCGTAAAATCGATCTCTAATACGCTAAACTCACTTAACAAGTATTATATGCACTTTAATAAGAAACATATTATTATATGCACTTTAATAAGAAACACACGATAACTCTAATACTTCTCGTGCTGCTTGCTTGCTCTATGACTTTCCTTGACACTGCGGGTTGCCGCAAATCTCCGATGGTGGGGGATAGGTTCGAACTCGGAACCTTTAATGTGTTGTGAACTCGGAACCTTTAGATTGCTGATCTAGCGTTATACCTTTAGGCCCAAAAGAATTCTTCGGGCCCAAAGGTAAAATCGGGGACGTCTTTAGTAGCAGTGAGTAAAGCAAGAGTGGACCCCGCCACAACACCCTATATACGCGATACAGAAAAAACATTAGCTTAAAGATTGTAAAGAACCTTGCTGTCCCAACAGGGAATCGAACCCTGGATTTTTGAATTGCCCAGCCGACGTTCTACAGTTGAGCTACTGAGACGAAACTGCAAGCTTTTATTGCCATGGTATACTCTGCAAGGTGTTAGTCAAATAAATTTTCACAGCTTAACTTCAAAACCACTCATATAAAAATGATTACTTAATATACATTCTACGCATTATGCAGATAACGAAAAACAACGGTTTAAATAAATATGTTCTTTTGCGCCTCTAAAGTTACGATCATTAACTCTAGACAATTAACAGTATTTTTTTTTTTTTTTAAGAAATTTTTCCCCGATAATCTTTGCTTTGGTGTTTCACTGTCAGTTAAGGAAAGAACTAATAATTACTTTGCCATTTCTCCGTATGGCGATAATTTATTTCTTACATTTTTTCGATATATTTGTTTACTTTTAATTGAGTAATAAAAGGAAATAATTATCAATGTGTAATTTTAAGATATTTAAATTGAGCTCCACGATTTTCATTAAGAGAAGACTTGGGAAAGAGATTAATATATTTTCCTATTTTTACATTCTAGCAATTGAATATTTCCATAGGCTTCTTATTAACTTCCCAGCTTTTCTTAATAACTTCACACAAACTCTCTTTATTCCCTATTTTAATATTTTAACTTGCTTGTCCTCGGCTTCCAGAGTACGTAAATAGTTGAAACTTGGCTCAGTTTCATTTCGAGAAACATTCTCAACTTTTCACGTCATTACGTTACGTCGCTACGTTATTTATGTAAGTCATCTTTGACATACTCTTTCTTGGTTCCCAGAGCTCTTATAAAGAGATGAAACTCAGCTTATAGTTTCATCTGTCATAGTTTCATCTCGCCGGAACATTTTCATTTATCAAATGTTTACATCATTGCATTACGTCGTTACGTCCTTACGTCATTTTCTATATCATCTTTGACGGGCTCGCTGTCGGCTTCAAGAGCACGTAGAGAGCTGAAAGTCGGCGCACAGTTTCATCGCGCGGAACATTTTTATCTATCAAATGTTTACATAGTTGAGTTACATCGTTACGTCATTTTCTATGCCATATTTGAAGGGCTCGCTCTCGGCTCCTAGGCACGTAGAACGCTGAAACTTAGCACACAGTTTCATCTCGCAGAACATTTCCATCTATCAAATATTTGCAAAATTGCATTACGTCGCTATGTCATTTTCTATGCCATATTTGACAGACTCGCTCTCGTCTCATTTTTCATCTATCAACATTTCACATCATTGCGTTACGTCATTGCGTTATTTACGTGGGTCATGACTATATATTTGCTCTTTTCATACATTTTTTTGCTAATTACGGTTTTGTGTTTACCGTTGAAATAATCTCCTAATTCTATTGCTTCAATTTGAATCAAATGATTTCTTTGAATATAAAATGAACAAGAATAGTGCCACTTCTGTTGCATTATTTCCTTTCATCCCCATCGCATTTTTACCACTTTTCAATATAGAAGTAAAGTGTTTATGACTTTGTTTATTCTTCATGTCTGGCTGTCTGGCCGTTGGCACGATAACTGCTGTAAAAATGACTTGATCAAAATGAAATTTTGGTATCTTGGTAAGACGGTATGTGAGACATACGGGAATGAAAATGAATAATATCACCCAATTAGTTCTGGATTGAATAAAGGAAATACATTGAACCCTATGAGGCACAATTTTTCAAACATTTAAGCGCAGTTAAAATTCACAAATTGTTTCGAAAATTTTACGAAATATTATAATTATCACATAAAATGTGTAAAAAAAAATTCAGCAAAATATGTTAGATAATTTTTTAAATAAAAATTGAAATATTAATTACACTAACATGAAGCTACTAACATGATTACGCTAACATTACATATAACATGAAGGAATCGAGTGACAAGATAAAATATGGCATCCATGTTTTCCCCTGTGTAAAAATCGTAATATTTGAAGATCATTTAAATTTATATAATGTTGCATCCTTCATAAAACCGCTTTATTTTTGCATATTATCTGTGTATCTAAATTCTGGGCCAACGCAATTACAATATTTATTATTTTAAATGATCACTAGACTTTGATTATTCCTACAATGAAGCCTAATTTCTGTAACATGCAGAATGTAAACAAATGAAGTGATAGTAAGGTGAGTCATATAAGAACTGCTAATTTTTTTTCACGCAAAATTATTTAGCTCTGGGGTCTAGAATACAAGTGATATGAATGAAATATTCATCGATTTCACATAGAGATGCAGACGATTTATGGCATTGCCATTTTTGATGAAGTTTTAAATTTCCAAATATAATAAATTATTGTAGTACTGTGATAATTTAAAAAATATCAGTGCTCAATGTATCGCATATTAGAGCTGTTTAAATAAAATGTCATTTCAGTTGGAAAACATTTCATAATCAATGATTTTTGCATGAGTGATCTTTCTTGTATTTCATGATTTACATAGACACTGACCTATTCACAAATCACTTTCACATCAACAAACCAAGTGAAGGATAGCGAGCCTATATACCCTCTATGGAGAGTTCGTAGAAGCACGTATTTCTTGAATTTCTTAATCGTCCTGCAGAATTCGAGAGGTTTCTAGAAATGAAGTTTATAAAATGTTGCCAATTTGGTGACATTACCACAAATTCGTCGCCAAGTTTCCGTGACACGGACCTTCGTGTTATGGCAATAGTTTCCTGCTAGGTATTCGTAACAATATGGAGACACTCGTTTAACATATTTCTTTTTTATCCCCGTCGCGTTTCTTTCATGACTTGCTCCTTAGTCAGCTCCCTAAGATGTTTCACATCAAAGTGAAAGCAAAAAAATAAAATTTTTAGTATAAATAATAATTTTTTTTTAAAGTACCTCCATTTGTTATTACTTTCCTTATATACAAAATGTATAAGGAAAGCATTGTGACGGGGTCGAAAATTCGAATTCGAGTTTTCGACGGGAGAGCACGTTTAAAGCATCCCTGATCTCGAATTGAACATTTTTGATGTGATGTCTGTGTGTGTGTGTGTGTGAAAGTATGTGTATGTGTGTGTGTATGTGTGTGTCAGTGAGCCTGTGGAGACGATAACTGACGAACGAATGGACCGATTCGAACAAAATTTGGTACAAAAATCACAATTCGTAAACACTGGAAGCTTATTGTTTTTATACGCAATCGAATGTTCAGAACTCCCCTAAATTTTCGAATGAAATTTTGAAAACATCGTCAAAAAATCAAAACCACTAATAAAGTTACGCAAATAGACATTTCTTATGTAATTTTTCATTAAAAAACGAATGACATAAATTTTAGAACGCTAACATGAATCGTTCTCGAGATATTGCGCATTTTTCAAAAAAATTATCAAAAAGTCATATAAAATAAAAAAAAAATATTTCCTATTGAGAAACATGTTCACTTTTCAGATGTAATACCATGTAATAAATTAGATGATATCATTCTCGTGAATCTATCTCGTTCCATTCATGAAAAAAGACACTTTGAGTAATACTTTTGTATTTGAAGGCCAATAGTCATTTATGTGCTGTAACAATAACTTATTTCTTCGTCCATAACGCTTGGCGAGATTTTGGCGACGAATTTGGCGGAATGTCGCCAACTTGGCGACTTTTTGAAATGTTGCCAAATTAACGGAAATCTCGCCAAAGGGATAAAAATGACGCTAAATCAATGAAAATGGCGACTAATTGTCGAAAATTCAATATCTTGGAAAGAATATTAGTATCTACTATAAGAAAAATCTATTTATTTTACTGCAAAAGTAGTAAATTCATTACTTTATATAAGGAAAGTCATGTGTTGACCACATCAGATATTTTTCATATTGTAACTTAAATGTATAGAAACTGTATGTATTGAAATATATGCAACTTAAATATATGAAAGACAAAGATATAAAAAATTAGGATTTCATAATTTCTCTGGTTCTCAACTTATTTCCAAACAACAAGTAGTACGTTCCCATGGTAGGCCCATGACGGGCTGTGTTAGTAAGGTTGTAAAGAGCCTTGCTGCCCTAACTGAGAATCGAACCCTGGATCTCCGTATTGGCCAGCCGATGCTCTAACGTTCAGCTTCTGGGACGAAATTGCAATCTCTTATTGTCCAAAGTGAACTCTGCATTCTCCACCATCTAATGTCAGATTAATGGGCAACTGATAATCTGACTGACCACCTCCTGCTATTTTCATCTCAGGTTAGCCTCCTGCTACTATTTTTTTACCCATGTTAGTATCCTGTGTGGTCGTTATCCTCTCAATTTGACATCGACGCTCAATATTCCAGAGTCCACTGAATCCGTACTAGTCGTACTAGGGGCACTTTCAGACCTCCGACATCACTGCACTAACCTACATAGTTGATTTGTTCGGGCGCCATTATAAAGAGCCTTGCTGCCCCAACCGGGAATCAAACCCTGGATCTCCGAACTGGCCAGCCGACGCTCTACCGTTGAGCTACTGGGACGAAATTGCAAGCTCTTATCGTCGACATGGCAAGGTTCAAAATTAAACAATTAAAATATTCCACGTTAGACAACGACAAACTACATTTATGCTTTCCATTTGCTTCTATTCCGAGTTATTCTCCAAAACGGCTGAATTCAGCGAGTATATTTCAAGGACGGGCCCAAGACAGGCTAGACCAAAATTCAAAGTCTATTCCAGCTAAATTCCAGGTTCAAAATTAAAAGACTTGAAATATACCTCAAATGGCAATGACATGCTAAATCTGCACTCCGTTACTGCTCCGATTTTGAAAATATTCTCCAAACACGAGTACATTCCTATGGCGGACCTAGAACTGGCTTTCCCAATAAGTTTCTAAATCCAAAGAAATAAAATATGCCACAATAGACAATGATATCCTAAATTTGGACTTTTTAGCTGCTCCGTTTATTAAGTTATTCCCCAAAAACGAGTAAATTACTGAAGCGGACCAGAACGGGCTGGTCCGATAAAATTCAAAATTCAAAAAATTAAAATAAATCGAAAAAGACAAATACCATGCTATATTTGACCTTTCTAGCTACTCTGGTTTTTGAGTTATTCCCCGAAATCGAGTACATTCCTATAGCGGATCGAAGACGGGCTAGACCAATAAGGTTCAAAATCCAATGAATTAAAATATACCCCAAAAATCAACGACATACTAAATATAGACTTTCTAGCTTCTTCGATTCCGAGTTATTCCCAAAAAATGAGTACATAACTAAAGCGGACCCCAGAGGGGCCACGCCCATAAGGTTCAAAATTCAAAATATTAAAATATACCGCAAAAGACAAAGACATACTAAATTTGGACATTCTAGCTGCTACAGTTAAAGTATCTTCTCCTAAATGAGTGCAATCCAATAACAGGCCCTGGACGGGCTAGCCCATAAGGATTCAAAATCAAAGAAATTAATGTGTACCACAAAAGACAAAGACATACTGAATTCCATGTTGCTATGATAATGGAACCTGATTAGTTTGGGTCTTAAAGATTTGGATCATACTAACAAACAAACACCATATCAAGTTAAGCGGTCTCGGGAGTCTAAAAAGTGCCATAAGCAGAGTGAATTCCCTTGCTTCACGTTTTATTTCTATTAACACTTTACAACAAAGTTGAAAAGTGTTTATGACTTTGTTCATTCTGTCTGTCTGTCTGTCTGTCAGTTAGCACGATAACTGCCGTAAAAATGACTTAATCAAAATGAAATTTTAGTATGTTGTTCAGACGGTCTGTAGGACCTATGGGAATATAAATGAATAATATCACCCAATTAGTTTTGGATTGAACCCGGGTTGAAAAAATGAAATACATTGAGGCCTACGGGACCTAATTTTTCAAACATTTTTTAAGCGGATTTAAAATTCACAAATTGCTTCGAAAATTTTACGTAATAGTCAAATTGTTCCATAAAATATATAAAAAAAAATTCAGCGAAATATATTCAGTAGTTTTTTAAATAACAATTAAAATAATAATTACACATCTTATATGAAACGATCACGTGACCATGATTTGAAACGATCACGTGACCATGATATGAAACGATCACATGACCCACTTCAAAATGATATATGGCATCCATCTTGTTTCAAAATCGTGATATCTTAAAGTTCTTTTCAATTCATATTGAGTGTTGTATCCGTCCTAAAACTACTTTATTTTTGCTTAAATTCTGTGCATCTACATACTAAAACAACACAATGACAATATATTTGAGTTTAAATGCTCATCCAAATTTGATTATTTCTACAACGAAGCCTATTTTTCACCTATGTAAAATGTAAACAGCAAAATATGTAGAATGAGTTGTATTAGAATTACTGTATTTCTTTAACACAAAATAATTCAGTCCATGGAGTCTGCATGGCTGATATGAATGAAATATTAATTGATTTTATGAACAGAAGGACGATTTGTTTCGATGAAGTTTTAAGCATAGAGTTTATGAATTGTAGCTCCATGGTCTTAATTTTTAAATAAAATAAATTATTATAGAATTATGATGAATGATATGAATGGGAGAAAGTTATGAATGAAATCCTGCTTTTATAGAGAGATCCAGGCGTGTTATTTTTTCTATGACGTCATTTGAATTTATTTCAGTTGTTTTCGATGAAGTTTTCAAATATAATAAATTATCGTAGTATTATGATAGTTTTAAAAATATTACCGTGGAATGTATTGCATTTTAGAGATATTTCAACCAGGCAATTTATATTTCAATGCCGTCATTTGAATGAAGTTCATTTTTTTCAATGAATGTTTAAGATTTCAAATATAATAAATCAATGTAGTATTGTGATAAGTTTTAAAATATTACCGAGGAATGTGTTGCATTTTCGACTTTTTTAAATAAAATTGCATTGAAGTTGGAAAGTGTTTCATAATCAATGCTTTAAGCATGATTGATCTTTCTTGTTTACCTCTTCTCCCATTCTTCAATTTTAAACTTAATTTTTACAAACCAAAATTATGCAAATGTTTTTCCTTTGAAGTATAACTTCTTGAACGGATAATTTCGCGTCAAAATCAGCAATATTTTACTTTCCCTACAATACATGGTAATGTATAGGGAAAGTATTGGAATCATGTCGAAAATCGCAACTCGAGTTTTCGACAAACCTACACGTTTTGACACCTCTGGAATACGAAAGAACCATTTTTAGCGTGACGTCTGTGTGTCTGTCTGTTTGTGTAATGTATGTATCCACTCTAACTAAAAAACTAATGGACCAGATTTCATAAAATTTGATAGGTAAGTTCTTCGTGGGTGACCCTGGTGCGGATTGGATTTTGATACGATTCGAGGTAAAATAACCCGCTTTTTTTTGTGAAATGACCTGCAAAAATTGCCGGTATCCACACTAGCTAAAAAACTAATAGACCGAACTTTGCTAAATTTGGCAGATAAGTCACTTATTTGTTACTTACCCTGGTGCTAATTAGATTTGGCACGATTCTAAAGATAATAACCTGCCACTTTTTGCGAAATGGCCCTCAAAACTCGTCAAAATATGAGATAAAAGACTATGCATGCTCAAATATATCAATTAATTGCTTGTTTTGTACGTGATGTTTGACGATAAAAAGAATAAGACCAACCCCATTACACTAGGATAGCCGTTTACGAGATATTTTAGGTTTTTGCGCATTTTCGCTACGCCATCTTTGAAAATAAGTGCAGTTACCAAATGAGAACTAAAATTGAATTAAAAGTGCAAATTTGGTGTCATTTAAAGTAATTATGATGTTATTTTGCGCAATTAAACTCAATTTAATGAATTATTAAAGAAATAAAGAGAATGTGAATACGCGTCTGCAGGGAAATTCATGTGCTGACCACATCAGATTTTTTGTTTCTGGAAGCAATAACTTTGTTGGAGTCTCGCGCGCAATCAACACATATATCAAAATAAATTTTTAACAAATTCATTAACATTGTAATACCAGAAATCAAAAAATGTTAACTGATCAAACACGGGGGATTAGTCGAATCGACCAGACCAGAAGTCTGCATTCCAGAAGGGATAATGTCAAAAGCCGAATTATGAAGAGGATTATGAATCGAGAGCAGACGAAGAGTCTGCGTTCCAGGAAGCAGTAGCACGTGAACCGTCTGGAAGAGAAAAAAGTATATATACAAGGTAGGATCAAAAAGTTCGGAGACTGTGCTGACATCTCCAAACCTGATTGGAGGAGAGGGGAACTATTTTACCGTGCGTAGAGGCACATGTGAAGTGAGATGTGAAAAGGAAGACGCATGCGTTTTTCCAGACAGTGCGTGTCAGTGAACTGTAGTCGTTCGCGTTCGTCGAAAATGGAAATGGTGTTTGAAAAACAACGTGCGAATATCAAATTCTGCCAGTGTTTGGGGAAATCGCCGACAGAAACATTGCAACTCGTTTGGGGAAATCGCCGACATAAACATTGCATCTGGCAGGTACAATGTTTCTGTCGGCACAATGTTTCCCCAAACGCTGGCAGTATTTGATATTCGCACTTGTTCTTCAAACACTATTTCCGTTTTCGACGAACGCGAAGGACTACAGTTCACTGACACGCATTGTCTGGAAAAACCCTGCACTGCGGACCTTCTTCTTACTTTTTACATCTCGCGTCACATAAGCCTCTACGCCACGGTAAAATAGTTCCCCTCTCCTCCAATCAGGGTTGGAGACATCAGCACAGTCTCCTAACTTTTTGATCCTACCTTGTATAACCAAGGTAAGGGGCGAGAATAGAGAGAAAGAGTTTTCAGAGCAAGCAATTATGGTTCAGTGGAATGATTGTGAGTGTCTTACATTGATGATATTTTTTAAGGAAGAACTCCAAGAATAATTAGTGATATGAACTGAGCATAAAAAAAAAGTTACTCGAGATGTGAGTGCTCCATCATGTGTGAAAAAACCTCATCAGATACTGTGCAAATAAGTACTATACGAGGAAAATATGTAATTTTCGAATTGTTAAAAGACTTCATTTTAAATTTGTCCCACCAAGTGATCCAACGAATTTAATTAAGACTCTGACATTACATTTTCGAGGAATACTATAATATGTTTTCAGTTTGAGAGATATATTCTCTAATTTAAAAAAGTAATGTTGTAAACTAATGATACATATTGGAATAAATTTAGTTCTTTTGCTATTAATTTTGTAGTTCTCACTTTTGGTTTCTTTAAGATTATAACCTTGTAATAAGTTATCCCGTTATGCAAATCATAGGTGGGTTTTACGGCCACCAAACTCAATGTACACAAATTTGGTTCATTGCAAGGATTAACTTGCCAGCTAAACTACAAATAGTAGTTAATTAATAATGTTAACTACACTTTAGAGAGTTGCTTTTTTACTTTCCCTGCAATACATGGTAATGTATGGGGAAAGTATTGGAATCATGTCGAAAATCGCAACTCGAGTTTTCGACGGATCTACATGTTTTGAGGCCTCTCGAATGCGAAAAAACTATTTTTAGCGTGACTTCTGTGTGTGTGTCTGTCTGTCTGTGTGTCTGTGCAATGTATGTATCCACTTTAACTCAAAAACTAATGGACCGAATTTCATAAAATTTTGCAAGACTCTTGGGTGTGACCCTGGTGCTGATTAGTTTTTGGTATAATTCGAAGAAAAAGAACCCGCCTTTTTTGTGAAATGGCAAAAATCTTATGTATTCACTCTAGCTGAAATACAAATTGACGAAATTTCACAAAATTCGGTAGATAAATCACATGTGGGATACTCTGGTTCTGATTAGATTTTGGTACGATTCGGAAAAGAACAACTTTCCTTTCTTTACGAAATGGCCCGCAAAAATCGCCAATATCTAAAAAACGACTACGTATGTTCAAATGTATCAATTGCTTTATCAAATGTTTTATACGTAATTTTTGACGAGGAAAAAATAAGAACAACTCTATTACTCTGGAACTAACAACTTCTCGAAATATTTGTTATTTTTCGCACATTTTTATGCCACCTTTGGGAAAATGTCCAATTACCAAATAAAAGCAGAAATTGAATTAAAAAGGCAAATTTAGTGTCATTTTGTGCAATTAAACTCAATTTAATGAGTTCTTAAAGAAATAAAGAAAAGATGAATTTGAGTCTGTAGGGAAAGTCATGTGCTGCCCACATCAGATTTTTAAGATAAATGTTAAAATAAAATGGCACAAACTTTATACAATTTTATAAAATATTATTTTCAGATTCATCTTATTAAAAAAATTATCACATATGCAACAGGTATTCACTTGTTAGCTGTAAAATTTTTAGGTATTATCGACAAATAGGAGAAGAGGTACAAAATAAAATACGAAGCATGGATATTCACCCAGTTTATGGACCTGTAAAGTCTCCTGGGCAACCTTATATAAAAAGTTGTAATAATCCTATGTGTTGTTCATTGGAAAAATCACTACCTGTAAAGCCGTAGATTGTTAATTGGTGGGATTTTGTACAAATTTCTGTAATGTGGAACATCTATAAACCATAACGTATAAAATAACTTATAAATATTGTTACGGTGTATCCTCTGCAATCGTGGGTGTGCGCTCAGGATACAAGAATGAGTCCAAATTTCTGAATAACTAACACGTTTATTCACAAGCACAGCGGAAACTGAAACAATATACAATAGAACAACACTTAAATGCTTCACTAATTTCAAAAATAACTGATACTATTCTCAAAACATTGACGAAAATCATTTCACAAAACAGTTTCTAGAAACTTCTTGAAATCTCTCATATCATGCAGAATATTGATTACTTTGCGGTGTTTCTCGAACCTTCCAGAAATCGCTAAATATCTCCATATTCCCCAAATCTGAGAACCCTTCGAATTTCGGCGTATGGCAACCCTAGTCTCAAATCATGGGAAAGTTGTACGAGTGTTTTTTCCGTCTGGTAGTTGAAAGAGAGATGGAAAAAAGATACTTCAGAAAGTTTTACAATTTTGTAACAATATTCTGCATAATTTTGTAGGGCCACCCATGCAAAACATTATATATAAATTTTACAAATGAAAACGTAAGTTGATGACTCCATTCATATTTTATTGCATTTCAGAGAGTGAAACAACAATTATTCCAGAGCATTTTATAAGTTCGCAACAATATATTTTATTTTATATCAGCCATTTTGTTTCCAAACTAAAGAACGCAAATGAGTATAAAATTTCAAAAGTTACTTAGTGAAACGTTTGATTAAAATTATTCATTATAAAAAAAACACGTTCTGTTCCTTATTTCACTAATTTAATTTCCTTATGAGTTATTAATATGCAGACACTATAGACATAAAAAGTGGACCGGCATTTTCACTTTTTTAACTCCAACGCTCACCCTTTTCATATAATTTAATTTGCATATTAATGGAATTCATGATTCAGTGTAACTTTGCCAGAAATTCGTTGTAGACTTGAAGGAGAAAACTTAAAAAGTCAGATTTTTCTTGTAACATAAGTTTATTTTTAAATTATGATAACGCATGTCCAGAGCAAATAAGAATATATTACATTAGCCCAAATAATGGAGTTCGCTACAAAGTAGCTAATTTTATTTTCTGAGAAATTTATCCAAAAATTTGATGTGGAAAGTACATATAAATTTCCCTATACAGATTCAAATTTATTCTTTCATTTCATGCAATACATAGTATGCGTATAGGAGAGGTATTAGAGTGAATTGTAAACGTAGAATTCCAATTTTCTTACAAACATACTTACAAACATATGCTTACAATCATATGATACAACATTAATTAAACAAGCATATTACTTACAAGCGATTACTTACAAGCATATGCTTGTGATAGCCCACTGGTTAGCGCGCGGGAATTGCACTCGGTAGACCCGGGTTCGATTCCCTCCGCTGCCAAAACTGCCGCCGTGTTCACGCGGAGTACGCTCACGTTAAACATGTGGGTCCGTAAGTCCTCAAGGGTTCGGAACTAAACCTGTAAACCAAGAGGTAGGCCAGGTCCGCACTGCTGTTTCCAAACATATGCTTACAAACAAAATGCTTACAAGCAAAATACTTATAAGCATATAATAAGCGTGAAACCGGTTCCAATGTGCTGTTTTCTTCAACAGGAACTTCTAATCTCAGAAGTGTCACAGGCCATTTAAAAATCTAGTTAAAAATGCATATGGCTGCGGGTATCCTTTGCCAATCCCTGATCTAAGTAATAATTAATAAAATACTGACGCACTTACGAAATTAAATCATCAATAATTGTCTAAATGTTCAACAATATTTGGTCTTTCTAGACATTCTAGAAAGCCACAGGTGACCTAAAAGACTTACTCTTTGTACACTTATAGTGCCAACTACTGTTCAGAACCTAATGGAACGGAATTTTTGATTTACTTCACTGAAGTTTGAGATATGGGATTTCAAAAAGACTCAAAAGTCTAAACCCTCCCGAAGTGTCAGATGGCTGAATCTTTGCACACTCATTGTATCAACTACGGCTCAGAACCTAACAGCGGAGTTTTCGATTTACTCAGCTGAAGTTTGAGATACGGGGTTTCAGAAAGACTCAAAAAGTCTTTTCAGACCCTCCAGAAGTGCCAGATGGCTGAAATTGTGCACACTTACAATATCGACTACGGTTCAGAACTTGATGAAGCTGAATTTTCGATTTACCCCGCTGGGTTTGAAAAAATGGATTTCAAACAGGCTTGAAAAGTCTTTTCAGATCCTCCAGAAGTGTTAAAAGGCTGAATCTTTGCACACTTATAATATCGACTGCGGTTCAGAACCTGACGGATCTGAATTTTCAATTTACCTCGCTGGGGCTCGAAATGCGGGGGATTCAAAAAGGCTCAAAAAGTATTTTTTTTACCCTTCTGAAGAATCAGAAGGTTGAATCTTTGCACACTTATAGTATCGACTATGGTCCAAAACCTAACGGAGCAAAATTTTTGATTTGCCCCGCTGGGGTTTGAGATGCGTCGGTTTCATAAAGGCTCAATTCTTTTCAGATCCTCCAGAAGTGTCATCACAAATATTCAGCCTTCTGCAAAAGGCTGAATCTTTTCACTCTTATAGCATCGACACTACTGTTCAGAACCTAAAGGAGCTGCATTTTCGATTTACCCCTTTGAGATTTGAAATATAGGTGTTTCAAAAGAACTCAAAAGGTCTTTTCAAACCCTCCAGAAGTGCCAAAAGGCTAAATCTTTGCACACATAGTATCAACCATCGGACAAAACTTAACGAAGCCGGGTTTTCGATTTACACCACGGGGGAGGAGATTATGGGGGTTAATGCCTTTCCAAACCCTCCATCTGCCATTCAGTGACTTGACAAGCTGAATCTTTACACACTCATACAGGGTGGCTACAGACCTGGAAAATCGGGAAAACCTGGACTTATCAGGGAATTTGATGCTTCTGGAAATACTAGGGAGAAATCAGAGAATTTCCGTTGAAAGTCAGGGGAAAATACGAATTTCTGCGATGATTTTATCCTACTTTATAGTTTTCTTTTAACTGAATGAAAGATGCTTGTTCATTCCACGATGTCACATTTAAAGCATCTCACACCTCGAGGCCCATCAACTATCTCCTTAAATATAGTACTTACAGACATTACTTACAAACATCAGAACAAGCGGCTATAAGGCGAATTTCCTCCAACAGGCCAAGTGACCGTGACAAACATCCTTCTCCAAACGTCCGCATACGGAATTTTGTGGGAAATATAAACATACTATGTGGAATTTGCATAGATTTCCTATGGAAATTTGTCTTCTGTCAAGGACAATGAAAATTTATGGTCGCGTGGATGGTAATGCCAATCAAATCAACGTAACAATGGGGATTTAAAACCCCGTGCACGGAAATGCCAATCAAATTAACGTGACAATGGGGATTTACGGCCGCGTACACGGCAAAGCCAATCAAATTAACAGAGATTTACGGCTTCATGTAATTTAAATTAAGATTGCTTTTTTCATGGAAGTAATAAATATGCTTCTTAAGAAATTGGCAAATTCGGCATAAATTTTATTTTTTTTTTTCGCATAAACAGTGCAATTGCAGAATTCAGTTTATGTTCTCGTGAATCGCCAAATGCCCATTAGTATCTTTTTCCACCCATCTTAATCTTCTACATATTGTATATTATATTGACTAAACTAGCTTATCTTTATATTCTAGTTAATTATTAAGTTTGGATTTTTAATTATTTTTGTATATGTTTTTGTAAATCGCCAAGCGTCCATTACTACCTTTTCCGTCCATCTCCTTTTAAATATTGCATGTTAGATTGACTAAACTAGCTTACTTTCATATTCCGGTTAGTTATTACAGTTTATTTTTTAATTATTTTCGCATAAACAGTGCAATTGCGTAATTCACTTTATATTTTCATGAATCGCCGACAATATATTGGTATTTTTTCCATTCATCTCCATCTTCTAAATGTTGCATATTAGATTAGCATACTTTTTATATTCCGGTTAATTATTAAGAATATTTTTTTAATTATTTTTGCAAAATACATACTTTCCTAATTTGGAAAATGAATATGAACCCTTTAAAGAGATATTTTCGAAAAAGTGGTATTAAAGCACTAATTTAGTAAAATAAGAAAGCAACCATTTTGGTAAGAATACATTAAAATTGATACATTCACATCTTTAAATACACTGCTATATTTTATTTTTATTAAAAATCAATATGTGTTATCTTTAGTGAAAGCGTGTGTTTTACCAAACATAAATGTTTGGTTTTAATATAAAGTATTTTTAGCTGGATTTTAAACCTGGCTGTTGGGGAGGGTGAACGTTTCAGGGAATTATCAGGGAAATATTAGGCAATTTGAAAATGAGTTTCATGTGACCACCCTGTTATAATATCGACCATTGAATTGAATCTAACGAAATGCAAAGTTTGGGGGGGGGGGACGGTCCCGAAGTGAAATCATTATCTCAGAATCTTCCTGCAGCATCCACCGTGTTGAGAATTTAATTCTCTCTCCTCATTGATATAGATGGCGCTACGACGCCTTTCGATTATGCTAATTTTATTAGACAGTGATTATGATCTGATAGAGTGGTTAACCCGGAATGTGTTCCAGGTTAAGATAAATGTAATATGTAGTAGAAGGTAGTTAGGGAGAAAAAATGTAAGTAATGTACATATGAATAAAGATTGTATGTTTTAATGATTGTGAGCGTGTTTTAATGCCGGGCTTACCACAAGTGGGGATTGTTTCTCTGCCCCCGAGGACAAGTGACGAACAATGCGAGTTCCAAGGAAGTTATTTCACACATCCGGAATATGAAAGGCTGAATTGACTCAGTTCAACCTTTCATATTCATGGACTGAACAAAATCTAACTGACTGAGCAAAATCTAACTTGTCCAATTTTCAATTACATTAGACAACTATATTCGTTGCTAAGCGCTATATATTGTGAACAAAATAAAACTTATGAAAAACCAGTTGCAACTTAGTTTTTAAGAGTGTTAGTTTTCCCGTCTTCGACAGGCTTAAATAGTAGTTTCTTCATTAATAAGCAAATTCAATAAAATCTCCCGATCATCTTTGTCTCCAATTCCCATTAAGATTTTAGATTAAAATAAAGATTTTACATTATTATAGATTAAAATAGCCGCCTATTGCTTTAAATTTAATATTCGAAATTCAAAAACACTTCCATAACTTCTCTGAATGAATATACGCGAGCAAAAAGGTTAACTTTAAAGTACAAGCTTGTTATTTCTGCAATATTGAAATTCAATTTCCAAATAATTCAACTTCTACAAAATTTATTAAAAGAGCTCTGGGATCTAAGGAAAATAAAATGTTTACTTTGGGAGACGTGTGTGTGATCTGATTATATATTATTTTTAAAAGTCTGAGATGAAAGTAATCGATTATTCGACTTATAATTTAATATTTCCGTTTCTGGAAATATTTGAATTAACTCCTTTAAATATATTTTCCATTTCTTGGGAAAAGAGTAATGTATTAAGCAGATGCAATCATGTGTTCTGTATATATGCATACATATATATATATATATATATATATATATATATATATATTTATAATTGGTCTTGGTCTATAGATACTCATTTGTAACAGATATGCTAGAGATGGGGTTTTTTTTTGTACATACAGAAATTTGTGCATAGTTTTCGATTAAAATCTTTCATTTTTTATTTATAAATACATTATGTTATTAGCTGCTTTGCGCAATATCATGATGAAAGTTTTATAATCTGTATTATTTTGTGTTTTATATTCTGTTTTCTACATACTGACTTCTATTACATCTTTTAATTATACATTTACATTTATTATTTACTTCTGAATTCAACCATCTTCCTTTTGACTTTCATATTTGCAAAAAACTTTTTTAAAAGGGGTAAAACCTGTTGTAAATCTGCATTTGCGCTTATTACAGAGTTTATTATCTTTTTAATTTTAATTTTATTTTATTTTGTTTATTAATATAGCTAACGCATTTCTATACTTTAACTACAAGCCCATCTATGTCTTAAGAGTGACCTCCATGGATATTGTTTTTATTTAGATAGCCCTTTCATTCCTTCAATTGATTGATTTTGGTATGTCTTCACATTTCGCATTATGGAGTATTTTGGTTTGAGTTCTCTCATAGCTTTTATGATTTTTTCTGCGAGTTATTGTTCATTTTGGTAGATTTCACACTCGATTCTCAAACTCGTTTTAAGTGTGTGTATAGTGCTGACATCTCTCGGCAGACATTAGAGTTTATTGTGTTATTTATTTCTGTATCTTTTAGTTAACCCAGACGTCAATATCTTTTATTTCTTATTTTTACATTTTAATCTAGACATGTATTTCCACTTTATGTAGCCCTCTTTTGCCTGCAGTTGTAGGGATTCAGTCAGACACATACGTATTAATGGCTTTGTATATCTTCCATTTCAGATGATTATGACTATTTGTCCACACTTCGCTTATTTATGAATATTTCGTATGAAAATCTCATTTAGATCTTATCTACTACGCTTTTTTTGTTACTCTCCGAAATTTCGTTTCAATTCTTCTTTATGGTATTTGTTATAATTTGAAATTCGTACCTGACAAAATAGTTTTTGAAGGGGTTTATATTGGGAATTTTAATTAAAATCCGTGATGTAAATTTTATTCATTACCTAGTATCCGGTCTATTATTATTATGAATTGGGAAAATTATAGATCGACAAGCATTGACCAATTAGGCGTTATTGACGATTTGGAAGAATACCATACCTACTCTCAATCTAAATCATATTCCTTCAATAGATGCAATAATCTTAGGTGCAAAACTTGTCCTTATGCTGACCCATTACAAATTAATAATAATTCCACTTCACAAAAATTCTGCAAAGTCTTTAATTGCATATACAAATTTAATTGTACTATTTGTAACTTATCCTATATTGGCCAAACCAGCAACCCTTTACATCTGAGAATGAATGTCCACAGGGATCATATTAAAAAATTTGACCATAAAGTCTTTAATGATCTCCCTACTAAAAATCAATTTGAATATCAGCACTTTGCTACACACGGATTTAAAAATGTATCCCTTCATATTTTAGATATTAAAATTTCACTCACTGATAGATTAGTATTTGAAAATTATTACATTAAAAAATATAAAATTCTCTTCCCCTATGGCTTAAATCAAATTTATAATAATAATAATGTTAATAATAGTTTTGAATACATTTCTAATAAATCTTCAGTATATAAACATCTTTTTCATTATTCAAAGTCATCAACTCCTAGTAACAAGCGATATAAGCGTGGCAAAGGAAAAAGTAACTGTAAAATTATTGATTACAATGCAGACATTTTGAAATTACAATATAATTATTCTCAAACTTTCAATTTTCTGCCTGTTAGAACTTGGTTATATAAAGTCAGAAAATGCAAATTAAGTATTGTTTATACTAATTTTTTAAAATTAAAATTAACTCATGAGCATTTTAAACATTTATTTTATGATTTGCTTCTTTCACGTACAAATTTCTTAAATTACCACCTACTCCATTCAACAAATCCACATACTAAAATAGCTTACTGAGTAATTTTATTTAAACACCCTATTCTTAATTCTCTTAACTTCAATAATTTATTTGCAAAACATCAGCACTTGTTACCAGTAAATGATATCAAAATACAAAAATCATCCAAATATAATTTACCAATTGGTAGAACTATTTACAATTACAATGAAATTTCTAAGACATTAAATTCCGATGACCTTACATCATGTGTATGCAGCGATAATAATCTAACCCCTTATGTCAACTCTTCTCATGGACACATTATTACTAGGGATCTCAAAATAGTTCAGGATGCTATACTTAGGGAAATTATGAATAAAGTGTCTAAATATCGCATTCCATTCTGCCATCACCCTAAACAACTTCTTCAGTCTATATCTTTTGATTTTGATAAATTCATATATCAACTTGCTTGTTCACATTCCATTCCTATTGAAGCATTCCATCTATGGAAGTATACTACCTTACATCTACTTAAAAATGTTATTATAAACATTAAATTAACAAAGCCTAGATATCCTTATAAACAACTCCTATCTGCTATTAAAGAACTACAACATCATTTTGTCATAACTTATGTAGATAAAGCTTCTAATAATTATGCCATCATTTGTAAAAAATATTATGTTTCTCTGTTATAGAATTACTTAAAAAATAATCAAATTTTTAAACCCATTAATAATCAGTCTATCAAAATCAAAACTAAAATGCTAAAATTACATACACAATAAAATATTAATTGTAAGTTTTTTAAATTTCCTTATGTTACTTTGGTTCCTAAATTCCATAAATCATCTCTCAGTTTTAGAACGGTCACTTGTGTGGACATAATACCTCCTTTACCACTACAGCTAGTAAGTACTTGCTTAACTGTTTAAATAGAATTAATGAATCTCTTAAATTTAGGAATTCAGGATATTTCATTTTGAACCATAGTTTTGATTTAGTTAATCACCTTAGCAAGAAGCTTCCACAAATTCTTGGTTTCCAAACTTTTGATTTTAAAGACCTTTTTAATATATTGTCATTAAAGATTTATATAAAGTTATTATCTCTCTTTATCATGACTATATATCTTCCAATAATGTTGCATTTAATGTCAAAAACTTCCCTATGCTCTTGCACTTTGTGTTATACAACAATTATATTATCCAAGGTGATAACATTTATTTACAAACATCTGGTGTACCACAAGGTGGCTGTAGTAGTAGTATTCTCGCTAACTTATATCTTTATTATTATGAATGTCATTTTAACTCTAATTCATGTATTATATATATCGATATGTTGACGACTTGATTTGTATTATCATTGATGATTCCTATCCAATTAATATTGATTTTTACCCATCTAACCTAGATTTAATTCCTAATGAGCCTAACGTTAGTCAAACTGTAAATTTTTTAGACCTAAATTTAGATACCCTCAATAATCATGTAATCACCAATCTATATGATAAAAAAGATTCTTATAACTTCACTATCATAAAGCTGCTATCATATCAATCTGGTAATTCTATTCAATTGTTTAGAAACATCATTTTAAACCAGCTATTTCGAATGCATCGACTTTCTGATCCTCGGTTTCACTTTCTCCACATCATTAATCTTAAACGCATTTGACTAAATTACCAATATCCGGAAGTATTTGTAAATTATATTATTAATAATTTCAAATATGCCATGTAATATTTTTAAGCATGCAATATTTATCTTTGATTGGATAACTCATTTTTGAGAATTCGCCCATTCCTATCACCTAACTTACCACTTGGCCTGAGTCTAATACTGTTTACTATTTTCGAATGACTATTTTCCACTTGTCCTGAGTCCTATACTGATTACTATTTTTGAAAGTCTTCATACATATTATGTATCGTTCAAATGTATTCATTCCGGTGCCCACTCGCATTGACGAAGTGAGGTGAAATGCTCAGTCGCTTGTTCAACCTACACGAGGTAGCAATACTTGTGAGTTAATATTTCTTTTCCAAGAGGTATTATTTTTCTGATTTGTAATTCAATTGATTTATTTTTCTGCTTCCACTAGCCAGTAGACAGTTCCAATGGTGTCTATAGTTAAATACTATCGTCATTGTCAGAAACTGGCTATTCTATCGGTTTTAGTTCGAATTGTATGGCTGTCCTGGTGAGAATGCTATTTCGAACTAACCACCATTTTTTGTGTAGTTTCAATTGATTGTTCGCTATGTCTTGATATTTTATCTTGAGCTAATTATTATTGCCTTTTCTCATTTTTGCCGTGTTTTCTTTTTCATTTTTATCTATATTTATATATACTTTTTAATTGTGATTTCTGTATCCTAATATTCTTCTCATCCCCCTTTCCATTGTAGTGATATGTTACCTTCTATTTTTATCCTTAGACTTAGTCTATAGTTACTCATTTGTAACAGATATGCTAGAGATGGGTTTTTTTTGTACATACAGTAGTTTATGCATAGTTTTCGATTAAAATCTTTCATATATATATATATATATATATATATATATATATATATATGTATATATATATATATATATATACATATATACATATATATATATATATATATATATATATATATATATATATATATACATATATATATATACATATACATATATTATACACTCTAAGACAAAAAATCGACTCACAAAGAAAGAGTTATCCAAATGAGACAAAATTTGGGACGTGCAATCTGGATGTACAGAAAACGAAATGCTTTGAATTTCAAAACAATTGGATGATTTATTGCACTGAAAGATCTACACAAAGTGAGCACGTCAATATGGCGTTGGTCCACCTCTGGATATGATGCAAGTTGTTACCCGACGTAGCATTGATGCTTAAAGTTGCCGGATGATGTTCTGTGGGATGTCATTCCAAATGGCCTCTATATGACGAGCTAATTCGTCTACATTCTGGGCAGGTCGCAGGCGATTCCCTATCTCAGTCCAAATGTGCTAAATAGGCGAGAGATCTGGGGATCTGGCTGTCCAAGGAAGTGTGTCGTAAGCACGCAGACAATCAATAGAGAGGCGTGCCTTGTGTGGTCTGGCATTATCTTGCTGAAAAGTTAGCCCAGGGTGTCAAGAAAGGAATGACAATGCAACGGGTCGTAGAATGTCGGCAACGTATCGCTGTGCTGTGATGGTGCAACGGAGGACTTTCAAAGGGGCCCCGCTATCAAACGAAATGGCACTCCAGACCAGAACTCCCTGTTGTCGGGACGTGTGACAATAAAAGTAGGATCCTGACGATGTTCGGACTGTCTCCAGACACGTCTGCGCCGATCGTCGGGACTCAGTTCGAAACGGGATTCATCACTGAAGACAATTCGTTCCCAATCTGAACAATTCCACGTTGATCGGGTCCGGCGCCATTGCAATCGCAGTTAACGTTGCATACTGTTCAAGTGGTAGGCGGCATAATGGGCGCTGTGAGTATAGATTCCGCTCCCGTAGGCTTCTATTAATGGTCCGGGTGGTCACTTCCGTGTCTGTTACATGTTGGATGGTTGCTAACGACCAATCTCATGTTGTCACAACTGCTTTGACAATCGCTCTATATTCCCGTTCTGTCGTCGCTCTAGGCCATCCGCTGCTCGCTGAAATCAGCCACTCCGGACCCATTCCTGCTAACATCGTCTAATTCCTGCATCTCTCCTACCCAAATGTCAAGCGATTCGTCGGTGTGCCCATACAGCCACATGGAATCCGACCGCAAGCCCTCTTTCAAACTCCTTCATATGCTCGTAGTGGCCGCGAATTCGCCGGCGAAGCATTGTTATAATCAAGGTTCGTAAGCGCAATCGAAATCCACTGCACGTTTTGTTTCTGAAAGCGAGGTTCGCTTTTTATGTACACCACCATGGTGCTCAGTTTCAATGCGCTGTAGTACCGACTATTCATTCATTGGCTGCGATGTTTTGATCATTTGCATATTCGGTAGACAGGTATTTGCATGTAAAGTTCCATTACTATCGGGTTATTTTGCGGGCTCCGTCGATTTTTTTTGTCTTGGAGTATATATATATATATATACAGGGTGTCCCAAAACGAGTGAAACGCGCTTTAATTCTTTACCTATTGGAGATAAGTGGGCAGTGTAAATTGCAAAAATGTTGAAAGTAAGGTAGGAAATAAGATTACGTTAATGAAATCGTTTTCCTATTAATTTTCAAAAAGTTACTCTTTTTAAATTTTTATTCGACCCCCTTAGACAATTTAATAAGAAAATTTTTATTTAACGCAACAATATCATTAAAAAAATCCGCATATATATATATATATATGTATATATATATATATCCAAGAAAAAAATTATAATTATTTATTAATTCATCAAGATCATCATTCAAGATCATTAAAAAAAACCGCATATATATATATATATACAAAAAAATTAAAATTATTTATTAATTTGCTGTAAACGTTTGTTCTGCCTCCTAGGCTGCATTTCGTTATATTCATTCCGGTGCTTCTCGATATTTTTCATACTGTTGCTGTTGATCGCATTTACGTGTGGTGAAGGGAGGTGGGTTCCTGCCTCATGGTAATACTAGATTTCCTAATTTTTCGTATCTTCAATTTTTCATCTTTTGGTGCCTCTAGTCTGAGTTTGAGCATCTATAATAATGTACTATTGCCCAATCTGAAACCGGCATTTGCTTGGACTAATTAGAATTAAATAGAAATTTCCTTCGTACACTCAAAATACAGTTTTTTACAGCCTTCCGTCACGTTTTCCTCGTTTTTTCATTCTTAATTCATTATATTTACCTAAGGTAATCTCAGCCAAGTGGTTCACATACAGATCTAGGTTATACCGTCTTCCAAACATTATTGTATTAAGTCCATATGGGAAGTATGTTTGAAACTGCTTTATGTGACGCTTCTCCCACCATAAACGTTCGCTTAATACTTTTAATATGTCAATGATAGTAACATAAATGTTAGCAAAGTTATGTTCCCGAAAATGTAATATTTCCAGCCTGTTTTCGTAAGAATTACTTTTAGATCTGTTGACTTGACTTCTCTGTAGGTTAATTCTAATATTTATTCTATTACCTGCCTGGCCTATGTAATCATGGCACATTCGCGGCATTCTATTCCATAAATGCAGTTGTATACACCACAAAAAATCTTATTTTCTGATTGATTGCTTATTTGTTCAGGATCAGCTAGAGGACACAATTCGTTATATTTTTATTGAATTACATTTTTTATATCTGAAAGCATTGCTTTCACGATATTTCAAATCATAATTTGCTCGCTTTCTATTTAATTGACTTGATGGTTTTAGCCCTATATTTGAAAAAAATCTGATGTGGGCAACACATGACTTTCCTTATATAATGTAATAAATTTACTACTTTTACAATAAACAAAATAGGTTTTTCTTAGAGTAGATACTTATATTCTTTCCAAGATATTGAATTTTCGACAATAATTCGTCATTTTCATTGATTTGGCGTCATTTGTATTCATTTGGCGAGATTTTCGTTAATTTGGCAACATTTCAAAAAGTCGCCAAGTTGGCGACATGCCGTCAAATTCGTCGCCAAAATCTCGCCAAGCGTTATGGACGAAAAAATAAGTTATTCTTACAGCAGATAAATGACTATTGGCGTTGAAATACAAAAGTATTACTCAAAGTATCTTTTTTCATGAATGGAACGAGCTAGATCCACGAGAATGATGTCACCCAATTTATCGCATAGTATTACATATGAAAAGTGAACATGTTTCTCAATAGAAAATACTTTTTTTATTTTATATGACTTTTTAATAATTTTTTTGAAAAATGTACAATATCTCGATAACGGTTCATGTTAGCGTTCTAAAATTCATGTCACTCGTTTTCTAATGAAAAATTACATAAGAAATGTCTATTTGAGTAACTTTATTAGCAGTTTTGATTTTTTGACGATTTTTTCAAAATTTCATTCGAAAATTTAGAGGGGTTCTGAACATTCGATTGCATATAAAAACAATAGGCTTCCAGTGTTTATGGATTGTGATTTTTGTACCAAATTTTGTTCAAATCGGTCCATTCGTTCGTCAGTTATCGTCTCCACGGACTCACTGACACACACACACACGCACACACACACACACACACACATACTTTCACACACACACACACACACACATACTTTCACACACACACACACACACACAGACATCACTTCAAAAATGTTTGATTCGTAATCAGAGATGCTTGAAACGTGCTCTCCCGTCGAAAACTCGAATTCGAATTTTCGACCCCGTCACAATACTTTCCTTATACATTATGTATATAAGAAAAGTAATAAGTTATTTAGTTGTAAATCGGGTAGCTTGTCACAAGTTTTGAAATATTTCAGAATAGTATTCATGTCCTATCACCTTGAACTCAGGTTACTGGATATCGATCGTGCATTTTCCAAATAAAATACACTATCGAACATATGCATAATAATACGATAATATACATGATTGCCAGTCGCTATATGTAGTTAATTGTTTTATCCATCATATGTAAATTCCCCATATTTTTACTTTCCTTATATACATAATGTATAAGGAAAGTATTGTGACGAGGTCGAAAATTCGAATTCGAGTTTTCGACGAGAGAGCACGTTTCAAGCATCCTGATCGCGAATCAAGCATTTTTGAAGTGATGTCTGTGTATGTGTGTGTGTGAAAGTATGTCTGTGTGTGTGTGAAAGTATGTGGATGTGTGTGTGTGTCAGTGAGACTTTGGAGACGATAACTAACGAACGAATGGACCGATTCGAACGAAATTTGATACAAAAATCACTATCCACAAACACTGGAAGCCTATTGTTTTTATACGTAATCGAATGTTCAGAACCCCCCTAAATTTTCGAATGAAATTTTGAAAAAATCGTCAAAAAATCAAAACCGCTAATAAAGTTACGCAAATAGACATTTCTTATGTAATTTTTCATTAGAAAACGATTGCCATAAATTTTAGAAGGCTAACATGAACCGTTCTCGAGATATTGTGCATTTTTCAAAAAAATTATGAAAAAGTCACATAAAAAAAAATTCCTATTGAGAAACATGTTCACTTTTCATATGTAATACCATGCGATAAATTGAGTGACATCATTCTCGTGGATCTAGCTCGTTCCATTCATGAAAAAATATACTTTGAATAATACTTTTGTATTTGAACGCCAATAGTCATTTATCTGCTGTAAGAATAACTTTTTTCTTAGTGCATAACTCTTGGCGAGATTTTGGCGACGAATTTGGCGGAATGTCGCCAACTTGGCGACTTTTTGAAATGTTGCCAAATTAACGTAAATTTCGTCAAATGGATAAAAATGACGCCAAATCAATGAAAATGACAACTAATTGTCGAAAATTCAATATCTTGGAAAGAATATTAGTATCTACTATAAGAAAAACCTATTTTTTTACTGTAAAAGTAGTAAATTCATTACATTATATAAGGAAAGTCATGTGTTGCCCACATCAGATTTTTTTACATTGTAAATACAGAAGGATATTCACACAGATTAGATACGGAACATGTATACTCGTGGCAATGCTAATGTGAATACATAGTACGTTATGGTCGGTAAATCACCCAGTTTTGTCTTCAAATGCCTATTATGCCAATATTGACTAGTTCGCATCCATAGCAACGGATTTTTTTTTAATATCAATTAAGAATATTTTTACTTTCCTTATATACATAATGTATAAGGAAAGTATTGTGACGGGGTCGAAAATTCGAAATCGAGTTTTCGACGGGAGAGCACGTTCAAGCATCCCTGATCACGAATCAAACATTTTTGAAGTGATGTCTGTGTGTGTGTGTGTGTGTGTGTGAAAGTATGTGTATGTGTGTGTGTGTGTGTCAGTGAGCCTGTAGAGACGATAACTGACGAACGAATGGACCGATTCGAACAAAATTTAGTACAAAACTCACAATCCATAAACACTGGAAGCTTATTGTTTTTATATGCAATCGAATGTTCAGAACCCCCCTAAATTTTCGAATGAAATTTTGAAAAATTCGTCAAAAAATCTAAACCTCTAATAAAGTTACGCAAATAGACATTTCTTATGTAATTTTTCATTAGAAAACGATTGACATAAATTTTAGAACGCTAACATGAACCGTTATCGAGATATTGTACATTTTTCAAAAAAAATATCAAAAAGTCATGTAAAGTAGAAAAAAATATTTCCTATTGAGAAACATGTTCCCTTTTCATATGTAATACCATACAATATATTGGGTGACATCATTCTCGTGGATCTGGCTCGTTCCATTCATGAAAAAAGATACTTTCAGTAATACTTTTGTTCTTGAACGCCAATAGTCATTTATCTGCTGTAAGAATAACTTATTTCTTCGTCCATAACGCTTGGCGAGATTTTGGCGACGAATTTGGCGGAATGTCGCCAACTTGGCGACGTTTTGAAATGTTGTCAAATTAACGAAATTCTCGCCAAATGGATAAAAATGACGCTAAATCAATGAAAATGACGACTACTTGTAGAAAATTCAATATCTTGGAAAGAATATAAGTGCTTACTATAAGAATAACATTTTTTAACTGCAAAAGTAGTAAATTCATTGCATTATATAAGGAAAGTCATGTGTTGCCCACACGAGATTTTTTACTCTTGTTGAGGAGTGTAAAGGGAAATGTCGTTTAAAGGGAATTAATTTAAATTCGGGTTTACACGGAAAATCGGAAAACAAGAATAATTGAACAATGGCCCTTTAACCGGTAAATAAGTTGAAAATGAACATTATCTTTATTTTAATTAAATTTAATTCACTATTCGTTCAATTTTCGTTCTCATTTGGTAACTGGACTCAATTTCAAAGGTGGCGTAGAGAGAAAACGAAAATCTCTCGAGAACGATTAGTCCTAGTATAATGGGGTTGGTCTTATTCTTTTCTTCGTTAAAAATTACGTATAAAACAAGCATTTAATGGATATATTTCAACACACATAGTTATTTTATTTTAGATTTTGTCGATTTTTGCGGGCCATTTTGCAAAAAAAGGCAGGTTACTTTTTCGAAATCGTACCAAAATCTAATCAGCACCAGGGTGACCCACAGACGACTTATCTACCAAATTTTGTGAAATTCGGTTCATTAGATTTTCAGCTAGAATGGATACAAGCTTTCGCGGGCCATTTTACAAAAAAAGGCGGGTTGTTTAATCCCGAATCGTACCCAAAACTAATCAGCACCAGATTCGCCTACAAATGACTTACCTACCAAATTTTATGAAATTCGGTCAATTAGTTTTTTAGTTAGAGTGGATACAATATCTGCACAGACAGACACACACACAGACGTCACGCTAAAAATGGTTTTTTCGTATTCTAGACGTCTTGAAACGTTTAGATCCGTCGAAAACTCGAGTTGCGATTTTCGACATGATTCCAATACTTTCCTTATACATTACCTTGTATTGCAGGGAAAGTAAAAATCTGATGTGGGCAGCGAAGAAAAGAATAAGACCAACCCCATTACACTAGGACTAGCCGTTCTCGAGATATTTTAGTTTTTCGTATTTGTCCTACACCATTTTGGAAAATAAGTCCAGTTTTCAAATGAGAACGAAAATTGAATTAAAAATTAATTAAATTTAATTAAAATAAAGAGAACGTTAATATAAGTCTGCAGGGAAAGTCATGTGCTTCCCACATCAGATTTTTACTTTCCCTGCAATACACGGTAATGTATAGGGAAGTATTGGAATCATGCAAAAAATCACAACTCGAGTTTTCGACGGATCTATTCGTTTCGAGACCTCTAGAATGCGAAAAAACTATTTTTAGCGTGACGTCTGTGTATGTGTCTGTCTGTGTGTCTGTGTGTCTGTCTGTCTGTGTGTCTGTGTGTCTGCCTGTCTGTGTATCTGTGTATCAGATTTTGTATCCACTCTAACTAAAAAAGTAATTGACCGAATTTCATAAAATTTGGTAGGTAAGTCACTTGTGGGCGACTCTGGTGATGATTAGTTTTGGGTATGATTCGGGATAAAAGAACCCGACTTTTTTTTGCGAAATGGCCCGCAAAAGCTTGTATCCACTGTAACTGAAATACTAATGGACCGAATTTTACAAAATTTGGTAGATGAGTCACTTGTGGGTTACCCTGGTGCTGATTAGATTTTGGTACGATTCGAAAAAAAATAACCTGCCTTTTTTTGCAAAATGTCCCGCAAAAATCGTCAAAATCTAAACTAAAGAACTAGGTATACTCAAATATATCCATTAAATGCTCGTTAATACGTAATTTTTAACGACGAAAAGAATAAGATCAGCCCCATTACACTAGGACTAGCCGTTCTCGAGATATTTTAGTTTATCGTACTTTCCCTACGCCACCTTTGAAAACAAGCCCGGTTACCGAATGAGAACGAAAATTGAATTAAAAGTGAAATAAATTTAATTAAAATAAAGAGAACGTTAATATAAGTCTGCAGGGAAAGTCATGTGCTTCCCACATCAGATTTTTACTTTCCCTGCAATACATGGTAATGTATAGGGAAAGTATTGGAATCATGCAAAAAATCACAACTCGAGTTTTCGACGGATCTATACGTTTCGAGACCTCTAGAATGCGAAAAAACTATTTTTAACGTGACGTCTGTGTGTGTGTCTGTCTGTGTGTCTGTGTGTCTGTCTGTCTGTGTGTCTGTGTGTCTGCCTGTCTGTGTGTCTGTCTGTGCAGATTTTTTATCCACTCTAACTAAAAAAGTAATTGACCGAATTTCATAAAATTTGGTAGGTAAGTCACTTGTGGGCGACTCTGGTGATGATTAGTTTTGGGTACGATTCGGGATAAAAGAACCCGACTTTTTTTTGCGAAATGGCCCGCAAAAGCTTGTATCCACTGTAACTGAAATACTAATGGACCGAATTTCACAAAATTTGGTAGATGAGTCACTTGTCGGTTACCCTGGTGCTGATTATATTTTGGTACGATTCGAAAAAAATAACCTGCCTTTTTATGCAAAATGGCCCGCAAAAATCGTCAAAATCTAAACTAAGAAACTAGGTATACTCAAATATATCCATTAAATGCTCGTTTAATACGTAATTTTTAACGACGAAAGGAATAAGATCAACCCCATTACACTAGGACTAGCCGTTCTCGAGATATTTCAGTTTTTCTTATTTTCTCTACGCCACTTTTGATAAGTCCGGTTACCGAATGAGAACGAAAATTGAATTAAAAGTGAAATAAATTTAATTAAAATAAAGAGAACGTGGATATAAGTCTGCAGGGAAAGTCATGTGCTGCCGACATCAGATTTTTATCTTGGCAATGTACGAATAATACTACGATGATTTTTCAGAATTTTTTTAGATGCACAGAAAATCCACAAAAAACAGATACTCAGGTGATTTTCAAACTGCACGGATAATCCGCAAACCGGATAATCCGCACACGGATAATCGGGATTTCAGTGTATCTGTTTGTGAAGAATATGCGCTTATTACTGCAGACACTCTCCACAAAATTATATAAGATCAAATGACAATAACCCTGAATACCTCATGATCGAGATGAAAGCAAGAAGAAAGGTAAAAATTTCTTTCTTTTGAGGATGCTATCAATATTGATGATTGTTTATTTAGAGCTGCGCGAAGTATAAGTTAACTGAGTATTTTGAAATAGATTTACAAGTTGTCATCCTGAAAATTGCCATATGTACAATTCAGCGATAAAAACACAACGCCGTGGATCCTATACATTTTTACTTTCCCACCATACATGGTAATGTATAGGGAAAGTATTGGAATCATGCCGAAAATCACAACTCGAGTTTTCGACGGATCTACACGTTTCCAGACCTCTAGAATACGAAAAAACTATTTTTAGCGTGACGTCTGTGTGTGTGTCTGTCTGTCTGTCTGTCTGTATGTATGTATGCATGTATGTCTGTCTGTCTGTCAGTGCAGATTTTGTATCCACTCTAACTAAAAAACTAATTGACCGATTTTCATAAAATTTGGGAGGTAAGTCACTTGTGGCCGAATCTGGTGCTGATTAGTTTTGGGTACGATTGGGTATAAAAGAACCCGCCTTTTTTTGCGAAATGGCCCGCAAAAGTTTGTATCCACTCTAACTGAAAAACTAATGGACCGAATTTCACAAAATTCGGTTGATGAGTCACTTGTGGGTTATCCTTGTGCTGATTAGAATTTGGTACGATTCGGAAAAAAATAATCTGCCTTTTTCTGCAAAATGGCCAGCAAAAATTCGTCAAAATCTAAACTAAAGAACTAGGTATACTCAAATATATCCATTAAATGCTCGTTTAATACGTAATTTTTAACGACGAAAATAATAAGACCAACCCCATTACACTAGGACCAGCCGATCTCGAGATATTTTAGTTTTCCTTATTTTCTCTGCGCCACCTTTGAAAATAAGTCCGGTTTCCGAATGAGAACGAAAATTGAATTAAAAGTGAAATAAATTTAATTAAAATAAAGAGAACGTTAATATAAGTCTGCAGAGAAAGTCATGTGCTGTCCACATCAGATTTTTACTTTCCCTGCAATACATGGTAATGTATAGGGAAAGTATTGGAATCATGCCGAAAATCGCAACTTGAGTTTTCGGCGGATCTACATGTTTCGGATCCCCTAGAATACGATAAAACCATTTTTAGCGTGACGTCTGTGTGTCTGTCTGTCTGTCTGTGCAATGTATATATCCACTCTAACTCAAAAACTAACTTGTGGGCGAGTCTGGTGCTGATTAGTTTTGGGCACGATTCGGGATAAAACAACCCGCCTATTTTTGCGAAATGGCCCGCAAATGCTTGTATCCACTCTAACTAAAAAACTAATGGACCGAATTTCACAAAATTCGGCAGATGAGGCATTTGTGGGTCACCCTGGTGCTGATTAGATTTTGGTATGATTCGGAAAAAAATAACTTGCCTTTTTTGCAAAATGGCCCGCAAAAATCGTCAAAATCTAAACTAAAGAACTACGTATGTTCAAATATATCCATTAAATGCTTGTTTAATACGTAATTTTTAGTGAAGAAAAGACATATCAACCCCATTACATTAGGACTAGCCGTTCTCGAGATATTTTAGTTTTCCGTATTTTCCGTACGCCACCTTTGAAAATAAGTCCGGTTACCGAATGAGAACGAAAATTGAATTAAAAGTGAAATAAATTTAATTAAAATAAAGAGAACGTGGATATAAGTCTGGAGGGAAAGTCACGTGCTGCCCACATCAGATATTTACTTTCCCTGCAATACATGGTAATGTATAGGGAAAGTATTAGAATCATGTCGAAAATCGCAACTCGAGTTTTCGACGAATCTACACGTTTCAAGACCTCTAGAATACGAAAAAAACCATTTTTAGCGTGACGTCTGTGTGTGTGTCTGTGTGTCTGTCTGTCTGTCTGTGCAGATTTTGTATCCACTCTAACTAAAAAACTAATGTACCGAATTTCACAAAATTTGGTTGGTAAGTAGTCACTTGTGGACGAGTCTGGTGCTGATTAGTTTTGGGTACGATTCGGGATAAAGAACCCGCCTATTTTTGCAAAATGGTCCTCAAAAGCTTGTATCCACTCTAACTGAAAAACTAATGGACCGAATTTCACAAAATTTGGCAGATGAGTCATTTGTGGGTCACCCTGGTGTTGGTTAGATTTTGGTATGCTTCGGAAAAAAATAACCCGCCTTTTTTTGCAAAATGGCCGCAAAAATCGTCAAAATCTGAACTAAAGAACTACGTATGCTCAAATATATCCATTAAATGCTTGTTTAATACGTAATTTTTAGCGAAGAAAAGAATAAGACCAACCTCATTACACTAGGACTAGCCGTTCTCGAGATATTTTAGTTTTTCTTATTTTCTCCACGCCACCTTTGAAAATAAGTCCGGTTACCGAATGAGAACGAAAATTGATTTAAAAGTGAAATAAATTTAATTAAAATAAAGAGAACGTGGATATAAGTCTGCAGGGAAAGTCAAGTGCTGCCGACATCAGATTTTTTTTATTGGAAAACAAGTAAATCCATTACATTATATAAGGAAATTCATCTAATGCCCACAACAAATTCGTTTTAATATATATTTAAATATTACTTCTCTTTAAAATGTCAACTGTAAAAGCGTTTTCAATAATGAAATATTAAATTTTGATGATAAATGAAGGAAGACTGGAATTAGAAGAAGGAGATAAAACCCCTATGAATGACATGCTTTATAAAGCCATAATGTTTTGAGAATCATAGTATCGTTAGTGTATCGTTAGTGTTAATAAAGTAGCTACATAGTTGATTGACATAACAGAAAAGCGTAGCATTTAGAATATGTATTTTTGATTTTTTTTTAAATTAAGAGTTCCCTAATTATGAGTATAATTAATCAGTATTTTTTCATAGTTGTCGGATAGAGTACAGAATATAGGGAGTTAAAATAAATGGATAGGTAAACTAATTTTAAATACATAGGAATATTCTGTGTTGTTGCAGTTCTACTTTGCATTGCGGTAATAATTTATTTCTACAAAATTGACAGTTTAAATAAATATCTTAGGCCTTTCCTCCATAGAAATGCATACGATGTAGGGTTACGTGACTTATCCCAGCGCCACCTGAATGATTGTCTCAAAGGATATTGGAGTTCTCTTAATATGAAGTTTAAAGTCCCTACATAGAAGGAAGAATGGTGGCAAAATATAAAATTTTCACTTCAAAATTATATAAAAATTAAACATTTTAATCCAACTGTAACCGAAATAAGAAACAACACGTGGCACAGTATTTTAAACAGTCATGCAAAAAAATTTAAATTATTTGATTTCATGGGTCTGGCGCTACCCTAGTATAGTACAGGTATTGTTTTCGTAAACATTTTCGATTTCGAACATTTAATGCCAATATATGTTTTAGGACCTTCTGAACACGTTTTGAAAAATTTATCGTAATGTCTGCCTTTGGTCGATTTCCTTTGAGGGCGGTACCTGCCACAAACATTAATGGATTTTAACGAAACTTTATATTGAGCTTTGATAACTAAAAATCTAGAACGATACAGATTTTTTTTTTTAATTTGAGCGAAAACTTCAAAAAAATTTTCGAAATTTTATAGTTTCTTAACATGGCAAAATTTGACAGAAACATGCATAAAATGAGTTATTTACAGCTCAATGGTCACGAAACTTTATAGTTTCAATCATAGTAGTGAGAAATAGCTTCGATAGAATATTTGTGATGGAGACGTCATTACCCCTCCCCCCTCCCCCCTCAGAGAAATATTGTCAAACTTAGTTTCAATCAAGAAATTTTTTTTAAGCCCTTGGATATGAAGGGTAACACTCTATGATTGTAATCATTTGGGCTAACGATACTAATTTTTCAAATTTTTTTCTTGTAAAATTGCGAAAGACAAAATAAAATTACAATCTACTTAAATATATATTTTGCTATGAGAAAGGCGAGTGGAGTTACACTCCAGTTAATTTTTTAATATAGACAAATCCATAAAATATTGTGTTGTTGTGGCTACTCCCCTTTATCAAAAAAATACCAAAACACATCCAAGACAAAACACATACCAAAACACATCCAATGGTCAAAGTAACGGGAGAGTGAGTGCAACTTATTTTGATCCAAAGACTCCAGACATATCATGAAAGAAGTCTGACTTACCTTGATGCCACCCAATTTAGACTGGAACTCAAAAGAGACAGCCACGGGGAGCGTGCCATCTTTCCCCTGATACATCAACACTCGTATGGATTTTCGGATCTACGGATTTATCGTGCAAACAATCTACGTAGACACGGGGCTAGTTTTGGTTGGCATCTAAGATGAGCCTGGGACTTCCAAGTGAAATTCTCTTACCTTAAACACTGGCCTATCTCTGCCCATAAAATAACGTTGTTGTTGTTGAGACCCAGACCGTCCGACCTACCAGAAAGGTGTAAGGTAACTGTTTGGACGGCCGGTAAGTGCCACCCAATTTAGACCGGAACCCAATGGGGGAGGCATCCGCAGGGACCGTACCCTCCTCCCCCTACCACCCCACCAACCTCTCAGAAGGACTTACGGACCCACATGTTTAACGTGATCGTACTCCGCATGAACACGGCGGCAGGTGTGGCAGCGTGCAAATCCAACGCACAAACCACCGGGCTACCGCGCCCGAAATATGCCAACAGCACGCGGTGTTTCCAGGTGGTCACCCACCCAAGTACTAACCGCGCCCGATGCTGCTTGATTTCGATAATCTAACGAGAACCGGTGTTATCAGCACGATAGGGCCATTGGCGATGCCCGCAAAATAATGTGTAATATTAATATTTAAATACATGTACATGGATTTATGTACAAATTTCAATAAAAATGAAGCATACTGCTATGAATGAACATTAGGTTGTTAGTAAGTTGCATTGTTAAGTAAAACTTTATTGTTATTAAGTTACATTGAGAAGTAAAATTACATTGTTAGTAAATTACACTGTAAAGTAAAATTACATTGCTAGTAAGTTACATTATAAAGTGAAATCTAATTGCTATTAAATTACATTATTATTAAATTGTATTGTGAAATAAAATTGCATTGTTATTAAATTACATTGTGAAGTAAAATTGCATTGTTGGTAAGTTGCATTGTGAAGTAAAATTACATTGTTAGTAAATTATCACATTGTGAAGTAGAATTGCATTGGTAACATAAAAATTTCATTAGCAGTAAGTAACATTTAAACAAAAATACCTAACGTGTGCAAATACATCTATAGTTGGTATAAATTCTGTATAAATGTTGTCGAAAGATATAAAATTCTTAGAAAAGAACATCCCATATGATCCAATTTCAAAAACAAATATATCTCGTAAATCTACAAGCTGAAAAATGTAACTTTATATGTGGTTTGTAGTTGTGCATTTACAAAGAGCTCACACATGCATAGTAAAAACTTGAGGAAATAATATACGGATAAAAATGCTATTTATTCCTCTTCAGTTATCTGTTCATAGATTTATCAAAAAAAAAATGTTGACTCCATTGAATCGAACGACAAATATCCTATTTTCAAACCAGCAGTAATAGATAAAAAAAAAATGTCAGTACGCAGCTTTGTGATTCTTCATCTTGCAAATCCATAGCAAATCGGAAACAGAAAACGAAACACTGAATTCGAAGCTTAAGTCATATTTTTCCTCCGCTTACAGTGCTACAAAAAACGAAACACCGAGTATGGAAATTTCTCTGCAAGCAATTTTTCTATCATATAAAAATGAAAAATAGTTCGGAAAAATATATTTTAAACCAGTGTAACATTTACATCAAAGAAATCGGATATATTTTTATCTGTAAAATCGAAGCACAAATTATTGGAAAATATGAATGCATTAAAATTCGAATTTTTACTTTCCCTACTATGCGCGGTTTAAGATGTAGGAAAGTATTTGGATGGTGCAAAAACACAAGTCTAAAATTTTTGTGGATTTATACTTTGGTACTTGAAATATTATAGGCTTTTACGCATGATATTTCAAGAACCGTTTGATGTATTTTTATAAAATTTTGCTTATTTTGTGAAAACACCATTGTAAAATGTTTTACTAGAATTGAATTTGCGACTTACATGAAAAAATCAATTTTGTCAACAATTGTTAAAATTTCAGAAAAAATTTCAATAAAAATAACTGATAATAATTTGCATCATTTAAAATTAAAATAATCCGATAATGCTTCTTCACAAGTTTATTATAAACGTTGTCATTAATAGAAACCAAACGCAACTTGATTATATTTGTAAAAAGTTAAAGAGGACTCAGGACCGTTAAAAGTGCCACAAACAGGGTGAGTTTCCATATTTCACGTTTTATTTTGTACCTCTTCTCCTATACATCGATAACATCAAAAAATTTTATGGCTAATAAGTGAATATCTGTAGCATATATGATAAATTTTTCAATAAGGTGAATCTGATAATAATATTTTTAAAAATAGTATAATGTTCATGTATCTATTAAATATTTATCTTGATATAGGTTGGTTGCTCACATGATTGCAGCAAAACCATTGCTTCCAGTACTACTGATTATGATACAAAAATATCCATTCAAGAAGACTTAGATCAAATTCAAAACATTTGAATAATTTAAGTTTTTAAAATTTAAATTTAAAAATTTAATTACATTTTTAATTTTAAAAAAATATTTTTTTTTAAACTTTAGTTATGCAAATGTTTTGATTTTGATCTAAGTCTTCTTTAATGGATATTTTTGCATAATAATCAGCAATATTTTTGTTTCTGAAAGTAATGGTTTTGTTGCTATCATGCGTGCAAGGAACCTATATGAAGATAAAATTTTAATAAATACTTGAACATTATACAATTTTTAAAAATATCATTATAAGATTCATCTTATTGAAAAAATTATCATACTCGTATATTCTATAGATATTCACTCATTAGCCATAAAAATTTTATATATTATCGGTGTATAGGGGAAAAGGTACAAAATAAAACGTGAAAAATGGAAATTCACTCTGTTTATGGCACTTTTAAGGGTCCTGGGTCCCCTTATCATGGGCAAAACTACCTAAGATTTCAACAACCAACAAACTTAAGCAGCTTTCAATTATTTTTAATCTATTATATCACAATTTTCAATTGCTTTTATATTTGTATTTTAAAATACACAGAATTAATTTTATCTGCTCTAGAAACTTCATACCCAGAGCTTCAGTGAATTTTATTTTTTAAAAGATTAAAATTGCTTTGATTTTGTCAATGTTCATTTTAAAAGTAGAATGCCCCATTGATCATATAAAATTAAATATAAATATGTTAACTAAATAAAACTACATTTAAATACATGAATTAAATAAAATTAATTTTAAATATATTAACTAAATAAAATTAAATTTAAATGCTAACTAAATGAAAATCAGTAACTATAGTAACAATATAAAAATTGTAAAATAATAAATAATAAATGCTACTTAAATAAAATTTTATTAATAATTAAATTTAACTATATTAACTACATAAAATGGAATTCAAACACATTAACTAAATAAAAGTAAATTTAAATATATTAACTAAAGAAAATCAAATTTAAATATATTAACTAAATAAAATTCAATTTAAATGCTAACTAAATAAAAATAGTAACAATAGTAATAATATAAAAAATAGAAAAATACAAAATAATAAATGCTAACTAAATAAAATGTAATTAATAATTAAATTTAAATATATTAACTAAATAAAATTGAATTTAAATACATTAATTAAATAAAAGTAAATTTATATATATTAAATTAAATTTAAATATATTAACTAAATAAAATCAAATTTAATTATATTAACTAAATAAAATTTAATTTAAATGCTAAACTGAATAAAAAATAGCAACTACAGTAATATTATAAAAAATAGTAAAATAAAAAACAATAAATGCTAATTAAATAAAATTTTATTAATAATTGAATTTAAATATATTAACTAAATAAAATTAATTAATATATTAACTGAATTAAATTTAAATATATTAACCACATACAATAAAAATTTTAGAAGTGACAGCTATCGACATTGATATGCAAATATTTAGAAAAATGTTTCAAAATATAACGTACTTATTGGCTTTTATTAGAATTTCTATGTAATATGTACTGAACTGACTAACTGGGTGATTAAGCGACATATGCAGAATATTGAGCACTTCCACTATACCCAGAATTTTGGTTTTAGTGTCATTCGATCCGGCTCAGCTTCGTAATCAATAAAATAAGAAAGATCAATCATGCATAAAGCATTGATTATGAAACACTTTCCAACTGAAATGCATTTTTATTTAAACATCTCTAAAATGACATACATTCAGCGCTGATATATTTTAAATTATCGCAGTACTACAATAATTTATTATATTTGAAGACTTAAAACTTTGCCGAAAAAAATGATTATTCAGATGACGCCATCGAAATATAAATCGCCTGGCTCTCTATGTAAAAGCACTGTATATTTCATTCATACACTTTTATTCCAGACTCCAGAGTTAAATAATTTTGCGTGAAAAAAATTCAACAATTCTTATACAACTCAGCTTACAATCACTTGTTTACATTCTGCATCCATTAAAATTAGGCTCCGTTGTAAAAATAATCAAAGTTTGAAGATCATTTAAAATAAAAAAAATATTATAATTGCGTTGGCACAGAATATGGATGCACAGAACACACGAAGAAATTAAAATAGATGGCATATTTTATTTTATAGTGGGTCACGTGATCTCGTCATATTCTATGGTTGTAATTATTACTTTAATTTTTATTTAAAAAAACTACCGAACATATTTTGCTGAATTTTGTATATATTTTATGGGATAATTTAAATATCTTCTAAAATTTTCATGTCAGTTTGCGAATTTTAACTGCTTAAAAAATGTTTGAAAAAATTAGGTCCCATAGGGTTCAATGTATTTCACCTTTACAACCCGGGTTTAATCCAAAACTAATTGGGTGATATTATTCATTTACATTCCCATATGTTCGACAGATCGTCTCAACAGCATACTAAAATTTCATTTTGATGAAGTCATTTTTACGGCAGTGATCGTGCGAACGGACAGACAGACAGTCAGAATGAGCAAAGTCATAAACACTTTTCAACTATGTTGTAAAGTGTTAAAAATACAAAATTTTGGAAATTCAAATTAGTTGTAATGACAGTGCAAAAAGATAATCAAAACACTCAAAACCCCTTTTCAAAATTATCAATCGAACCAGAATCTTGGTTTACACCTTATTTAATTCGTTTCAGCTTATAGATTAACGAAAGAATTCAATGTTTTGATAATTAGAATTAGGGATATAACGAAGCAAGGGAATAATGAAAAAGCTCTATCGAGCAGTTCCACTCTAATTAGAATCTTAGCATTGATTTCATTCGATTAGTCTCAGTATCTAAGTCAATGAAAAAAAATGTAATTTAAATTTAAATTATGGGGGGGGGGGGGTCAAAGGAATATTTTAAAAAATATCAAAATTATTTGGTACTTCCACACTAAATAGAATCTTAGTTTGGGTCTCATTCAATTCGTCTCAACTTTCAGACCGAGAAAATCAAAAGTTTTGAAAACTCGAAATAGAAATGATGATACAAAGGCTGTTTAAAAAATCTGATGTGGGCAGCACATGACTTTCCCTGCAGACTTATATTAACGTTCTCTTTATTTTAACTAAATTTATTTCACTTTTAATTCAATTTTCGTTCTCATTCGGTAACCGGGCTTATTTTCAAAGGTGGTGTAGGGAAAGTACGAAAGACTAAAATATCTCGAGAACGGCTAGTCCTAGTGTAATGGGGTTGGTCCTATTCTTTTCGTCGTTAAAAATTACGTATTAAATCAGCATTTAATGGATATATTTGAGTATACCCAGTTCTTTAATTTAGATTTGGACGATTTTTGCGGGCCATTTTGCAAAAAAAGGCAGGTCATTTTTTTCCGAATCGTACCAAAATCTAGTCAGCACCAAGGTAACCCACAAGTGACTCATCTACCGAATTTTGTGAAATTCGGTACATCAGTTTTTCAGTTAGAGTGGATACAAGCTTTTGCGGGCCATTTCGCAAAAAAAGGCGGGTTCTTTTATTCCGAATCGTACCCAAAACTAATCAGCACCAGACTCGCTCACAAGTAACTTACCTACCAAATTTTGTGAAATTCGGTCCATTAGTTTTTTAGTTAGAGTGGATACGAAATCTGCACAGACAGACAGACAGACACACAGACACACAGACAGACACACAGACACACACAGACGTCAAGCTAAAAATAGTTTTTTCGTATTCTAGAAGTCTCGAAACGTGTAGATCCGTCGAAAACTCGAGTTGCGATTTTCGACATGATTCCAATACTTTCCCTATACATTACCATGTATTGCAGGGAAAGTAAATATCTGATGTGGGCAGCACATGACTTTCCCTGCAGACTTATATCCACGTTCTCTTTATTTTAATTAAATTTATTTCACTTTTAATTCAATTTTCGTTCTCATTCGGTAACCGGACTTATTTTCAAAGGTGGCGTAGGGAAAATACGGAAAACTAAATAATAATCAGCAGTACTGGAAGCAATGGTTTTGCTGCAATCATGTGAGCAACCAACCTATATCAAGACCTCTAGAATACGAAAAAACTATTTTTAGCGTGACGTCTGTGTGTGTGTCTGTGTGTCTGTCTGTGTGTCTGTCTGTGTGTCTGTGTGTCTGTGTGTCTGTGTGTCTGTCTGTCTGTGCAGATTTTGTATCCACTCTAACTAAAAAACTAATGGACCGAATTTCAAAAAATTTGGTAGGTAAGTTACTTGTGAGCGAGTCTGGTGCTGATTAGTTTTGAGTACGATTCGGAATAAAAGAACCCGCCTTTTTTTTGCGAAATGGCCCGCAAAAGCTTGTATCCACTCTAACTGAAAAACTGATGGACCGAATTTCACAAAATTCGGCAGATGAATCACTTGTGCGTTACCTTGGTGCTGATTAGATTTTGGTACGATTCGGAAAAAATGACCTGCCTTTTTCTGCAAAATGATCCGCGAAAATCGTCCAAATCTAAACTAAAGAACTGGGTATACTCAAATATATCCATTAAATGCTGATTTAATACGTAATTTTTAACAACGAAAAGAATAAGACCAACCCCATTACACTAGGACTAGCCGTTCTCGAGGTATTTTAGTTTTTCGTACTTTCCCTACGCCACCTTTGAAAATAAGCCCGGTTACCGAATGAGAACGGAAATTGAATTAAAAGTGAAATAAATTTAAAAATAAATAAAGAGAACGTTAATATAAGTCTGCAGGGAAAGTCATGTGCTGCCCACATCAGATTTTTGTATCTTGTAATTCAGTTTATTT